>CM050511.1:21848485-22310985 GCA_027563665.1 Antrozous pallidus
TGTGGAGCCCCAAATAGTTGGGAATGGACCCGAAATCAGAGAGAGAGCAATGTGTTCAGTAAGACACATGCATGTCTTCTCTGCAGTTCAGAAGCCAGTGATACCCAAACTCCTCTACCCAACTCCCAGGGTTAGGTTTCACACTGATCTCCACATTAACCTAAGGAAACAGATCCTTTAAAATTAAAGTGTTGTTTCCTTTTTTGAGATGTGTGTGTTTGGGGAGGGGGGTGGAGTCAGATTAAGCAAATAATTAAAATTGCAAATAAACTTTCATTGTAATTTTGTTGTCAGTTCCTTGTTGCATTATGTGTGTGTGTGTGTGTGTGTGTGTGTGTGTGTGTGTAGGGGGAAATCCCCTTAAAACCAAAAGGTCCCCTAATTGATTTCAGTCCTTAAACTCCCAAGTTAGTACAGCTGCCATTTTTAATGGTGGTTTTACTATGTATTTTCTTTTTTTCACTATATATTTCCTACTTTAAAAATATTGAGATAAGAGCTCAGTGGTGAAAAAGGTGTAAACCTATAAACATGTCTAGTTATGGAATGCTACAAAGTTTGAAATCTTTAAGTGGTATCTAATATATTTTAACTATAGATTCATCATTAACATTTAATGCCTATGGATTAAATTGTACTGTACCTGATAAAACACAAATATAGGATTCCTACTTTATATCTGAAATTGGAGATGTTAAAGAACCTAGATCCTTAATTCTAGCTTCCTTTTTTTAGAAGTTTTCAAATGGCTAACTGTAACATGAAATGATCATAATATACATATAAGTTGTTAGCAATTCAAATATAAAATATGGCAACAGATTACTTTTACTGACAAGAAAGCCAATCTATATTTTCTGACCCACTTTTCAACTTCCTAACTTTAAAATAAAATACTATTTTTTTGCAAAGTTAATTGAATGTCCCCATGATTACATGCACACTTCCAACAGTGAGGGGGGAAAGCTATTAAAAGGGATACATTTGGTTTTTTTTTTTTTAAAAAATGCTATTTAAGATAAAGTTCTTAAAATAAGTATCAGCTGACTTTAAATGCAGACATACAATGTTCTTGATACATTGCATTATACATTTGATGAAGAATGAAACATTATCTGAACAACTTGCAAAAATGTTTCTATGAAAGACTTGTTTGGAAGACTTTGGCTCTTTTATAAAAAGCTAATCTTATGTAACCTCAAAATCATCTTTGCATTTCTCTATTTATGCAAATGAGACTTAAAAAGATGACAGTATAAAGCCAGTTGAAAGTTCTGTTATGTTTCCCTTTAGAGTTTTGCTTTGGAAATTCAGAAAATCCCATCATCATGGGAATAGATTCTACACAAGTTTAAAAGAACTTAAATTTTAACATACATGTTGCTTTTTCGTTAGCTCCTAGCTGAATTTTAAAATCAAAGCTTTATATATGCTAATTAGATATTAACAGCCAGATTTTAAAAACTGCTGGAGAGGTGAATCAACTGTGTATGCCTGTGTTAGACACTTTGCTAATTAGAGAATGTGTCTGTCTTCTAGGACATGAAATCTAGTGGGGGACAGACATGCAAACAAAGTATTAATTCATTCAACAAGCATATACTGCAGCTTGCACTGTTTTAAGGACTGTAATTACTCTACAATGTAAGTGCTTTGGAAATAAAGAGGAGGGACTTAGGGTAACCCAAGTGAAGAGGCAAGACTATCAAAAACATTCCTTAAATAGTAAAAGGCTTCTTGTTTTTAAGAAAAATTAGCTGTTTTATCTAGATATGAAATGTCCTTCCTTCCTCCCTCAAATAATAAAAACATAGTAGTAGCATTTAAACAGGTGCTCATTTGGCAATTGCATATATTAAAGTTATTAGAACACAATATTCATTTTGCCAACATTAAATCTCAAATTACTGAAATAACTAATTTACATACTTGAGTTAAAATAAAGGATTACACACCCCATTTCTAAGTGGATTCAAAATATTACCTATAATGAGGAAAGCAAACATACTACATTTTAAATTTTGCATTGACACTTTTTTTTTGGAGGGGGCGTCAGGATTTTAGCAGAGCGGCTAATTCTGCCATGAAGTTGGTCATCAGGACAGAGGCTCTCGGACACTTCCTCGAGGAGGGGAAGGTGAATATTTCTATGCTGTGTCTTATTTCCCATTCTTGGCTTTTGAAGCCTTTTGAAGCCAACTCTTCACAGTTTAAACTTGGAAGTGTTTAGTTTTTTTGTTTGCTTTTTTTAGTGTTAAGGTCAATGAAATGTTATGACGACAGTAATTTGGCTGGCACCCAACTTCTAAAGACACAGGTGTGTATCTTTTAAACTAATCCAGTGATGCAGAGATTTTCCCACTCCTACAGTAGACCGTTATTAGTGGGATTACACAAGAATAATTTCATCCCCAAAGCCACCATGTAGCACAAAGTGATGGATACTAAAAATTAATGATTCTAACTTAGAAGTCTGAAATATAGCATGACATTTTCTAAGACATGCATAAATTCAAAATTGCTGCTGGGTGAGAGACACAGCTGTGTGAATATCATCTTCACAGACTCCCGTGGGTGTTCCTCAAAAAGTGTCCCCAAGCTCCCTGTGGCCAGACCGCGCTAGTCCGTCAGCCGGGCTCCCGCCGCCCAGGCCCGCACCTTGCACATCTGGGCGGCGCCGGGCTCTCTCGGAGACGGCAGACAGGACTCCGGCCCGCCTCCCTCCGAAGAGACACAAGAGCCAAAGGTGGAAGGCGCCACAGACGAACCGGACACCGCACCAGAGCTGCGGCCGGGAGCCCGCGGCCCGCCGTCCATGGCGCGGACTCCGCCCGCCCCGCGCCCGAGGCTCCCAGCCTGCGCCTCGGAGCCGGCGCCGAGAGGCCCTGCGCGGCGTGGGTGCGGGCCCGGGTCCACCGCCTTGGCCCCGCAGACACCTGCGTTCAGGGTGGCGGGGCGCTGGGGCCGGAGGGGAGGGTCAGCATGCAGACCCCCCGACCTCCCAGGCTTTTCTTTTATCCCGAAGTTTCTGGAACCCCAGGAGCCCTCCGCACTCGCCCCCGCACCCCCTCCCCCGCACACTTTCTAACAACGATCGGGTCAGGGCCCCAGAGGCTGGGCCGCCGAAGAGGGGGCGCGGCGGGAGGAAGGGGCGGGGGCGCGGCCGGAGGCCGAGGGCGGAAGAGCAGCGCTGGCTGGGCCATGGCCTCCCTCCCGCGGGGCTTCCAGGGGCGCCCGGGCGGGGCGGGGAGTTTTGGGGGGTCCTTCGCCCCGACCTCCTCGCGGCCCGGCTGGCTGCCGGCCGGGGACGGAGGGACTGGGGGACGGAGGGAGGAGGGAGGGCCGCGGGCCCCGCAGAGCCGCCGCGGCGGGGGTGGAATGAAGGAGCCCTTCTTTCGCTTTGCTTCCGCGGCCGAGCCTCCGGCGGGAGCCGCACCCGCGGCGGGAGCCGCACCCACGCGGGGTCCGCGGAGGGGTCCCTCCGGCGCCTGCCCGGTTGGCGGCCGACCCGCGGCGGGGGCGCCCGGAGCGGGCTGAGACCGGAACCAGGAGTCGAGGCCCCAAGCGCTGGCGCAACCAGAAAAGCTCGCCGCGGCGGCTCCGGCCCGCCCGGCTCCCTCCGACTTTGTGCCCTGGGGTCTCCTAGAGGGACGGGGAGGGGTCCCCAAACTCTCTTTGCCCGACAGGGTGTGGGGACCCGGCACCAACTGGCAGCAGCCAGCTCCCTAGACCTCGCGCGCGTAAGGAACCCCAGAGGCGAGTGAAGAGCCAAAAGCTACTTAAAAAAAAAAAAAAGCTGTATCTTACTGCGCATGTGCGAGCCTCAAAAATTTTTTTACGTCATTTCGCTTTATCAAGTCCCAAGCCAAAACTTATTGCTCATTAATTACTCTGAAGAACAATTGACTGTATGCTCTGACGCCTAGGAAAAACTGCGAAAGTTCAGAGAGAAGGCGTTCAAGGTTTCTGCTTTCACAAAAATAGCAGAGACTCTGCACCCCGACAGACAGAGGATCAGATCAGTGAGCTCCGCTGGAGCAGCGGCGCTGGGAGACGAGGGGGCACAGCCGCTCGTTCTTTAAGAGGAGATAGACAACCTGCTCTGCAATTTGCAACTCCTGATAGTTTACTTTTTGATATTTCGGAGGAAATATCTGCTGCTAAAGCTGAATTACTTTACCTTCTAGTTCAACATGTTCCCATATTTCTCTTTTAAAGTTTAGAATGAAGTTTCTTATATGTTAAAATATAAGAAAATATTAATTACCACCTATAAGAAGAAAATACTGATAACTTTTCCATTAATAAGATAGGAAATGGATTATAAAGAAGTGGTCTTTATTCTAGAAGTGTTGTGTTTTTTTTTTCCTGGTGAAATAATATATAGTTGCTTATTTTAATTATATGTCTAGGAAGTTTACAGATACACTTGGAACTATTCAAATAATGTCAGTATGTTTATGATCAAATCCTAAAGAAAAATAAACGTACTAACTCTGGTTAAAAAGTACATCAAATGAGGACAGTGGAAATACAGACTTCTTGTAGCACAGATGGATAGAAAAACGTTACTTTTTTAAGTATGGTGCTTAATGCTTTAAATGTATGGCAAATGTTTGAGATTGCTACAAATAACTGGCTTCAATTATCTTTCCAGGAAAGGATATTCCCAGAACCCACTGTAGAACATTACAACATACTAGAGTCTCTAAATTAAATTGTGTATATTAAAGTTCATGAAAACGCATCTTTTAAAGTCTATATTAAAGTTGTTCCTATTCTATTGTAAACTTACTTTATTGTAATAAATTTTCTTAAAAGTGTTCTCCAAAGTAATAAGAATTTTAAAATGTGAGTAATTTGAGTAGAATGGTCATTTGAATAAAAGTGAGTGAGATCCACTAGATCCCATAACCTCCTTCTCCTTAGAAAACGATGGGGTAGTCTAAAGAGAACCCATGTGAAAATATTTTAAGAAAATTGTGATGAGGCATATTTAGAAAGAAACAGCTGGTAAACACATTTTCCCAAGCTTGTTCTGAGTGCTTCAGTTACACTAGAAAACAAATTGTAATAAATCATGTTCAAAGCAAAAATACTCTGAGTTAATTACTGATAATATTAATTTTCTGATTCATGCACAGCTAGATGCTTTCTAAACATTATTCTATTTTCCCTGTACAATTTATACTTATGTATTTTGGAAGTATGTTCATTGAACTTTGGAGTTTTGTTCAGGAGGTTGGAAAGGAGTCAAAGTTTACGTGGTAAAATTCTATAGAAATGTAATCAATTCCAATAAAAGGTCCTCTGTACGGAAGTACATTATGGAAATGACGTGGTTGTCAAACCTAATTGCTTGGCTTTTGAGTCCTCTTAGAAGAAATTCTACAGCCTTAGGGGTGGAGACTCAAAAGCAGCAGCATTTCTGGTTTCAGATTGAATAAAACAATGAAATCCATCATTATTCAAGTCAATAGTGATAATTCACATGAATATGAATGCACTTTGATCTTATCCTTCAATTCATTGAAAGACACAGTTGTAATGAAAAAGGGAGATAATCTCTTTAACTTGGTCCAAAGCAAGTTGTTGGAGCTTTTCATTCTTGAAAGAGCATAGAAAGGAACTGTTCACTAAAGCCTTGCTTTCCTATTTTTAAGGTGGTGGGAGGGCGGGGGTATTTGGGCAAGCTACAGGTCATTATATTGCCTCCAGGAACCAAGTAGTACTAACTTTCTTCTTTGAAGTGAACTGTCTTATTTAGTGAACTTGACATTTTGTGCAGCTTAGAGGTGAAACCTTCTATAACACTATATCTAGGAGTCATTTTAGGAGTCATCTTGATTTGAATTTACTATCTGATATGATTAAGAGATATTACTTTCAGTATGTTTTCAAGCTAATTTAAACTAAATAGGAAATGTCAAAGGTGCATTGTCTTAGCTTTGCAATATCCAATACTAGCCCCTTAAATGTTCCTATTGAACTGTAAAGACAGTTCATGCCAGTCAACCAGTCTACCACATTTGAAATATAATTAGGTAAAGGTATAATGAATAAGGATATCTGATTAATGCCACTAGCCTGGAAAATGTTTAGCTTTCCATTGAGTTCATTAAAGATATCCAAGCTTTATTGTAGTTATTAGTAAGGTTTTGTTTTTCCGAGGATTGTTAAACTTCTGGAATCCTCTGGAAATTGTTGTCATGTGAAATGGACTGCAGAGCATACAAAGGTAAATAAAACAGATTCTTGTCCTCATGGAGCTTTCAACTTAGAAATTTCAGCACATCTGTAATTTACATGAAGTTTCAATCCGCGAAGATCACTCAACTAACTTAATTAGTTAAAGCCAGGAAAATTATTAACAGGGAAGAAATTTAGCAATGCACAGATTTCCTGAGTTATTCTACTTGCTAAATGAAAGACTGCTGGATACTTTGAAGTTTTTTCTTCAGTAAAAACCTGTTTAAAACACTAACAAGAGTTCTACTTAAAATAAATCGGTGTCCTAGAACCACTGAAAACAGATAAGGCAGGAAAATGCATAAAGGTTAACGTCAGCCACCTTCCTTATGCGTCAGTGTGATCACTCAGCCCACACTGCCAAGGGGTGATGTGGGTCATTAAATGAAAGGGGGGGGGGGGGGTGAAATGTCCCATCAATTTCTGTTTAGCAGGGATATGTATATGGATATAATGTTTGCGCTAACACAACCGTGGCAAACTAAGACCAAAGATAGTAATGTTTGCTTGTGGCTCTAAACCAGAGGAAAGCTATTGCCAAGAGCAGACACAACTGTACGCTCTTTTCTTTGTGTCGATGTAACTAGAAAGGCAGTCGGTGTCTGGTCTTGACTTATTTCTTTCCCACCATCCTTATTTCTGATGTCAAAAAAAAAAAATCTTCCTAATGGACTAGCCACTGACAAAGAATTTCGGCTGAAGGTGGTGAGGAGGGCACCTGGGACAGGGACTAAGCAAAGCACCCCTCTCTGAGGAGGTGGGGGGGCGCTCAGGTGCCTGTTCTGCGCACAGCGGGCGCTCCCAGCTCCCTATTGTCTGCCGTGGGGGCAGGGCCAAGCCCAGAGCTGCCTTTTCAGCGGGAGCTGGGGATCCTGATGAGCTCCTGGGGCGGGGGCGAGAGGGCCACCCCCAGAGTCGCAAATGCTCGACCCCGAGGTGTACGAGGAGGCGGCGGTACCGGCTGCAAATCGCCGTCGTGTGGTTGCTACTGGCAACCGAGCCTCCGCGGAGCGCGCAGCCACGCAGCCGGGAAGGAAGGTGGCGAGGGAAAGCGGCCGCGGCGCAGTGGGGACGCCGGCTGGCCGCCCGCAGGGCGCCCGCCCGCCCGCGCCCGGCGCTCCCTTCGGGCCTTGGCCGCAGCTGTGCCTCACGCAGGGCCGAAGGGATCCTGGGTTGGGGGTGTCACTGCCTCTGGAGCGTCAAATGACTGGCGCCCTCCGTGAAGGCAACATGGCAGCTGGGTCTCGAAGACCCGGCTCCCTCGGCCCGCAGGAAGGCGGGGCTCGGCCTGCGCCTCCCCCGGCCCGCGTCCGCCCTGCTCGCCCGCGAGTGGGAGCCCGGCCGCGCCCCGGGCAGCTTCGCGCGCGAACCCGCCCCGCCTTCCCCCTGGGCCCTTTGTTTTCCGCTCGGCAGGCTCCTCACGCGCGGGGGCTGCAGCGGAAATCCTCGAAGACAGCCCCGGCGCGGCTCCAGCCTCGCGGCACGCGGGAGCCCTCCGGCTGGCCCTGCCCGGGCTCGGTCCTCGGTCCGGCGGCTTCCCGCCGCGGGGCCCACCGCGCTCCCCCGCCTCCCGCCGAGGTGTGAGGCGGAGACGGGGCGGGTGCGGGCGGCGAAGGACAATGCCCGTCACGACCCCTGAGGAAATGGGATTCTCCTTCCTCGCTGTGGAGAGGAAGGCTGCGGGCTCGGGAAAACGGGGAGGAAAAGCCCCACTGAGTCCGCTTCGCTCCAGCCCTGGGCGGTGGAGGGGGCGCGCCCCGTGGAAAGGCGCCCCCGCAGAGGCCGTCCGCGGGGAGCGGGGAAGGAGTCGCTCCCGGGAGGGGGAAGGGGAGAACCTAGGGGGAAATTTGCATTTTTCAAACCGCGGCTTTAAAGAAACCATGCCACATAGACAAGCCAGCTGTGACGTGCAACACAAGCTACTGAATCTGTCGCCAAATGGCGGCTCCCGCGGTCGGCGGCACTGATGGAGGGAGGCCTCGCCCAGCAGCGCCCATTTCAGGTCGCTTTCACTTCTCTGCCGCCACCGGCACCTCCCTCCCCAAGTCCTCCTTCCCTCTCCCGGGCTCCGGGGTGCGCGCGGGACTCCTGGGGTCCAGCCGGCGCGGTCTCTGCAAGGAGCCCGCTGAGGTGTCCCCAACGCCTTCGGAGGCGACGGCCCACCTCGGGCAGGGCGGCCTTCCAGGTTGCGCCTGACGGAGCCCCCGTCGCCGGGTCCCAGCGTGTGGGTGTTGGCCCAGATGGTGAGGTCGCAGCCGCACACCCCCCTCCACACTGTCCCCGGGCCCAGCTCCCTTCCCAGGGAGCAGACCCGGTGCCACCCGTCCAACGAGCTCAGCGGGGGACCCTCTCCAGCCGCTGCCCGCGAAGCGCAGCCTTGGGGAACCTCGGTGGTGGTGTCCCGTTTTAATTTCGTTTACAGTGTCTCCACCGCAAGGCCGACTCCAAGGACACCTGGTTGTTGGCGGGGAAAGGGCACAGGATTTGAGGCGGGGCAGAGGCAGGGCGAGGCGCTGCTCTGGAGTGGCCCCGCCAACGTGCTCCACTGCGGGCTCCGGGGGGCAGGCCGCGGCCTCCGGGCGGGGGTCCGTTTTTGCGGGCGCCGCGCCTCGGCGGCGGCGGACTCGCCCGTGAAGCCTTCCTTGTGTGGCCATGCGCACCCCGCCGTCGCCGCCGGTCGCCACGGGCCCGACGCTGGAGAAAGGCCTTCGTTTCCCCGCCAGCCGGGCCCCGCAGGGCCTGAGAGTCGAGCTTTCAAAATTGGCGGGAGGCGAATCCGTCCGCCGAGCGGCGCGGGGCGAGCGGCGCACGCGCAAAATGGCCTCCGGTGCCCGCGGCCTGGGCTCGCGCGGGGCGGCCGGACCCCGCGGCGCGGCGGGCGGGGCGGCCTGCGCTGCGACTCCCGCACTCCGCGGAGCGCAGCCGGTACCACCTCGAGCGGGAGAAGGGCCCTTCCTTCCCGGCGCGCCCCTGGGACAGGCCCCGGGCCGGGCGGCAGCGCTGCCCGGAGAGGGAGGTCGTCCTCCGCCGGCCGGCGGGCGTCCTGCGCACTTTCCACCCAGCGCCAGACCCGAAAAGCCTTTTTCCGCGGCGGGGGAGCTGCTGATCTTCCTCCCTCAGCACCGTCGCCGGGGTTTTATCTCCCCAGTCGCGCAGTGCGCGCTTGTGTTTGGCTTTGTTCGAGCATCTTCCCTTCCAGGGGGGTGAGACCCTGGACTGCAGCTCCTGGACAGACCTGCCTCCAGGAATCACTTTTCGGTGCGAGTTCCCGCTCCCTCCATCCCTCTTCTCCCCGCGCCTCTTCCCTCCGGTTGGGTTCCAGCGGGACACTTACGAGGACAGCGGGCTGGAGAGCGCCAACTCCGTACCCAACTTGAAACCACGGTCTCTCCGAAAGTTTGGATTTCATGCTGACCCCCAGCAATCAGGGCAAGAAGTGATATTTGTGTTGAAATGTAAATGATTCTAGAGAGCAACACCTGCTATTTTGGGGAATGCCTTCCGAAAGGGACATTTTAAGACAAGAGTTAAAAGATGGGAAGCACTTTAACTCCTTCACTGGAAGCTTTTTGACTGACTGGAGGTTAAATGGGACTCCGGGATGAGTTTTCCACACACACTTGAACTCCTTCAGAAAACCCACAAGGATCTTAAAGTAGCCTTTCCGGAGATAAATGACTTTTGATGCCGTGGACTGGAAGGCAGAAGTTGACAGTGAAGTCTTTATGCGACCTAGAAATTGCACACTAAGAAAAAGAAACTGGTGCAAATAAAGGAAATCCGTTTCAAGAACCAAAAGAAGAAAAAACAGTAAAAAAAAAAAAATTAACTACGGAAACAGGAAACACTCCACTGTGTAAACATTTTCAGACTTTCATAATCAAAACTGGCCGATCTTGAGATTTGCAAGATCTAAAGACTCAAGGACTTAACGGGGCTATTCCAAGTCTGATTTTCTGGGAGGCTCTAATAGGTGGTACCATCTCTTCCTTGTAAAGGACCAGCCTATCTAAAATAGTCCCAGTTTAGTTCAATGTTTTATTTTGGAGGAGTTAGACTTTTTTTTTTTTTTTTTTTTTAGATCTTAGCAAAAATCACCTGTTGAACTGTTCGTTTTATACATGAAGAAATATCCTCAAGTGAAATGACATTATCTAACCCAAAAGCCTTATGCTGGAGCTGAGTTCTATGCTCTTTGCACCAATAGATGTCTTTAAAAGTATTTTTTTTTAAGGGTCACTTACATGTAATGTCACCAAGGCCTTTTGTTTTGGATAAAATTCGAGTTAGACTGTCTCAGGGAAAGCACTAAACTAAATCAGAATTTCCATTGTCATTCCAGAGGCAATGAGAAGATACGTATTTATCAAACCTTTAAAGCAAGTGAAAAAAAAACTTCCTTCACTCCAGAATTCTAAGAGATTAGGGTCCCTATGCAGATTATTTCTAAGATTGAAATCCCATGCCCTCGAAGATTACTGTAAGCTATTTTTGAAAAACCAAACATGTTAATTTCTTGTTGGGCAGTGCAAACAGCATGCCACATGGGTTCCTATTAAGCGCCTTCTAAGTTTTCATAATGTAACTTTATCTTGGTAGGCCTGTGTGAGTGTACCAAATTTCACACGTGAACTAAGATTCCAAAATTTGGGGAAAGAATAAGGGAAAAGGATGAAGGAAAGTCCCTACCAGATTACTCTGCCTGTTGTATTATACCTCCAGAAATCCTAACATTGGCACATACAGAAATGGGAACGAAGTAATGTGGTTGGTTGGTTAAGTCAGCTTTCTTTTTTTCCAACTCAGTGCAATTAGCGGCCGGCTGGCAATTTTAAAAGCAAAAAGTTGTAAAGTGGTGTGCATGTGTAAAGCAAGATAGATCACTATTTACACAACAGCAACTAGCTTCATTCTCTCTCTTTTAAGCTAAAATCTGTGAAATCAATTTAAGCATTTTCTGTGGAATATTTTGTTAGCACTAACTTTGTAGTATAGAATCCTAGAATACTTTTCAGAAGCAAAAGCCAAAGTTAAAGCTAACTTTTCATGTACCCTGCGTTTACTGCTAAGAGTTACAAAGTTAGCTTTGCTATAGGTTTTTTGCAAGGTTGAACATCTTTAAAATAGTTTAACAAAAGTTTTAAATCTTAATTGCCAAACTGTGATGGCTGTTCATAGGAAAATTCAAAACATTGTAATCTCCTATTTTATTAAAAGACAATGATGTTTTGGCTGAAATACCCTTTAACTGCTTAAGCAATTTTCAAATTGAGTAGGGAAAAAAAATCCTTTAAATAAATGTACGTTTTCAAGTATGATAAAAGTGTTAAGCCATAAGTGCAATATTCTAATAACTTCAAAAATAAATCACTAAACTCTTAAGTCCCATGTTGATTTTACAATTTGGTTTTGAATAAGTCAAATAACAGTCTACTAGCATTTGAAGTGTTTAGCCTTTGAAAACATTTTCATTTTTTTATACACACAATCATCCTAAGTAAAAATGCCACTTGTAACTTTCATTAACTTTTCTTTGTCTTAGATATGAAAAAGTTGAGGCCTAAAAAAGAAGTTAAATTCACCAAAATTGGCAAACATGGGTAACTTTTACTTCAAAGGTTATAAAGTAAATAAACAGATACATCTTTCAATTGGGTTTTTAAGCAATTATACAACAAATCATGTACTTCTTACCAACATCACTATTTAAGACAGCTTTTGTCTGTTGTTATCCACAATAGGGTTTCCAAAACTTCTGCACATTGTGCTTTTCATATCAAAATTTTATTACAGTCTTAGCTATTTTCTAAATGAATATCCCTTTTATTGAATTTTTCCCAATTACAAATGAAATTTAATTTTACATCTATAATTAGAAACAACACAGTGGGACTGTACAAATTTAGGTCAAAATAAAAATATATGTATTTGTAGTTTCATAAAACTTCATTTACTGTATTTTTAAAGAAAGCAGAAGTAACAACAATATATGTAAAGTAATGATTTAATGACTATAAGCAAGACAAAGCAATAGAATTGTGCTTCTTTTGCAGACTGGGGACAATGAAATTGTTTAGCTACAATTTTCCCATACAAACATGAAACAATATTCATATAAACACCCTCACAAATAACTGATGGGTGATGAACACACACCAAGTTCGACCAAAGCAAAATACAAACTGAAAATTGTTGAGGTTATTCATATTTTAAATTCAATATGCTCACTCTATTTAAAAATTAATACCTGTAGAAGCTCATGATAAATTGCTTCTATTTTCAGACATCAGAGATTACATATGCCATTGTTTACAACTATAAATGCAACTCTTAAATTTTAAATTATTGTTATATCACATATTAAAATAATTTTAGATAAAATGTCTTCCTCCAGCAATTTGCTGATTTAAAATTTGTCTTAAGATTATAGTGATCAATATACATTTTTAAAACACAGTAACTTCATCATAAACAATGGGAAATGAAGACACTATTTCCAAATTGCTTTGTTAAAAGTTTTCTGCCACACATTTTAAAAGTAAACATGTATCACTAGAGAAAGTCAATATGATTTGCCAATTACTTCCAAAGGAACAAACTTTAGAATTAGATATCCACATTAAAAATATTCTATGCCGAAAAGGCTCAAACGTATAGTATCTGCAAAGGTCGAACCGGTTAGGAGAATTTTAACAACCATTTTTGAATGCATGAAACACAATATTTTCTTTAAAGCATTTATAAATATATCATACAATACTGTTTCCTGTTATGTTATATACCAATATGGCATTGTACACAAGCATAATGCCATCTGATTCTTACAAAAGCGAATCATTTAAACAAGTCAGTAAAATAAATGGTAGTTACCCGCTTTTAGGCATACAGATTGTAAAACTGAAGTTTAATTTCCTTTGATCGGTTTTGCGTAGCAACAGAGAAGTAAAAATCAAACAGGATTCAAAATGGCTAAATATGCAAGAAATCGTTATTCACAGTGACATGGCTACATAGAATGCATTATTCTATGTGTATTCTTTCTGTTTGTTGAATTTTCAGATAAAAAGCACTTCTTTTCTACAGGTTCACAAAACAGCTTAATAACAAGAACAATCAAGGAGAATGTAACGTAGGCAGCGTTAGTTGAGATTAACAAACTAAGGCCAAATGCTTATATCCACTGCAGAATATTTTCAAATCCAAACAACGGTTACAGAAACCATTTCATATCTTTCCTAACACAAAAAAATCTTGTCTGCCTCTCAGTAACCCAATTCTTCATAGGAACAATCTTTCTTTTCAATTAACGTCCATATCAATATCACATCTAGTCCATCTTTTATAGCCAACTTTAATGCACTACAAAAGAAAGCAAAGTGGACGATAGTCACATGTATTAACATCTATAAAGCTGTAATGGCATGAAGATATCTATAAATCAGGGATTTAAAATTGTTTTCCTTAAGGTCTCAGGTATCAACCAGATGAAGTTGCTGAGGACCCATTTACTGAAGATTTTCGAGGTCTACTGGCAAAGGAAGATTGGTGGTTACCGCTGGGGCTGTTGCTGGTTCCATTCATGGTGCTGGAAATGTGAGGAAACTGAGGATGAGGTGACTGAACTGGAGTGCCAGGGCTAGGCAAACAAGAGGAGGTGGAGGGAATACCTCCTGCTGGGCTGTTGGCCTTGTCACTTCCAGAGTCACTTTCCAGTTCTCCAGCATTTGTCAGTCCATCTCTCTGGTGACTGATCTTCATTCTTTTACAAGTAGGTCGAACTCTGTATTTCAAAGGAAGTGGACCATTCTACAAAGTTAAAAGGAAGAAATTAATCTTAAGTCTTCAAATACAGTTTGCCACAAAATCTGTATCAGATATGTTACTTACCCTTCTCCAGGTATAAATGTAGGCAATATCCATTAGTGTATAGTAATCCTTTAAAGGTTCCTCTTCATACATGACATCAATCTATTGAAAAATGATATTTCAATTAAATATCACAGTGCAAAAGTAAATCTAGATTTTTTGGGTCTAAATATAACCCAAAAGTGCTTTAAAAAACATTTTCTCCAAACATTCGGACAAAGGCTCTTCCTCAAATGAGGAAAAATATTTCTTGAAATTATTAAGGAATTTGTTTTCATAGCATAAAACAGAATTTATTTTAAGAGATATTTCCAAGTTAAGTACTAAATTAAATTAAAAAAAAATTGTATTGCTTTTTGGGACTCACAATCCAAAAAGAAAAAAGTCATTGAATTAAGAAATATATATATAAAATGCAAGAACACTGTAAAGTACATACCTGGAAAGTATTAGGTATGTCCATTTTACTTCTAAGAAACTTTCTTAGGTGCATTACAGTCATTGCTGCTGGGCATCGTAAGTATCTTTTATCATTCACCTAAGTACATTCAGAAAAGCAATTTTTTTTTATTCTTAAGTTTCAGATTAGAAAAAAAGTTTTGATTGTCTGAATGATACAAGGTATCCCCAAAAGTGGGATATGACTAAATTCTTAAATATACTTTTCATTTACTATTTTTATAAATATTAAATGAACAGATTCCTGACATAAGAAGAAAACTTTTAAGTACATCAAAGCATTAAACATTATTTAAGATATAACAATAGCAATCATATATAAACTAAATTCTATTTATAAACTATCAGATATCTACATCACAAATGACAATTTTCTTCCATTTGATAGCATCATCTGATCCTAGAATATTCTAAAGGGCAACATACACTCATAAAATTTAGAATCTAAATTTTTTTCATGGTTTTGAAAAATGGAAACTTACCTCCTCCTTAGATTTCTCCTTGTCTTTGTTTACTTTGCGATCCAATCTAAGAAACAGATCATTTATTATCGGAACAATGTATCTAATAAACATATAAGTGTAAATCACATTTCCTAAAGAATTTACCTGTTCTGATCAAAGAATTCAATGGATAAGCTTATTATCTCATCATCAGTTATAATTCTCTTATCTTCATCTGCAACTTCTCCTCTATCTTCATTAGAGCCATTGGTGGCTATAAAGACATTATGAAAGTCAAATTTCAAAAATTAAGTATTTAATGTTATATATTATATAAGAGAATAGAAGTGATATTTGGATTAAATTCAATTTTAATAAATTACTGAAAGTTCTCCCTCCAAATAAAACCTCTTCCCCCCTCCAAAGACTTTACCGTCGGCTGAAGGATGAGCTGCATAAAAATCCCTTCTTCTCTTCATTTCATCTAAAGGGAAGGGAGGGAGAAGGGGGGAGGGGAGTGAAAAAACTTAAACATTTGGTATAGTAGGTAAAACTGATAAAATACTTCTTAAAAATTAATTTTAAAGCAAGTTACCCACTTTTGAAAAGCCCTGGAACTAATTTGTATACAATATCTTGAAGAGTTTTATCTGACCTGAAAAATAAATTAGAAAAATAAACTATCAATATGACAAAAACTAAAATGATCACAAGTTATTATAGATTCCTTGTTTTCCTGCTGCTATTGTATTTTACTTGACTATGACTCTGTCTATAACTACATTAATGAGATAACAAAAGTTCTGTATGTAGTAGCATTATTTTAAATCAGTAGAAAAATGCTTTATTTTATATTCAATAAATTCTTTGAATTTTACTGAGTCATGAGATGTATGCCCTTCACGTTCCTAAATGATCTATGAAAGAGAATAAAGAGAGAATGGAAGCACTTGGAACACATTCCATTTTGCCTATTATATCAATAAAACAATAAAAAATGAAAAACTGATTCAGTTTTCAAAAATCTTAAAATCACTTGAATAACACTGAACTTTGTTGACAATTAATCATCATTAACATGGCATAAAATTAAGGGCTACCCTGCAAAAAAGCATACACATTAGGTGGGGATTCGAGGGTAGATTTTCTGTGAAGAAATAAATAGGGTAACCCTTCATTAAATAGTATAATTCCAACACCACAAACAATGACTTAAAAAATTTTCTACCTTATGTTCAGTAGTGGTCTGGTTTTATGAACTTGGACATCACAGATAGGACAATACTTGCTGGTCTCCAGGTAGCGCACAATACATGTTTTACAGACTAGAAGTAAAAACAGATTTTTGCAAGTTTAGCAAGTATATGGTAAGCATTACAATTGTGTTAAAAATGGAGAATAGTAGCAAACTGGTAAATGCCAAAAGTTGTTTTAAATTAAATAAAGTAAGCTAATATCCTGAAAGCATTTATACATTGCATACTTATATTTTATTAAATATTTATCAATAAAAGTCACTAAATGCATGAGAAGAAACAATTCCATCACCTTGTACCAGCATTCCCATGGACTGCAGAATTGATAGTTTTCCTATTCAGGGTAAAATGTGAAATATGACACACAACAAGGTCTAAAACTTCGTGCTTACAGGAATGTAGACATTCTATTATGGTTGTGGCGTCAATGAAGTACCCTCCACACAGCACGCACATCAGGTGGGGATTCAGCTCAGTGATCTTGATTCTGGTTGTTCGATGCATTTCTGCTTAATAAAAGATCCTGCAAGACATAGAAATATTGGCCATAATTCACAGAAGGAGAACCAACATTATCTCCAACTCCTAGTAACCTTACACTCGAATGCTTAGGTGCTCGTGACACTCATTTCACATTGTACAGCTAGACTATCCCAGCGAATTCTACGGAAGAAGCATACTAACCAGGCTTGAATCACTTATCCTGAAACGGTGAAAAAGGTTCCAACTAGTTAACTCAGGTCCTTCCAGCAGGACAAGGGAAGGTCTGGGGTGGGGGCAGGGAGCTGAGTATTCGGGTCTCTTTCTTCCATTTGTCCTCCAGCCTAGAAGCCCCGCAGTCCCCACAGACATTTACCAGCCGCTAGGGCTCGTTCCGAGCCTCCCAAGTTTATTGTGAAGCTGCCTTACGGGTCTCACCCGAAACCCGGGAGCGTGCCCTGGCTCTCCAGAGGTCCCTGTTGTTTTAGGCGCTTCCAGCAACCAGGACCTGGCACGTTTTTTAGGCAACACAAAGGGAAAATAAATTCTGCTCTATCTGCATCCCTGGCATTTCCGGAGCTGGGTGCTGGGGCCTCAGGAGAAGCACCTCGAGTCAGCCCGGGGCTGGGGCCTGAGCGCGCGGACGCCCGGGCCGGGATGCAAGGGGCGGATCCGGCAGCACCGGGGCTCCGCGGCTCCGTCTGCTCCGGATTCGGAACTCGCCTCGGTCGGGGTTTCCATAGCAACTTACACTTACACTTGGCATCCGGCCACAGCTACGACTCCTTGCGGACCCAGGCCGAGCCGAGCCCCGGCAGGAGTGCGGGTGGTTGGGGCAGCGGTGGCAGAGGCGGCGGGCGCGGGGGAGGGGCCGGCGCGGCGCGGGGGCGGGGCCGGCGCGGGGGCGGGGTGGGGTGCGGGCGCCGAGTCTCGGGGGTGGGGCAGCCCCACGAGGCCCACGGCTCTGGGGAACCAGATCCCTGCCCACCACGACCCAGCGGGGCAGTTTGGGGGACCCCGGAGCGGGCGAGTGGTAAAGGGAAAAGCAAACCGCCCTCCCGGCCATTTCGGACACGCTTGGGGGCCTTTTCCACGTCGATGCTGCGCGAGGACCTTTTAGATCTGGACTCTTTCGGCCTCTCCTGTGTGCAGTCACTAGATCAGAAATTTCACGAAGGGATCTTTTGAGAATTGCCAACTGTGCACTTAGCCCGAAACCGTCAGAGCTCAAATTGCAGAGATGTTTATTGAACTGAACTTCTCTAAAGCTTTCTTCTTTAATATGAAGTTCTGCTGTAGATTAGATGAGCGACACAAAGTTTTGAAAAGACTAAAAACTGAAATTTACAAGAGGAGGAGGGGGAAAACCATGTTTTATTTGAGCTATGCTGGAGACAAGAAAAACCTCTTTAATCGCCACAATAGTGACAATATGTAAAGAACCATGTGACCACAGCCCATTCCCAAAGCTAAATCAACACCTTGTCAACCCAGAGCAACCATGGAAGAGAAAACAAACGCCGTTTTCGCAGCCTAAACTCCACAGAGACCACCACACGATGAAATGATATTCCCAACAGCTATTATATGTTATAAAAAGTCACAGTGGGAAACTATCAGCAATGATACAACAGTGGACGATCAAGGAAGTCAATTATTTCGTGTAGTATTCTTGAAAATACATTTTACTCCCACTTCACTCATTTTAGAACCTGAAATAAGCCAAGTTTCTAGACCTGGCTTGAAGAACATTCTCCAAGTTGCCTTGAATACATATCTGGCAACTTGTGAACCTTGAAGATGTATCTAAGATTGTAATTTTTAGGAAATTTTTATGTAGAGGAGGGAAATACCAATAAACATACCTCAATGGCTGAAACTAAAAGCTTGAGAGTACTAAAAAATGGTAAAAACAAAACCTCTCTTATGAAAATGCCTACAGGGGCAACCAGTGGCTTCAACCAGAAAGCTTCATGTGTGATCCCCAGTTACCTTTGGGTGACTTGTTTAGAAGAACACTGTCAACATATCATTGACATAAGTCTAAGTAGGGCTGCAGAGGAGTTGTGGGTGGAGCAGTATCCCTAAAGAGTAGCAATACTTAAATCCATTGCACTTGGCGATTGGAAACAAGTGTTATTGGTTGTTAAAGAAAACTCTGTGACATCACAGGGGCCGCCCCAGCCCGCGAAAGCCCACCACACTAATGCCACCGACCGTGAGGACTAAGTTAGGGCTTCAATAAAAACAGCTGCCTTTCTCTGCTCCACAGAAAACCAACACCAAACACAAATATAACGCACCAGCACAGCCAAACCTCAGTGCAGGGTGATCTACTGGTTGGCTTTAAATATTTAAGTCTCATACACTTGACCAAAACCTTTCAAATTCATCTTAAAGTCTTCATTCACACAACTCCTCTACCTAAGTTCAGAAGAATTTGGCCACAACCCTATTATCATTTATGATGCTAATAAGTATCACTTTGTTACTATATAAAAATCAGGTCTTTGTCTTTTTACGCCATTTGAAAGTACTGGCAGCTTAATGAAGACAGAAAACATTTGACATGCTGATAAGGTTTAAGAAACACTTGCACCTTAGAAGTGAAAACCTTCTAGGTTCCAACATAGAAACTGCCAACTAAGCAAGCACAAATCCATCAGATGTACAATGGTAAAAATATTCAATAGTTAAAACTTGCCATTATGGCATACTTAGTTGGGGCTGTCAATTTGATTGGAGGCCTAATTAATACCAGTAATGTCAAAATGAAGGAAAACAGAAGCAAGTTCTTATTATGCTAACAATTGGCTTGACTATTGCAATCTAAGAAATGCAAATGAATTTCAAAACCCCAGTAGAGGCTCACAGCCCAGTGCAAGTTCGGGTGAAACAGGGGTTAGCTTGGCTCCTAAGGAGAATTTTGCTTAATGCTCATCCAAGGACTTGGTAGAGTATCAAGTACAATGAAATGCTCAATTTGTTTAAACAAAAGTGTGTGAATGTGTATACACCAGTGCACACACAATGACTTATCCATGACCTTAACGATGTTCTTACTAGATGTATAACTTGCACAGGTAGGTTATTTCAAACACGTGCACTCTGGGGTAGAAGTATGGGAATGTACTCAAGTATTAAAATTTTATAAATTTGCTCACAAAATCAACCTCTGAGAGATTCTGATTAGACAATTCAAATGTTAACGTGGTCTCATAAATTAGTATATACTGTCAAGAATTTACATCCTTAAGTTTCAAGTGTTTAATATAACTTATAATGTGTTTTCAGAATTTGAAGGTTAAGGATATAAATTGAACTACTCATAAAATATTCCAGGTACCACCAACCTACACTTGTATTTGGAAAAATATGCCTAGAATTTTGCCTAGTTTAAGGGAAAGGGTTAATGCATCCTTCTCTTTCAGATATTGAACCGTGACAACTAAGCCCACTAAATCCTTTTATTGCAATTGAAAATGATCAAAGTCTCTCTACTTGTTTATTTCCAATTATTCACTGTACATCTCTGGGACTAAAAGATCAGGCAATATCGCTGTCAAACCCAAAAGGCTGCGTAATTATATCCAATCACTTTTTGGTGCTCCTTTTCCAAAGCACCTCTTTACCATATGACCTATACTGACATTTAGCAAAATCTATAAAACATAGTGGACTTAAGTGGCGGTTTAAGTGCATCCCATTGTAGAGGTGGAGAGAAAACTGTAGTCTCCGAGAGGGAGAAAGAGACGAAAAGGCTTGAAAAGAAAGGAAACCTCCTGCAAGACTAACGTCCAGTCACCATCATCATTCCAAAAAAAGCTCCAAATTTGAAATGGCCACTTCCCAGTGAGCACGTCCCAAGTGCTGTTTAGATAGCTCATTCAAGACTGACAACAAATAACACCCGAAAACTTTACCATTTTAAACACAAACGCAGGAAACCTTGGAAACAACTGGGAACCGCCATCTTACAAGCCATCCAATTTCACACAAGTGTCCCTCCAACTTAAGTTAATAACATTTTTATTTGGGCTCCCCCCAGGCTAACATTCACCTTGGCGGGACCGCCGCCCCCCACGTAACCCGTCCCTATAAAATGGGGGCGTTCTCTGGTTGTTCAAACCCCTCAAAAGCCCCTTCTTCGGGAGAGGAGGGAAGCCACTCGACCCAAGCAGCTCCCGATTTCAGGAACCCGTCCCCGTTTCATCAAAATCTCCCTCTCAACAAAGGGCGCCGCGGCCGCGAGAGCCGCAGGGGCTGCAAATAGAAGGGCTCCTCTCGGGGGCCATGTGCGTCGCGAGGGTGTGAAGGGGCGCTGGGGGGAGAAAGGAACTAAAACGTGTGGCCGCGCGCGGCGCGTCCGGGCAGAGCGGGAGGCGGCTGGAGCGGCGCCGAGCCCGGCTGGCGGCGGCGCGGCGCGGCGCGGGCTGCGGGTCGGTCCCGGCGCCGCGGGAGTCGGCGGGCGGCGCGGGCGCGTGCTCGCGGGCGCGGGCGGCGCGCGGGGCCCGGCGGGCGGCGGCGGCGGCGGCGCGGGGCTCGGTGCCCACGCTGTCAGCGCCCTCCTGGCCGGCGGGGCGAGGCGCGGGGGGGGGGGCCGCTCCCAGTCCACCCGCGGCCGGCTCCAACCCCGCGCGGCCCCCGCCGGCCCCCGGCCCCGGCCCGGGGCGCTTCTACTCCTACGTACCCGGAAAAGGCAGCCGGCGAGAGGCGATCGAAGCGGGCGGAAAAGACAATGAAAGTTAAAAGTCGTTCAGCAGAAAATGAATGTGAGCCAAGCGGCCATCTTGAAGCGAGCTGCAGACGCCGCTGTCAATGGGCAACGAGCGCAGCCGAGAGGAGCCGCGGCCGCCGCGCTCTGCTCATGCTGCCTCCGGAGCCCGGCCTCCTCCTCCTCCTCTCCTCCTCCTCCTCCTCCTCTCCTCCTCCTCCTCCGCCTCGGCCTCCTCCTCCTCCGCCTCAGCCTCCAACGCCTCCTCTCAGCCTCCAACGCCTCCTCCTCCTTGGCCTCTTCCTCCTCAGCCGCCGCCGCCGCCGCCTCCCGCTCCGCACTCGGGGGAGGGAGTGCGCGGAGGGGGCGCGATCTGTATTATTCTGCGGGGCCGGGAGGTGTTCCTAATCCGGATCGGGGCTCCCTCGCCAACATCCCCATTGTCTCACCCCGATCTCTGCCTTTAATACCACAATTATTATTTCATAGTTGCTGTGGGGGGAGTGGGCGAGCGGGGGGCGCCGTGAGTGTGCGTGCGGAGCGGCGGGGGGAGGGGTGGCAGGGGAGGAGGGGGAGGGGAGGTGGAAAAAAATGCACCGCTGAAGGCAGAGTGGAAACTGACACCGGCTCCAAAATGGCTCGGAGTCCGCCCGCCCCCTCCCCCGCCCCCTGGTCACGTGCTCCCCTCATTCCTTAAGGGCGGCCAGGGAATTAGTGTCGGTGTAGTCGGGCCCGTGGCCGCCCCCTCCCAGCGGAGCGCGCGGCCCGGCCCGGCCCCCTCCCCCTCGCGCTGCGCGACGGTCCCGGCTTCGGAGGCATTTCTCCACCACGTCACTCGCGCCACCCAGCTCCGGACGCGGGCATCGCTCCCTCCCCGCACGCCGCTCAGCCCGCCCCACGCCCCCGCCCCCGTTATTTTCTCTCTGGCCTCCGCCTCCGCCCGCGGCGCACAAGTCCACAGGCTCGGGCCGAGGAGAGCGCCGGCCACCGCCCCCTCCCTGCCCGGCCGCCCCCACGGGCTGCGGCCCAGACTCCGGCGCCGCGGCGCGGAACCTGCGCCCGAGTTGGGCTCGCGGAAACAACAGCGCCCGCCCCGTCTTCCCGCGGCCGCGGCCCCCTTCCTCTCCCGCCAGCGGCCGAGGCGGGGCGCGCTCGGGCAGCCGCTCTCCCGGCAGGAGCTCCGCGCGGGAGCGGGCCGGGCCGGGCTTCGGGGGGCCCCGCGGGTGAGAGTCGGGCGGCGGGCAAGTCCCCGGCGCTGGTAACGGGACGGGCCGG
Organism: Antrozous pallidus; assembly: GCA_027563665.1. Taxonomy (NCBI): domain Eukaryota; kingdom Metazoa; phylum Chordata; class Mammalia; order Chiroptera; family Vespertilionidae; genus Antrozous; species Antrozous pallidus. Next base: position 21,871,228 of record CM050511.1, read on the forward strand.
CTCCCCTCCGCAGGGTGACTGCCCGGCCCCCCAAGTCTCAAAGCTGGAGTCTTCAGCCCGGGAGATCGCAGCATTCCCACCAGGTTTAATTTTAATCCAGAGGAAAGACAGTCGTTCAGAGTTAACGCTACTCGTTCTGTCTTCAGAGTAATAATTGACAAACACATTAAAACAAACGCTCAGTTCATCTGGAGAACGCATTTATTCAGAATGTGAATACTATCGACTTCCTTTTTTAAGACTTGAAAAATTATCAAAATGGATCAATGTACAGTTAATACTAAGGATTCAAACACGTAGGCAGAAGTTCCTTCTAAACTTTTTCATACGTGGACAAAAGTGTCAAAATTGATAAGTGGCATGAATTAAAAAAGAAATTTTTTCTATTAAAAATAGAGGACCCAAACGACGGTTCGGCGGACGGGGACGTGGAGGAGTTCTGGTCTTCCAGGCGCAGGCGGGTCGCTACCTTCCCCAAGTTAAAATTGGGTTGCTCTCTCCAGGCTTTTCGAGGCATCTTTAAGTTTCCCCACTAAGTCCTAAAAGACGTATATAATGCCATGTTTTTTATGATAACACACGGGGGGAAAAGTATCCAAGATTGAGAAAGATTCAAGAAAACAGTCGGGAGACATTTTATTAACAAATTTTAAAATTCACAGGGATATTAACCTTTTACAGACCATCAAGAGAAGGTTTTCCTCTAAAATAGTTCATCTTCAAATCGGCCACTTGCCCTCAGATTTGAAATTATGATTTATAACCGAATCCTCTTAACAAGCAAGGTATATACGAGTTAAATTTCCTAAGTTATCTAACAAAGATTATCCTGTATTCACATTTTCTGAAAGTTTAAAGTTGATTAATAGTTACATTAAAAAAATGCAGAAGATGCTTTTTGGAAAATTCATTTTCACCAAAACTTCAATCAGCTTTATTTTTAAGTGGTAAGAAATAAATTCGTTGTCATGTCCATTAATCAGTGTAGTGGTGAATTTTCCCAGCCTTACACTGGCAATATAAAATTTTAGAATTTTATGTATAGTTCCTTTATAAAAAGTTTTTTCAAACCACAGTTTAAAAATCCTGTTTTGAAAGTTTAATTCAATTTCTGAAAACAAACAATACATTTTCAAAGCCATGTTTATAATTTTGCTTTGTCCTATTGGATCAAACTCATCACAAATAAAAGGAATTTACACTCAACAATATACTAATAAGTTTACTTTAACTGAGAGGCACAGCCAATACAGATCGATTCTCTATTGGTATCATCTTAATTTCAAAAGTGAAGTCTGTATTAAAATACTGCTCTTGAAGCCCTCTTCCCATTAAATCCTTACCCAATCTTCATTATCTACTGACAGATGATTAGATTATTTTTCTTGTGAACTTTCCAAAAGCATAACTCTCAGTTAAACATCTATAAAAAGATGGATATATCCACAGATCCTAATACTGTACCTGTAACTGTTCCATGCTGCAACTAAAACTAATCTCTGGGTAGGACTGGGAATCAGTGTTCTAGGGAAGGAAAAAAATGCTGTTTAAATCAAGAAAATTGAAATTCCATTACACATTTAATTTTCAGACAGGGCTAGTGTATAAATACCTCTACATTTAAGGTCACCAAATAGGCAGGTCTGTACATCTTATGAAGTTGATTGGTCTAAAACAACACAACACATTTCAGTCTTCAACTCTACTTTTTTAAAATTTCCTAAACACCCCTTAGAGAACAGTTCAACTTTACCTTTATCTGATATTCCAAACGCCAAGAAACATCAGTTATATGAGGGAGAGATCTGCCTATACTGAAAGATACAATGATAATTTTGTACATAATAACTACAGAAAAGTTTCAGTATTTTTCTTTACTAAGAATGGTTTCTATCTTCCACCCCCTACACACAAAATTTTAATTCATTCTGAATTTAAAACATTGTTAAACTTTATTTTCAAGTTTTGAATAGTAAAAGATCATTTAAAAAAGTATCTCAATAAATTTCATCTTTTTAAAATATTAGCTTAACTTCAATTGTTTAACTTGCCCTTTAGCCCCTTCTCTTTTGGTCAAAATCCCTGCTTTTTTACCCTATTTTGTTTCACACCAGCCTTCTTCATTCATACCTGCAAGTGAAAAGTGGCTCAACTTGACACTTTACACAGTACCTACCTTCCCAGTAGGACTTCTAGGGAATCCTTATTATTCTGGAGGGTGGGAAAAAAGGAAAGAAAACATCTTTGCAAGCAGAATAGAAAAAAACAATAATTGTTCATTTTTAAAAATTGAAGTAAATAACCTGATATTCTGTGCAAAATAGCTCTATTCGCTCTCTATCAAATTTACAGTCTTCTAGGTAAGTGCTAAAGGGGAAAAAAAAGAAATCAAAGTTTAGTTTCTATTTTAAAACTAAAGTAATAAATATATTATTTGATAATAAATGGAATTTAAGCAAATCCTATACCTTAGAGTTGATTTGTCAGCTCTTTGCTTTCCTGCTTCCAGTATGTAAGTTGCAGCTGCTGTATGACAATGTTTTAAAACCACTGGGTCGATATGTTTCAAGTCTGGGTGATCTAAAATAAATTAATTACCAATGATGCCTATGATAAGTTTTTTATGGTCATGTTTCTTAAAGGGATATTTTAATTTGGGTACACCCGCCCCTTTAACAAGATAACAAAAAGAATTCCATTGTAAAGACTGGCAATTATAATGAGATGAGCAACAAGTCAATGCCAAAACAATAAAGAGCATACATCAATAATTCTATTTTACCTTCTTTCATTTTCCCTTGATATTTTTAGTATTATTAAAAAACATTTTCCAAAGAAAAATAACTATACAGTGGCCATTCTAACACTGGGTGAAGTAAATTCAGAGGAAAATAAGAATATGAATATTTCACATGGTGCAAATTTAAAAATGAATACATTCCCTCTAAAGATTGACTAATTATAGTGTAAATGCCTCTATGGACAGTAACACATCAAGGAAGGCAAGGGCACAAATTCAGACTATTCAACATAATTTTCAAAATATTTTCAGGTTTCGACAGCCATCCCTTTTTTGAGATTACCCAGGTGGTGGCTACTATTTTCGTTTACACAACTTCCCCTTTCATACCTTTTGTACGTGTTTAGTTCATGAAACTACAGAAAAAACACACAAAACATCTGAATTGTTGGGATATTTATATTTAAGAAAAGAACTGTCTTAAAACACGGTTTCGACCCACACAAACACCGCCCCCCGCAATCACGGGCCGCACCACGCAGACTCGCCTGCCGGTCGCCGGGGCGGGACAAAACAGGAGGCGCCGCTCCTAGCGCTCTAGGTGAGCAGCCTCCGCCACGCGCGCCGCTTCCCCGCTGCAGCGAGCGCGGGGCGTGAGGCGCTCTCTCAGCTGGAAGATGGCAACACTCTCTGACGCAGTAATTACTTTGGAAACGGCCCTTAAAACCTTTGCCAGCCCAGCACCAAAAGCTTGCATTGCCAGGGAGCTCGCCCGATGAAATCCAAGTGTCAAACAGCCTTTCCCTCCGACCAGGCTGAGAACCTGGGTGTTTAGGCCACAAACAGGACTTAAACGCGGGTTTTACAGCAGAACAAAGAGCCGGGAGTGGGGATCCGGCTGGGAACGTGCGGCTGGCTAGGCGCTCGTGCCAACTGGGGACGGAGTAACGCCGGGGTCCGCTCTGGGTCTCGGCGGAGCCGCCACCCCGCGCTCCGTCCGGAGCGAAGGGCAGAGCCCGGAGACTTCCTCTTCCCGGGGCTTCCTCTCTCCCTCGGTCTCGCACTCTCCTCAGAGCGCCCCTCTGCCCAGGCCGACCCGGCTCGGAGCCCAGCGGCTTACCTAACACGGCCTCGTCCGCCTGGGCGTCCAGCAGGCTCTGGAAAGCCGCCCGGAGGAGAAGCGTAAAGGCGTTGGAGTCAAAGCAGCCGGGATCGGCCAGCATCTGGAAGCCTTTCTGCACAGACTCCGAGAGCTCCATTGTGAGCGCGCGGTGACCTTCGACACGCGCACCACGTGATACGTGCCGCGCGCTCAGCTGATGCGGCCGCGCGCTCACGCGGCCCGGGGCGGCGGCGCGGGCTGCGGGCCTCCCAGCGTCGGGCGTCCTCCGCCGGCCGCCTGGCCTTTGCCCCGGCCGCCGGCCGCCTACGCGCCGCGCCCCGCCGCCGCCCCCTCTGCGCCGCCCGCCGGAGCTGCGGAGCCTGAGCGAGCGGGGCGGCCCCGGGCTCCCGCGGCGCTTTCCCTTCCCCTCCGCGCTCACCTGGACAGTCAGCAGCTCCTGCGGCTCCGCGGCCGCCTCCCCGGGAAGCCCCTCTTGGGAGGCGGTGGGGGTGTCGGGATCCCGCCCCACGTCCTCGAAAATGCGGCTTTCCTGCCCTCGCTCAACGCGACTGCCTGCGCAAAGTCCAATTTAAGGCAATTAATTTTTTTCCCTTTAGTTTGGGGCGTTTCTTTCATTCAACAGCGTAACCCCCTAGCACTGCCCTTTTGTGCGACTTTTATGTAATTCTTGTTTCTTTTCCCTTTTCCATTGTCATTTCTGGAGTATGGCGTGGGGTGAGAAAGTGTGTACATGTATCACACATATAGCCGCGTGTGGACGCAGTGTACTACAATGATTGGCTAATTGTAAACGACATTTGACATAATTATTAAAATGTATATTCCGCTGCAAATAAATATCTTTCAAAAGTAAACATACAAATTGTGTGCTACTGTACTCAGTACATGTATGGGTCCATTTTTAACTACTCAAAGAATCTTCATATACTTATCTCAGGAAGTAATCTTAGTAAAATACAACTAGGAACGGCAAGAATTTTATTAAAAGTAAATTACTATTTTGGGTAACCATAACTTTAAAAATCCAAACATTGTATAAAGTTTAACTTCCTCTTTATATCTCTATGAAGTGAGAGAACTAGAGTGATTCTTTAAAACACACACACACACCAAGAAGCAAAGTAGATTAAGCATTTTTTTATCAAAAGAATTTAAAAGGAAAAGTCAAAATGCCCGTTTTTCACCAGTGGATGGGGAGGGATAAGGAACAAGAAAGGTGTTTTAGTCTTCAGGAGAGGTTATTTGAAACAGACTCAACGTGAAAGACTTTCCTGCGCATAATTTAGGTGCTTATTTGAAAAAAAATTTTAACCTTGCACCAATACATAAAGAGCTCCTGATATTCCAATAGGATGCAAGTAGAATAATTTAGCACCTGTAACAGACTGAGTACTGTTTTTTGAAGGCTTTGAAAGGCGTATGAACTAGCTCTTCAATGAACATATAGGAACAGTGAAGGATTTAAAAGTTCCCTTAGACTCTTCATGAAACAAATACCTATTATCTTCATCTTTTCTTCCCATCTCTTATTGTCTGTTTAAACTCTGTTTCTCATCAGTAGTAAAATGTCAGTCGACAAATTTCTAGACATCTGATTTACATAGGGGGATATTTTACAAGGCAGAGTTGTATAAATGTTAAACAATATAAGCAATAGTCATATATGTATTCCACATATTTTTATGACTTTGCATAACATTGATTAATACTCTAATAAAATTTGTGTCAATCATTGTAATCATACTCAATTTGGTATTGAAAAGAATGCATTAATACTTGAGCATAGATTTTAAAATTTTTAAGTTTTTAAAGAGTTGAAATACAATTAAATGGTTGTGAGTTTGTGAGCATAAAAGTTAGACAATTTACAAGGATTGTTTTCCTAATAGCTGTTATGTTATTCTCTTGTGCATATATAATTACTTTCTGTTATAGGGCATTTGTCTTCTGCCTGAATATATTCATGTGTTAGGCCCAAGTGATGGGAACATTTCCAGTTCACACAAAGATTTTAACCATGATGTTTTCTGATGCTAGAAAAGCTGAATTTTTCTACTGAATTTTTCCTTTGAAGGAGGCGCAAGATTAAGTATTTGTTTCGATACATACAGAATGTGTGTCTTTGTCAAGTAAGCCACTGAAATACATTGAAGTATGATCATTAAAATGGCATGGTTATTCAGATTTCAACTCTTGTGGTTGTAGCAACAAAATGAATGTTTTTTCATATTTTTAGAAAAACTATGTACCTAACAGACATTCTGAAAGTGTTAGAAAAGGAAAACTTTAAAATTTGTGCTTTGGTCACTAAACACCACACTGGAGCTTTCATTAGAATTTAAAAAATTCTCTAGGCTGGAACTAATAGACTAACAAAGAACCTTTAAAAATAGTTATGTACAACTTAAAATAACAAAATAGATATTTAAACATCCTCATGTTAGTAATATATTTTTCCTTCTAAACTACAAATATTAAGATAGATGATGCTGACAAATTGTTTTTCTTTTTGAGAATCTAGAAGTTATTCAAAAAATTACAAAGTATTATTTTAAACAATGTTATAAAGTGTTTTAAAATACACTATATCCTTTCAACTGGTTAAACTTTTTGTTTTTTATTTTTAGAAACAAATTTAATATTGGCTTCTGTACTGGGAGTACAATTATAGTGGTCTAGGGTGTTTATAGGATCTATCTGGTCAGCTTGTCCCAAAGGCCTCATTTGTATTTTTGTTAGTTTTATGAAGTAAAATATTTTTTAGTATTCTTTTAGATTGTGTAAGTACTTTTGCTTTATTGCAAAGAAAGCTGAAGGAAAGTATTCCTTTAGATCAGTGGTTCTCAACCCTTTGAATGCTGCGACCTTTATATACAGTTCCTCATGTGGTGCCCCCCAAACATAAAATTATTTTCATTGCTACTTCATAACTGTAATTTTGCTACTGCTAATGAATCGTAATGTAAATATCTGTGTTTTTCGATGGTCTTAGGCTCTACAGCAGCCACAGGTTGAGAACTGCCAGCAGGGTCACCTAAGACCATCAGAAAACACAGATATTTACATTACGATTCATAACAATAGCAAAATAACTGTTATGAAGTAGCAGCAAAAATAACTTTATGGTTGGGGGTCACCACAACATGAGGAACTGTATTGAAGGGACGCGGCATTAGAAAGGTTGAGAACCACTGGTTTAGATTGAAAAGTTCATGGAACATTCATGGGGGAAAGGGGGAAAGCCAATATGTCTGAGTGCCCATAAGACATCCAGGAGTTTTAGCTGGCTTATAAGCTCGTTGTTCTAGTGGAGTTCTCTTTTATTTCTACCCATGGGGCGGGTACCTGCTCATTTTCTAGAGAGAAGAAAGTTAAAAACGATGAGAAACCATCTCCCCTAAACCCCTCTTTTACTGAGTCTTGGATGGTTAGTGATCTTCAAGCCTTGATTATATATATATATATATATATATATATATATATATATATATATATAAAATTTACTGTCTTAAAGTTATTTTAACCACAAACGGACAGTTGGGGGGAACACTGAATTATCCATGACATTTAAAAGTATAGATAAAAAATTATTTCAGTGAAGTTTATAACATCTATGAACATTCATTTTATTAAATATCTTAGTAAGGCTTGGAATCTGAATGGTCCAGTGTTTGAACATTCATGATCACAGAGTTCAGTGATTCAAATTGAGTCTGACGTCCAATATGTTGTCAAACAGACCACACTGAGTATTCAGAGAGAACAACAAAGCTTTTATTTTCAAACTTAGTGGCCCCATGCGTGGATTTGTGCACATTGAAAGGAAATTAATTAGAAGAAATATTTTAATATTGCTATTTGCCCTTTCTCTATAATAGAAGTGTCAGAGATGAAAGAACATTAGTAAAAAGTATATGAAAATAATATATAAATTAATAAACAATAGCATGATATAAAACAAACACGATATAAAAACAACATTGATAAAAACAATGACTGATAAATTTATTCAACTTATTTTAATATCTCCATGTAAAAACACTTTCAGAATGCTTGACTAATTTTTCTTGTGATGAAGTATCTACAACTTTAATGTCACACGCTCTTCAAACTCGAGAGAAAGCAGCATATAACTGACCATGTCCAAAAACGAGTTCAGTTGGGAATATTCCTATTCTGTCTAGATTGGTGCCAGCAAGAGCTTTATATTGTGCATCCACATGTCAACGTTTATTTTTAAATTGCCAGTGCACATCATATTTAATGGCCAGATGGTTGCACCAACATGTGGTCAGTCACTTAGCCTTTTATGTATATGCTAGAGGCCTGGTGCATGAAATTCGTGCACGGGGCGAGGGGTGTGTGTCCCTCAGCCCAGCCTGCATCCTCTCCAATCTGGGATCCCTCTCACAATTCAGGACTGCTGGCTCCCAACTGCTTGCCTAACTGCCTTCCTGATTGCCCCTAACTGCTTCTGCCTACCAGCCTGATCACTTCCTAACCATTCCCCTGCCAGCCTGATTGATGCCTAACTGCTCCCCTGCCAGCCTGTTTGCCCCTAACTGCTCTCCCTTGCAGGCCTGGGTCCCCCCCAACTGCTCTCCCCTGCAGGCCTGGGTCCCCCTGCAACTGCCCTTCCCTGCACGCCTGGTCACCCCCAACTTCCCTCCTCTGCCAGCCTGGTCACTCCTAACTGCCCTCCCATGCAGGCTTGATCACCCCCAACTGCCCTCCCTTGCAGCCTGGTCCCTCCCAACTGCCCTCCCCTGCTCGCCATTTTGTGGTGGCCATCTAGTGTCCACATGGGGGCAGGATCTTTGATCACCTGGGGGCAGCCATCTTGTGTGTTGGAGTGATGGTCAATCTGCATATTACTCTTTTATTAGATGAGATAGAGGCCTGGTGCAGGGGTGGGGGCCGGGTAGTTTGCCCTGAAGGGTGTCCCGGATCCAGGTGGGGGTTCCCTTGGGGCATGGTGTGGTCTGGGGAAGGGGCAGTCTAGCCACGACCCCTGGTGACGCAAATGGAGGCCCTGGTATCTGGGATTTATTTATCTTCTACAATTGAAACTTTGTAGCCTGGAGTGGAGCCAAGCCTCCTGCTTGCTCCATGACCACAGCCATTTCTGTTGGGATTTATTTATCTTCTATGCTTGAAACTTTGTAGCTTTAAGCAGAGGCCAAGGCAGGCCAGGGCTGAGGAAAGCTTGGCTTCCTCCATCTCTAGGAGGAACCCTAGCCTCCTGCTCTCTCCAGCTCCATGGCTGCTGTCATTTTTGTTGGGATTTATTTATCTTCAATAATTGAAACTTTGTAGCATTCAGTGGAGGCCTGGGCCAGTCAGGGTATGCAGAAAGCTTGGCTTCCTCCTTCCCTGGGGAAACTCAAGCCTCCCTGGCCATAGCCATCTTGGTTGGGTTTAATTTGCATACTTGCTCCTGATTAGCTGATGGGTGTGGCTTGTGGGCATGGCCTGTGGGTGTAGAGTTAATTTGCATATTACTCTTTTATTCTCTAGGATAGGTGAAACATGTAATCCAATTATTTTTTTTAAAAAATATATTTTATTGATTTTTTTTACAGAGAGGAAGAGAGAGGGATAGAAAGTCAGAAACATCGATGAGAGAGAAACATCGATCAGCTGCCTCTTGCACACCCCCCACTGGAGATGTGCCCGCAGCCAAGGTACATGCCCTTGACTGGAATCGAACCCGGGACCTTTCAGTCCAAAGGCTGATGCTCTACCACTGAGCCAAACCGGTTTCGGCAATGTAATCCAATTCTTGATAATTCCTAAATGGTGATTGCCATAATAATTAATATAGGCAAATAGAGCCTTTCCCCCCCTTATATAATATAGCCTATCTTTTATATGTGGACTTGTAGTTAAAACTCAAATTCATTAAATGGAATTAGTGTCTTAATATGTGAGAAAGTGAAATGCTAGTCACATTCAAGAAACAGGAACCAAGGAATGAAAATCAATGATACAATGTTATCTAAAACACTTAACAAATTCATGCTTATGGTTTGTCATGAGTGTTTTAGATTTTTCTCCAAAAAACTTATATTCAAAACAATTAGACTTCATAGTATAGTTGTTATTTCAATAATATTTTCATAAGTTAGTACCATTTTAAAAATTCATTTTTATATAATAAAATTATTCAAATATAAAACTTCAAAATATGATAAAGCAAGAAATTGAGTATTTTAAGTCTAAGTTTTAACAAGTTAAATTAGCCACAGTATTAAGAAACTGAGTTTCTTAATAATGTAAGTCTCAAAGCATTTTTTTTTAATTTAGGAAACTTTAATTTTATTCAACTTTGCAAACAAGAAATTCTATAGTCAAGATATTGTCAAAAAAAGAGAATACTTTTGAATTTATAAAGTGAAATTTGGTAGTTATTAAGTGTCATGCCATAATTCTGATAGCTTAAAGAATCAGAATAAAGATAGTCAGAATAAGATGACTCTATCATTAAAGGTATATATACTAGTATAAGAATCAAATTATAATTTTTAATATAAAATCTTTGTATCTAAACAATCTATAGCTTTGAAAAGATTTTGTGCATATTAGAAAACTTATATTCTTTAGGGCCTCTTTTAGGAAGTTTGACCTCTTATTTTGAAGCTAAACAACTAATACTACATGGGAATATCTGAGTTGTATAGACTAAAATTGTGAAGTCTTTAGCTAAGAAGAAATGAGGAATTGATTTTTCAAAGGAAATGACAATAAAATGCATTTTGGCAAGGGATGAAGGTAAATTTTAATTTAAAGGCTAGGAAATTAGTTTAAATAAAGTAATAATACTCCATATTACACTTAATGAAAAAAGAACAGGTTGAATTATGTCTTAGAATTTCTTTATGTAGGCAAATAAAATTAATAACTTATCTTTAAATTAAATAAATTATTTAAATGATTATAATTGACTTGTCTTTTGTATGTATTATAAAAAGCAAATTTACTCCTCAAAGCATATAATTCATATCTACTTCACCAGTGATAGGAAAATTAAGAGCTGACCAATCATCCAATAAATTTCATCAACTAGACCAAATAATAGGCACTGTTTCCACCTCAACAACGTTTTTTTCTCTAAGTTACAAAGATTACCACTTAAATTTTCTACATCATGATCTGGTACAACCAGAATGATTCATGTTAGCTACAAGAGAACAAAAGTGAAGCATGGACATGGCTGAAACAACCATGAATTCAACCAAAGTAAATTCAACCATTTACTTTGATGAATATATCCAAGCAATTCTGCCATATGTCTACAGACTGTCCTTTAAATAATTAACACGTTCTTTACAAGAGAGAAAGATTAAATATTTTTAGAAAAAGAAAAAATACAAATGAAAGGAGAGAAGCAGGGAGAGTGGTAGGATAGTTTTTCTCTTCATCAGGAGAAATATCACAGAAAGCTTATTTACTGTTTATTTTCTCTGACACAATCTTTTGCAGCCAAATTCTCTTAGCTACACTGAATTCAACTGAACCTCACAATAATGCTGGCAATGGACTGGAAGTTTCATCTGTCATGTCCAGAACCTAACCATTTTCAAGATGTCTTACATCTTAAAATTTGACAGCAACAGAATAACAGATTCTTTTTTTTAATTCTGATTTTGAAATCTCTCTTCTAACACTGTATTTTCTCATACTTCAGAAATCAGAGTTTTGCCAGATTCATGAATTTCAACAAAAATGGAACAAAGTGGCCGACTCTCTGAAATCTATATATATAAAAGAGTAATATGCAAATTGACCACATGGCAGAACAACCAGAATGACCACTCAACCAGTTGCTATGAGGCTCACTGACCACCTCTCGGTCCCTTCCCTGGCAGGCTCTGATTCCTCAATGGCAAACTGGGGGTTGGGTGGTGGCAGGGGGCAGGGCTAGCTGCCAGCAGCTGGGGAAGATGGCCCTGATCACAGGGACCATACTTGTGCATGAATTTTGTGCGCCAGGCTTCTAGTGTTGTATAAAGCCAATAATTTTTAAGTTTGTATTTTGAGAGCATGCTTTTTTTCCATATTAACTTTGAAATTTCATTAATATATAAATTTTCATATTTATCTTATTTAAAGACAGATATAGTAAGATATATACCTAATAATAGAGAAACATGCAAATTGACTATACCTCTGCTATGCCCACAACCAATCAGAATGAGTATGCAAATTAACCCAACAAAGATGGTGGTCAATTTGCATATATACCCAGGTCCTAGGAACCTCCTTGGCACCCAGGTAACTCCCAGCCAGCCATCAGAGGGGCAGGGGAAGGGGCCAAGCATGCAATTGGGGGGATGCGAGGGGAACCCCTTCCCAAGCCTAAAGCCTGGGGTGGAAGCTTTAGGCTTGGGAAGGGGCAGAGCCTGGGATCAGAGGGAAGGGGAAAAAAATCAATGCAAACATATCCTCAGTGGAGGATAAAAAGAAAAATAAAGAAAGAAATGTCATATCCTATGAAAGACATATCTTGAAAATGTCTAAAGAAAGTTGTCATTTTTTTCCTGGTGAAGGGACTGGGGTCCATGTAGATGAAAATACCTTGGCGGCTGCAGCAGTGGTATGATGGGGCTGCCGCCTTCCCCTGTGCAAAGGGAAGCCGAATTGCGGTTTAGGTTCGCTTCCATCGGGGAGCAGGCCTAAGCCATCAGTAGGACATCCCCTGAGGGCTCCAGTATGTGAGAGATGGCAGGCTGGGCTGAGGGACCCCTCTCCAGTGCACAAATTTCATGTACCAGGCCCCTCGTTTTTAAATAAAAATGGAAACAGAAATATGAAAGGAGTGTTTTATAAACTAAAACTCAGGTAACAGTAATCTATACTTTTCAGATGAAAAATTTGACCACTTATCAAATGAATAATTTCAGAATGGAAATTGTATACACAAGAATACATGATCTGAATTAAATACATTAAAAACACTAAAAACACTATACCAAATGTGTTTTTATCTCATTTAAAGTAAACATTTAAACTAAAATCAGTAATTTAAAAGAGCTTATCTGGCAAAGGAAGGCCTACGTAAAAGTGTTTTAATATTTTATAATATGCATGATATTTTAAATAATATTAGCTAAAGCTTTCACATTTTAATTGTGGTTATTTTGAATCTCTTCTATTTTTTTAAGAAAACATATATTTTATCTCCCTTGTCAAAAGATAGATTTGAAATTATTTTATGCAAAATTCAGTCTAAAAATACTTTGAAAAATTTGTAATTGGATTCACTTATGTTTTTTTGTATAGATACATAAACCTATTTATAAAATACCTTAGTTCATACATAGCTGATTTGTACAGCTTGATAAATGCTCAGGAAGTAATTTTATAGATTGTAAAAATAGGCACCTGTGAAATATGAAAACTTTCCATTCCTCTTGCCTTTCCACTCCACAGGATCAGTTTTTTCTTCCTAAGCTTTCGATTGTTTTATTAAGGTTAAACATAAATACAGTTCTAATTTTTTCAAGTATTATTTTCAAAATTACTTTCCTTTGTGTAAGCATTTTAATCTGTATTGGAAAGGGATTGAGGAATAAGTTTTATAAAATTTTTTTAATGTCACAAAATACCAAGAAAATACAGATGGTTTCTGACTTACAACGGTTTAACTTACAATTTTTCAGCTTTACAATAGTGCAAATGTGATATGCATTCAGTAGAGACTTATTCAAATTGAGTATTTTCATCTTTTCACTGGGTGGCAAAATACAGATTGATACTACCTTGTGACTCTGGTTATTATAAAACAGGTTTGTGATATGTGATTTATCCAACTATAAGATAATGTAGGGGTTCTGAGCATATTTAAGGTAGGCTAGGCTTAGTAAGCTATGATGTTTGGTGTGTAGGTGTATTAAATGCATTTTTAATTTATAATATCCTCAACTTATGATGAGTTAACTGGACACAACACCATTGTAAATTGAGGAGCTTACAATCTGTAATGCCTAGCCACAAGGTGAAAGGGAGAATTGTATTAACATAGTCAATTTAGTCCAGGTAATTAGACACTGGGACCTAAGTTATTAGTATCTGGGTAATTGTTTAATTTTATTTTGCTCTTAAGGAAATATGCCTGGATCATTTGGAGCAATAGTATTCTAAATCAAATCAAATGTTGGCAATTTTTATTTGACTTGCAGTGCTCTAAAATTATAGACCAAAAAATGAGAAATTTGATAAAGAAAAAATATAGATGAAAATATGTCAGCAAATGAGGCCTAGGAAAACTGAGTATTTCATTTGCTGTTCTTAACATTTGAAAGTGACAGAAAATTTTAAATGAGGTCCACCTACAATGTATAGGTGAGGAGTTGACAGAGGATTAAGAAAACTTCTGTTTTTGTTAATTAGGAATTTAATTAAAATATTTTAGAATTGCCCTGCTGGTATGACTCAGACTGAACATCTACCGAAGAACCAGGAGGTCACGGTTTAATTCCTGGTGGAACACATGCCCAGGTTGCGGGCTTGATCCCCAAGAGAGGGTGTGCAGGAGGCAGTAGATCAATGATTCCCTCTCATCATTTAAGTTTCTGTCTTCCTCTCCTTTTCTCTCTGAAATCATAAAAATATATTTTAAAAATTGTTGAGAATTGAAATGTTTTATAAGACCAATGGTACCGATAAAGAGACATAGTTTATTTTATAAATTTCTATAAACAATATGCATTATTTTTAAAGGAACTCTTTCAACAGCATATATTGGAAATTTTGATTTTACATTTGCCAATTATAATAAAAAGAAAACAATATTCTACTATATATATTATAGATTTGAAGGTTGCCTTAAATTACTTTTGTAGTAAGGTGGACATAAATAAAAATCTTAAGTACAGATGTTAAAGTATTTTTAGAAAACTAAAGCATTTCAAACTCATACTTTTAAATTAATTTTATTTTGCTTTTATTCTGTTTCTAAAAGTTACTGTGATCAATATTTGTCTGTAGAGACAATGACATTCCATGGTGACTAATGTTCAAGTTGAGTCATAATAATAGCCTGTTTTATTAAAACTAAGAGTGACAGCAGGAAAGTAGTCATTTTGCAAGCAAACATCCTGTCACATTGTTGGGGGGCGGGGAATGGGGTAAGTATACATCAAAAGTAACAGACTTTCCAAGGCTGGTGTGGCTCAGTGGATAGAGCGTCGGCCTGTGGACTGAAGGGTCCTGGGTTCGATTCCAGTCAAGGGCATGTACCTTGGCTGCAGGCACATCCCCAGTGTGGGGTGTGCAGGAGGCAGCTGATGAATGTTTCTCTCTCATCGATGTGTCTGACTCTCTATCCTTCTCCCTTCCTCTCTGTAAAAAATCAATAAAGTATACTTTAAAAAAAAGTATAAAAAAAAAGTAACAGACTTAAATCTTTAACAAAGCCTTAAGTATCTGTCCATTGACATAAATGGCATAAAGACGATCTATTTGTGTGTGCCTTAATTTTTTTCTCTTTGGTTAGATTTGAACATATTCAACATGATTCCTAAGATGGTTTGTAAAAACAGTATGAACCAGCAGATCACAGTTCAATTCCAGGTCAGGGCACATGCAGACTCCATCCCCAGTAGGGTACATTTAGGAGGCAGCTAATCAGTAATTCTCTTATCAGTGTTTCTCTATCTCCTTCTCCCTTCCTCTCTGAAATCAATAAAAATATACTTAAAAACAAAAACACTTTACATGAAATATCATCAGAATTTCAGGCATAGTTTTATATTATGTAAAAGTTTTAAATTATTATTCCAGCTAAATAACAGAATAGTAGATAATGCTGCTTCGTGTATTGAAATAATATTGCACATTTTAAAATAAAAATAGTTGTTATTCTTTTTTTCCTTTAAGACAATCTGAATAAATTATTTTGGAAATATGAGTTTAAATGACAAATTTAAGGATTAGAGTTTATCCTTAGTTTCAAGTGGAATATTAATCTTTTGAATAATATTTGATTAGGATAACAAATTTTATTGAAAAAAATATAAAAAATATTTTGGAGTATATTTATCCAGATATGCATTCTATTGTTTTTAATAAGATTTCTATAACTTTGCTTAAAAAGTTTATTTTTATCTTAATAGCTGTAAGAATCACTATAAAATTATATAAATACTAGTAAGTTAGAATGCCTTCTTAAAGTATATTGAATTTCAAGAGATTTAAACCTTTATGATTGTTACTTTTTTACTTAGCTTTGTATTTATGAAAAGTCTTTTTCTTAAGCAAGTACCTGGTACATAATAGTCAAGAATGTTAGCTGAATGAAAGATAATAGAGCATGGAGACAGAGCAAGTGGAGCTCACAACCTTGTTCCAACTACTTCCAGTTCCATGACCTTGGGTTTATTTTCTCTAGGTCTCATGTTCCTCAAATGTACAGTGGAAATAATAAGACACCTTTTTCATATGTCTCTTGAAAAGTATTCAGAGCCAAGCCTTAGCATGTGCTCCATGCATGCAATTATTATTAAATAGTGCAATTCTGTAATTGTAATTTTGTTGTTACTGTCATATGTTTTTTCATTCAAATTTACAGCTGATGTAACCATGTGAGGACAGCAGGCACATAAGCTCTACTTAGAAAATAAAATAAAAAGCTTCTGAGCTGCCTAGCACTTCTTTACTTTCAGTGAGTCCAAAATGACACTGATAAAGAGAGGTCTTTTTATAGCAGCAGTCCTAAGAGGTCCTCAAAGACCTTGATGTCAATCATTATCTTGATTCCCCAGGAATTTCAGAATCCAGGCCCGTGTCCATTATGGTCAGCCTACCTTTAACACCTCCCTCTTAAGTAGGCCTAGTAGGGCAATTCTCTCTCTTCCTACTCCATCTAATTCTAGTTTTTCTTGAATCATTTCTTGTGGTTAGCAGCTCTTTACAAAGTCTCTGGGAGCAAAATCAAGATGCCTTCACCTTCTCCTCTGGAACATTTTAATTTCAGAGAGTTATTGTTTCATAATCTAGTTAGAGTAATCCATACTTATGGTCCTTTTGATTCTGCTTGGAACATCTACAAAGAGCCACATGCTTCATAAAGCATTGGGAAGATTTAAATTTAAAACAAGAGGAGAAAAAAGAATTCTTGCCTACCATGGGATGGAGGGCACACAATTTAGAATGTGGAAGTGTAAACTCTCCAACTCCAAAATATTGAATAAGTCAATGAGTTTGGCAAATGTATGCAGTCATGTAACCACACAACACAGAAGATACAGAGCATTGCAATAGTCCAACAATCTTCTTTGTTTCCCTGTCCAATCGTCATACTTGCCAAACTCCTGATTCCAGGCAACCACTAATATACTTTGTCTTACTATAGTTTTTTTCTTTTCTAGAATGTCATACAAATAGTATCATTCAGTTTGTAGGTGTGTTTTTGGTTTGTTTTTAATGTTTTTATGGATTTCAGGGAGAGAGGAACAGGAACATCAATGATGAGAAAGAATCATTATTCACTGTCTCTTACATGCAACCCAGACATGTGCCCTGACTGGGCATCGAACTGTGGCCCCCTGGTTCATGAGCCAACACTCAGCCGCTGAGCCACACGGGGTGGGCGGTCTGTGGTTTATGAGATTCACCTTTGCTGATGTGTGCATTAGTAGTTCATTCCTTCATGTTGCCAAGTAGTATCCCCTTGTATGGATCATACCACAGTTTGTTTATCCATTCATCATTTAAATTGCAGTTTTTGAAGATTATGAATAAAGCCTCTATAATGATTCGCGTGCTGATTTTATGTGAACATATGCTTTCACTTCTCTTGAATAAATATCAAGGTGTGGAATTGCTGGGTTATACGGTATGTGAATATTTAACTTTATAAGAATCTGCCAAACTTTTCTCCATAGTAACTAAATTAATATTGCCTTCCCATATCAGCATTGTACAGGAGTCTCAGTTGCCTCATGTTTCAAATGTGGTAATATCAGTTATTTTAGACTTTTTAACAGGTGGGGTAGTGGTATGTTATTGTGGTTTTAATTTGCACTTCCCTGATGACTAATGATGTGAAACATCTTTTCATGTGCCTATTTGCCATATTTACATATATCTTTATTAGTAAAGGGTACATGCAAATCTTTGGCACATTGTTATAAGGTTTTCTTATTATTGAGTTTTGATAGTTCTTCACATGTTTTGGATACATGTCCTTTATCAAATGTGTTTTTTACAAAGATTTTTGTGGCTATTTTTGTAGATTGTCTTTTCATTTTACTGAGAGTGGCTTTCAAAAAGCAGAAGTTTTAAACGTTTATTAAGTCCAATTTTTTCTTTTATGGATTGTGCTTTTGATATTATGTATAATAAATAATTTCTTAACCAGGGTTATAGAAATTTTCACCTATGTTTTCTTCTACGAGTTTTATAGTTTCAGATTTTATATTAAGTTTCGTGATCCATTGAGTTAATTTTTATATATTGTATGAGGTATAAATTAAGTTAGAATTTTTGGCATATGGATATTCAATCATTTTACCCTATTTGTTGAAAAAGTATTCTGTCTCAATTAAATTGCCTATTAAATGTTGCTAAAACTCCATAGTGTGGCTCAGTTGGCTGGACCATTAACCCATATGCTAAAAGGTTATAGGTTCGATTCCCAGACAGGGCACATACCCAGTTTGCGGGTTGGAGTGTGTATGGGAAACCAATCAATGTTTCTCTCTTTTCCCATTCTCTTCTCTCTAAAATCAAAAAACATCCTTGGATGAGGATTTAAAAGAAAAAAAAAAACTCCACCTCAATTGATTGTAAGTGGTTCTATTTCTGGATTTTCTTTATTTTAATTGAATTTAATGGAATGGCATTGGTTAATAAAATTATACCATTTTCAAGTGTATTCTGCTATAATACATTATATTGTGTGTTCACACAAAGTCAAGTCTTCCTCCATCCTTATACATACCCCTTTACTCTCTTCTGCCTACCCCACTTCCCTTTCTATCTGGTAATCACCATACTGTTGTCTGTGTATATGAGGGTTTATTTTTGTTTTCGTTTTGCTTAATCTCTTCACCTTTTTTTTTTTTATCTAGCCCCCAATCCCTTCACCTCTGACAAGCTGTTAGTCTGTTCTCTATGAGTCTGTTTCTATTTTGGTATTTTATTTTGTTCACAAGATTCCACATATAAGTGAAATCATATGATAATTCTCTTTCTCTGATTGGCTAATTTTACTTAGCATATCTCCAGGTCCATCCATGTTGTCACAAAGAGAAACACTTCCCCCACTTTTATGGCTGAGTAGTATTCCAATGTGTAGTGTACCACAGCTTCTTTATCTACTCATCGACTGTTGGTTATTGGACTTCTTCCAAATCTTAGCTATTGTAAATAACACTTCAATGAACATAGAGGTACATGTATTCTTTTGAATTAGTGTTTTGTGTTTCATCAGATATATTCCCAGAAGTAGAATGGCTGGGTTTTAAGGTACATTCCATTTTAAACGTTTTTGGGAACCTTTACACTGTTTTCCATAGTGGTTACACCAATTTGCATTCCCACCAACAGTGCATGAGTGTTCCTCTTTTTCCACATTCTTGTTGTTTGTTGATTTATTGATGTTAGCTGTTCTGACAGGTATGAAATGATATTTCATTGTGGTTTTAATTTGCATTTCACTGATGATTACTGACAGTGAACACCTTTTTTTATATGTCTATTAGTCATCTGTATATCCTCTTTGGAAAAGTCTCTATTCAGATCATTTGCCCATTTTTTAATTGGATTTTTTTTTTTTTTTGGTGTTGAGTTGTATGAGTTTTTCATAAATTTTGGATATTAACCCCTTATCAAATGTATCATTGGCAATTATGTTTTCCCATTCAGTGGATCCTTCTTTCATTTTATTGATGGTTTCCTTTGCTATGCAACAACTTTTTAGTTTGATGTAGGCCCATTTCTTTATTTTCTCTTTTTTCCCTTTGCCCAAGGAGAAACGTCTAAAAAAATATGACTACAAGAAATGTCTGAGAGCCCTGGATGGCTAGCTCAGTTGGTTAGCGCGTCACCCAGATACGCCAGGCTGTGGGTTCAGATCTCTGGTCAGGGCACACGCAAAAATCAACCAATAAATGCATACATAAGTGGAACAACAAATTGGTGTTTCTCTCTCTCTCTCTCTCTCTCTAAATTAATTTAAAAATTTAAAATATTTTTAAATGTCTAAAATATTATGGTCTATGTTTTCTTCTAGGATTTTTGTGGGGTTTGAGTAAAACATTTAAGTCTTTAATCCATTTTGAGTTTATTCTTATGTATGCTACAAGAAGGTAGTCTAGTTTCATTTTTTGCATCTACATGTCCAATTTTTCAATACTACTTATTGAAGAGATTGTCTTTACTCCATTGTATGTTCTTGCTTCATTTGTGAAATGTTAATTGACAACAAGGGTTTGGACTCTGTTCCATTGGTCTATATGTTTGTTTTTGTGCCAGTACCATGCTATTTTGATTAGTATGGCATTGTAGTAGAGTTTGATATCAAGTATCGTGATACTTCAACTTTGTTCTTCTTTTTCAAGTTTGCTGTGGCTACTCAGGATTTCCCAGATATATTTTTGAAACATTGTTCTACTCCTATGAAATACACCATTGGTATATTGATAGGAATGCATCAAACTATAGATTACTTTGGGTAGTATGGACATTTTAATGATGTTAATTCTTGCTATTATGCTTGGTGTCAATTGTTACATTGGCTGGCTGTGAGAATCAACCCCAATTACTGTGTATGAATTGCTATGCAGAATTTGTGTCAGGGTCTGCTGCTGGCCAAGATATCTCTTTATATATACTGCTTGTGAGGCTATTTGGATACTGTTCTGAAGTTGTCTGAAACTGGCATGTCTGTTCTAGGACCTCTAGGGAGGCTCTCTGGTACAGGTCAATGTCAGATGCTTCCTCTGACTGGCCCTGGCAACTTGTTTGGAGCTACTAAGCAATCTGCTATTTGTGGCTTCCTGTACTAGGCCTGGGTGTGCCTGGGAAGGACCAATATGTGCACCAAGGCTGGCTTTTACCAGACCTGAGCCCAAAGCAGGCCAGCAAAAGGCTTAAGGCACTCCAAGACCTTCTTCCGTCTGCTGGCTGCCTGATAGATTCAGCCACTGAAAGAGTGTCTGTCTTTACTAAAGTTGCATGAAGTAGGTTCTCAGTGAGTCACCAGGTAGCATGTGGTATTTACCAGATTGATACAGGTTAAACTTGATGCCAATGCTGGGTCTGAAGCCCCTCAGCAAATGTCCCAGGATATAACAATAATAGCTGCCCCTCATCAGGTACCACAAACCTTTGGGTTTGGGTGGGGTCTCAAGGAGTCATCAGGGTGAGGCCAACAAAGTTTATCGGGCCCAAACAGACCAAGATTTGGCCATGTGAAAGCTCTTGAGGGAAAAATGGCTCCCATCTTAGTGCCACAGAACTCAGTCTGTCCCACATTCTGCTGGAGCTGGAGCTCCACATAGTGGGGCCACTGGAAGTCAAGAGGGTGGAGACAGCAGATCTCCCATGAGGGGGGAGATAGCAGGCAGGCTTAGGGGCACATGGGAGTAGTGGGCCTGGCCCCAGAGCCACACAACTCAGTTTGTCTCAAATCCCAGACCTTCTGGGGAACCGAGACTCAGCAGGGTGGGGCCACTGGGAGCCCAAATTTTGGGCTAGGGGACCTCCTGTGAGGGAGAGGTGCAATCAGGTGCATGGAAAAGTGGAGGAAAGGCCCCCACCCCAAAGCCATATAACTCAGTCACTGACAGCCCCTGAGTCTGCTGGGTCTCTACAGGCCTGCTCAGGCAGCTGACTCTTCAGCAGAGCATAAGCTCCACAGGGTGTGGTGACGGGGAGCCCAGAGGGTGGAGCTATTGCATTTGCCCAAGATAAAGCTGTAAGGAGGAGTTTGCTCCACCCAACAAAGATAGCATCTGCGGTGTGGGAAATAAACTCAACACAGTGATCCTTTTGGCTGTTTGTTCCTTCAGCTCTCTTCCCAGATTTACAAACCCCAATGTCTCCTCATAAGACTCTAGACCCATCTGCCCTCCCTTAGCTGGAGCCCAAAGTGAGTGGCTACAAATGAGATTTTGTGCATTGGCCCTATAAGACTCCTGTTTCTCCCTGGCAGACAGACTCCCCACTAATTTTCACAGCCAGATGTTATGTGGGCACCTCATAGCTTTTCTACCACATATTTCCCCACAATTGTGTGAAGTCTAATCCCTATAATGAATTTCTTATTCCACATCATTCCTGGTGGTTTTGCTTTCCTGATTGAACTATTAACTGACACATATAACAAGCAAATTGCTGAGTCACTTCTCAAGCCCAGATCTGTCTGGCTTCTAGGCTCTTATCAGTCTTCCTCTCAACTAAAAACCCCCAAACACAATTAACATTTTTATTTGAATGACACTCATTGCAAAGGTTGGCTTATTGTTATAGATGGTATGATTGCTTAGTGGTTATCTTTCTAACATAGGCTGGTTTCATAGAAATTTGAACCTCTTCTGTTTCCTAATACATAAAGTTCTTCGAGGACAAATCAAAACTTTCTAATTTATTTTCCCAGAGTTTTCCCAAAGTTTCTGCTACAGTATTGTGTAAATTGTTGGTACTCAATAAATGTGACTTTTAATATAAATATCGTAGTTCCTCAGAAAATATGTAAAATAGTCCCACATCAGAAGATAAACTTACATTTGGGGAAAGTAGGTATGTGTTACAATATGTGGAATAAATGTGAAATTGGGATGTGCAGAAAGATGGGCATTTTTAAGTGGGAACTGGACTATTTAAAAGGTCGGAATGCTTTTGTGACAGGCTGAGGCTAAGCTTCAGAATAAAGTGCAGAAAGGGTCTTGCCCGTCCTGAACACTGTGTGCTAACTGTAGAGATTTTTGTTACGTTACTGAAAAGGTACCTGTCCCATTACAAGTAGAGTAGTGCATCTATTCATTTTCTTAGTCCTTAGAAACATAATCTGACTGATGTATTCAGAAAAAAAAAAAAGATTTTTTTGAAAGGATAATAAGTTGCTTTTAGAATCTGGGAGGTTCAGAAAATGAAGCTTTTGGTCCATGAAACAAGCTCTCTGGAGGAAAAAAAAATTCTTAATTTTTGTAATGTCTAATGATTATAGACATGACACACTTTAATCTGTATTATTAAGATGTTCCCATCACTTTACCTTTAGACAATCAACAAACTAATAAAGTAAGCCCTGATTTGTGGTGTTTGCCAATTTCTGTAGTGTAAATACTCCCAATATGGCTGTTATCAAGCTCTCAATATGATGTCACAATATGGCATTGGGAAAAGATATATACCATGCAGATACAATAGATTTAAATAACCTTAAGTCCACAGATAACAGTAAAATAATTAGGAAATGATGGGTTTTGAGTATTATCTATGATTTATATATAATTTACTTAAATGTACTAGTAAGTGTATATAATTTAACATTTAGAATTATATTTAATGACTGGCTCACAGAATTCCTGAAAATTTAGCAGTTACTTTTTACAAGTTGGTACTGCTAGCTCTATCTAGTACACCAATGCTTGGAAAACACCTAGCTAGGAAATAGCATCCCTTATCACCCACAGCACTGATTCATGGAAGTAGCACTACGCACAAATGAGTGAATAGTACGCAAGATTCCTGGGCACAGATTTGTCATTAGCTGGGCATGGGAGGGTACTACTAGAACTATTGTTCCTTGATGACTCAAGAAATGGCCACAGTTGGCTTCTGTCACCAGAGCACATGACTCTTGTGTTTTTGTGTTGTTAGCTTCCAAGACCTTGAATTGGTAGATGTACCTGATTGACAGCTCTCACGTAGGTGCAAGAAATTTGAAAAACAAGTATTTACATTTTCAGCTTAATAGATAGCAGTGAGGGGTCCTCCCAAAATGAAGTTCAGCTATGGGATGGCAAAAAGATAGCAAGTGTCTACCCAGTCCTGTATATCACCCCTTCAACTGCTTCATATCAGCATATAATCTTCTCCCATGACTTAAACTTCCAAAAATTGAAAAAAGAGAGAGGGAAAGAGAGAGAAAGAAAGGGAAGGAAGGAGGAAATGAGGGAGCAATGAAGGAAGAAAAAAAAGGAAGGAAGAAAGGGAGGGAGGAAGGGAGGAAGGGAGGGAGGGAGGAGAAAAGAAGGAGGAAAAAGAGAAGAATCTTGAGAGGAAAATAATGATTCTAACATGATGAGTAACCTCCCCAGTTCATTAGAAAATGTGTTCAGCTTCTTTCTTAAAGTCAACCCAAAGTCTCATTAGTAAATGCATTCAGTTCCAAGTCCAGATTTCAGGATGATATGTTTTCTGCTTCTAGGTTTATCACCAACTCCTCTCAATAGTATGTTACCTATAGACTTAAGTTGTAAAGTTAATCACTATATTATTTTAGAGCTTATATAAAATAATGGGGAAAAATAGAACTTAGTTAAAATTTATAGATATATACCTGACTTAGGAAAGAAGGAAATAGCCTTCACTTATAAATCAATATGCCAGAGTAGATGTTATGATTTTCCTCCTCTACCATATGTTCCATATTTCCTTTACTTTTAGCTGGTTGGGACTCTTAAGCCAAAGAGATAACTCAAACTAACATTCCTGAAAGAGCTGAACCCTTAATGGTCCTGCATATATAGCTTTTTTTTAAAATTTTTTTCATCATTGCTAAGATAGTATTAGGAAGTGACCTGCTGTATTGTCAAGCAGTGGATACTATTTCCTTACCCTTCATCTGGTGGCAACCTTATTTTCCTTTAGTTATCAGGAGTATACACCCCAGAATACAACTTATATCTTGAACTGCTATTCACTAGCATGTGAAGCCTGAATTGGCTATGTAACATACTCATCTTATAACTCAAGGGAACCAAAGGTTTGCCTTTGATGGAAACATTTTGCCCCTGCGTACTAAGACCTCTATGCCAGAGTCCAGTATCATTGGATAAGAAGCAAACATTGTGCAGGATCATTAGGGATAATAATAAAGGGTTTCACTCTTACTTCTACCTCTTGTTCCCCAAATACATCTATTATAACCCTGGAAGAATTGGTTGCTGGTTAAGAACTTTTGTGTCATCTCATAAGAGAGCACACCATTGTGCCATGGATATATATTATTGTCTTCAACAGTCTATTCCCCCACTGTATCAGACTAGCTTCTTCTGAGTAATGTATACATGTAAGTGAATTCCAGGAATATTTGATCACTACCTTGCTTCTATAAACAAAATTTAATTTTTGAGAATATACTCTTTTAAAGACATTTATCAGCTTCACTGACTATACAAGTGACTTAAACAGATGTGAAAGAAATCATTGTTCTTTCATGTTAGATTTGTTATGATGATCCTTATTTCTGTGATCCCTCAGGGATGGGGTTTGGCTTCTTGGTGACTTCTTGATATACAGATGTACACAGAGGGTGTTCTGAGGGCTCAGAATGTGGCTCTTCCTACCATAAAAGCTCTGTTCTTGCTATGATAAAGGAGTCATTATGGGGATACTTCTAGATTTTGAGTTCATCTATTCCTTTATGTTCTTTGCAGCAAAGGAATGAAACACAATGTGGGGCTCAGGGTCCTACCAGCCTTGGTGAAAAAACTCAGTTCATAACTTTGTTTCTCACTTTCAT
This sequence comes from Antrozous pallidus, assembly GCA_027563665.1. Taxonomy (NCBI): domain Eukaryota; kingdom Metazoa; phylum Chordata; class Mammalia; order Chiroptera; family Vespertilionidae; genus Antrozous; species Antrozous pallidus. The sequence continues at coordinate 21,896,788 of CM050511.1, forward strand.
TTATTCAATAAATATTTATTAAGTATCAAATATATACAAGGCTTGCTTTACAGCAAGGAATCAAACAGATAAAACTACCCTCATAAAGCTATTATTCTAACAAAAGGAAACAAATAACCAATTAACTTTGTAAATAATATAATACAACACAATCTATAGAGCAAAAATACTAAGTCAAGGAAGGAGGATAGGGAGTTCTAGATGAGCAAGTGTTTGCATTTTAAATAGGTGCTCCAGGAAGGCCTTATTTGAGCTAAACTTAAAGAAAGCAATCTTATTCTGCCCTATAAACCTCAGTTTAGCCGATTAATTAATAATCCCCCAATAATTAAGGTATCTGCCTTTAAAATGTACATTTACCCTGAATATTGACTTGCAGGCATCTGTGGGAAAGTCCAGAGGAAGGTTTACAGTATGTGTTGTTACAGGTTCTCCCTCCAAGGGCCCAGGCCTCCTGTTCAATTGCAGGTACTCTTGGACACTGAACCATCTCAGGTTCAGGAACTGGGTAAGTGTCCCTGAATGCTTACCAGTTAAGCTTACAGCAAGTCTCTATTCACCACATTTAGACATTTTTGGTTATGAAGATCAAGTAGGCCCTTAATGGGCTGACCATATATTTTCATTCTAGGGACTGAATACTCAAATATCTGCTAATGAAGATCCTTAGAGAGTTCATTCTGTTGTCACTCCCATTCTGCAGCTATACACGCCTGTGCTGATGAGACAACCCTGGAACATGGAACTCCCATTGTGAGTTCACTGGGGAATGAAATCAAGAGCCCATTCTACCCATTCTACCCCAGGCAACACAGAATTGCCAGTATGATATTCATTCATTTTCCAGTGTTGGCACTCACCTCACAAGGATTAACTTCTGATTGTTAGAAGGACCTACACTATCCTGTAGTCTTTACATTCTTCATGCCTTCATACTGTTTCTCAGGAACAGCCCTTGGGTCTCTCAAGTGCTGTGTATGAAATAGCACTTCATGCCAGCTGGCCACTGTTTTTTTTTTTAATTAATTAGTTAATTTTAATTATTTTTTTAAAATTTAAATTACAGTCAACATACAACATAATATTAATTTAATGTGTATATACCAGTGATTAGACATTATATAACTTATTATTGCTAACTGTGCCATGTAATACCAAAGTTCCATTCTTCAATATTAGTTAGATTTTTATTCCCTTCAGTCCCAACTGGACCAAATAACTAATCCCAGTTTCCCTATCACTCTAAATATTTTGTTTCTACCACTACTGTTACCACCAGAGCACGACAGAAATGTCAACAAATTCATATATCTCAATCTTTGTTTAAGACTCCTTATCATGGCTTTTCTGTCATGACATTGCACATGCAAACATTGCAAGAAATTAAATAGTAGGGGTAAGTAATTTTATATCATTTCTATTTTTTATGTACTGTTTAAAGCACTGGCTTTGAAATAGGAAGACCTGGTTCCAATATTCGATTTAAAATACTCTTGTTTTATGATGTTGAGCAAATTACTCAATTTTTAAGCCTCAGTTTTCTCATCTGTGAAAATGGGGATAATATTATTTACTTCAATGTTGGGTGATATTATGAGAATGAAATAAAATAATCTCTAAAGTGCTTAGTGGTACATATTAAGAAGTTAGTAAACTCTGAGCCTCTATTTCTTAAGTGAAACCCGAGGAAGATCTGGAAAGTGCCTCTTTTCATAACAAAGACACTTACAAATGATCATAAAATGCCTCAGCATGTGTCTAATCTCATCCATTATAAAACTGTCATGATTAAAAAACAACACAGATTACATCAATTCTACGGAGATTTTCAGTGACTAGCTAGACTGCTCCTTGAGTGTAGATACTGTGTCTTATTTATCACTGTATCCCTACACACTACCACACCTCAGAGGGGAAATGGCCAAAATTGGGCGCTGAACAAATTTTATTTAATTTAAAATATTTCTTCTGTTCTTATCTCCAAATATTACATGTGTGCATTATTTTTTTCAGTTGCCAAAGTGCTGTGCAATGACACACTTCCAATCAAAATCCCAGTAGGCCTTTTCTTTTTCCTTTGTGAAAATTAAGAAAATGAAAATACAAAGGGCAAAGAATACTGAAGGTAATCTTGAAAAAAAAAAAAAGGTTGGAGGACTTTCACTGTCAGATACTAAGATTTATATGCTAAAGCTATAGCAATTAGAACAATGTAATATTTATTTATAGATAGACAAACCACTATACAGAATGGAATAAAGAATCCCAAGAAAAATCCACACATATACATTTACCTGAGTTATGGAAAAGAATTGGTCCTGGGTCAATTAGATACCTATATATCTTAACCTTTACCTTACACCTTACACAAAAATCTCAGGTAGATTGCATGTGAAAGGTAAAATTACTATAGAGCTTTTAGAAAAAAACACAGGAAAAATATTTGCAACATTGGAGTAGGCAAAGATGGCTTATTAAGAATTCTTTCAATTAAAAGATACCCTTAAGAGAATGAAAAGAAAAACTATAGAGTGGGAGAAGATATAAAAATACATATAAGATGACAAAAGACTCATTTAGAAAACATAAAAACTTCTACAAATTAAGAAAAAGTCAGAATCCCAAGGAAAATAGGTGAAAGACTTGAACAGAGTTTCATAAAAGATAATGTAAAAAATGATGAGCAAATCTATGAAATAATGTTCAATTTCTTTAGAAAATTAATGAATACAAGTTAAAGCCACATTCGTTCTACCAAACATTTAAAGAAAAATTAATACAATTTTCAAACTTTTCTAAAAAATAGAAGAGAGGAAACACTCATACTATAATAGCCATATTACTCTGATACTAAAGGCAAACAAAGATACCAAAAAGAGAATTACAGACCAATATTTCTTATAAATATAGATTAAAAAATCTTCAATAAAATATTACCAAATGAAATCTAACAGAATACTTAAAATTATATTATGTGGTACTATGACAATGTGGGAAATATATCAGGAATGCAAGAATGGTCCTACGTAAGAAAATCAATCAATGTAATATAACACATTGGTAAGATGAAGGTAAAACATCTGAATTGATACGGAAAAGACATTTGACAAAAATCTAAAACCCTTTCATGATTAAAAAAAAACACCACTCATAAAACTAAGAATAGAAGAGAACTGCCTCCAAATGATAAAGGGTATTAATGAAGAACCCATTGCTAACATCATACTCCATTGAATAAAACTGAAAACTTTCTTCCTAAACATCAGTAACAAGATAAGGAAACCTGTTTTAACCACTACCATTCAACAATATGTTAGAAGTACTAGCCAGAGCAATTAAAGACAACAAAAAAAGAGAGAGAGATCCAAATTGGAAAGAAAGAAATAAAACTATCTCTATTCACAATGCCATGATCCTCTATATAGAAAATCTCAAAGACCCTACCATAAAGGAAAAAAACCTCACAAAGCTGTTAGAGCTAATAAACAAATTTCAGCAAAGTGCAAGATCAACGCACACATACAATGCACACATGGTTGTCTTTCAATACACCCACAATAAATAACCCAACAGGGAAATTAATAAAATAATTTCATTCTCAATTGCATCCAAAAGAATAAAGCACCTAGAATAAATTTAACCAAGGAGGTGAAAGATTTATACACTGAAAACTAGAAAACATTGCTTGAAGAAATTAAAGCAGATCTAAATAAATAGACACCCTCTGTTCATTGAATGGAAAACTTAATATTATTAATAAGGCAATGCTACTCAAAGAAATCTACAGATTCAGTGCTAACTCTATCAACATTCCGATGACAATTTTTGCAGGAACAGAAAAGCCAATTCTCAACTTCATATGGAATTTCAAGTGGCCCTTAGAGGTCAAAAAAAAAAAAAAAAAACAAAAAAAACCACACACACACACACACACACACACACACACACACACACACACAAAACCAAAGTTGATGTACTCACACTTTCCAATTGAAAAACAATACAAAGCTACAGCAACCAAAAGAGTATAGTACTGACATAAAGCTAGACATATAGATTAATGCAATAGAATTGAAATTCCAGGAATGAATCCATACATCTATGGTCAATTGACTTTTTAAAATTTTATTTTATTTCTTAAAGTATTACATATAATAGTACATATATCTCCCCTTTTCCCCACATTGACCTTCTCCCAGCCTCCCCTATTTCCTATCACATGCCCTAATCCCACACCATTGGTTGTGCTTGTATGCATGCATACAAGTCCTTCGGTTGATCTCTTTCCCCCTCTCCCCAACACTCCCCAGCCTTCCCACTGTAATTTGACAGTCCGTTCAATGCTTTACTGCCCCTGTATCTATCTTTTTGTTCATCAGGTTATAATGTTCTTTATTTTACATAAATGAGTAAGATCATGTGGTATTTTTCTTTCATTGCCTGGCTTATTTTACTTAGTATAATGCTCTTCAATTACATCCATGTTGCTACAAATGGTAGGAGTTCCTTCTTTTTTATAGCAACGTAGTATTCCATTGTGTAGATGTACCATAGTTTTCCAATCCACTCATCTGCTGATGGGCATTTAGGCTGTTTCCAAATCTTAGCTATGGTGAATTGTAGTGCTATGAACATAGGGGTACATATATTCTTTCTGATTGGGGTTTCTAGTTTCATAGGATATATTACTACAAGTGGAATTACTGGGTCAAATGGGAGTTCCATTTTTAGTTTTTTGAGGAAACTCCATACTGTTCTCCACAGTGGCTGCACCAGTCTGCATTCTCACCAGCAGTGCACGAGTGTTTCCTTTTCTCCACATCATCTCCAGTCCTTGTCGTTTGTTGATTTGTTGATGATAGCCATTATGACAGGTGTGAGATGGTACCACATTGTCATTTTGATTTGCATCTCTCAGATAATTAGTGACTTGGAGCATGTTTTCATATGTATCTTGGCCTTCCTTCTGTCTGCTTTCAAAAGTTTCTACTTAGGTCTGTTGCTCATTTTTTATTGGATAATTTATCTTCCTTTTATTAAGATGTATGAGTTCCCTATAAATGTTGGAGAATAAACCTTTATCAATCATAACATTTGCAAATATGTTCTCCCACACAGTGGGTTTTCTTGTTGTTTTGTTGATGGTTTCTTTTGCTGTGAAACATTTTTATTTTGATGTAGTCCCATTTGTTTATTTTCTCTTTAGTTTCCAATGCCCTAGGAGCGGTATCAGTGAAGAAATTGTTTCGACATATGTCTGAGATTTCTCTGCCTGTGGATTCCTCTAATATTTTTATGGTTTCCCATTTGTGTTTAAGTTTTGTATCCATTTTGAGTTCATTTTTGTGTATGATGTAAGTTGGTGGTCTAGTTTCATTTTTTTTGCATATATCTGTCCAATTTTCCCAATACCATTTATTGAAGAGACTGTCTTGGCTCCATTGTATGTTCATGCCTCCTTTGTCAAATATTAATTGAGCATAGTGGTTTGGGTTGATTTCTGGATTCCCTATTCTATTTTATTGGTCTACATGTCTGTTCTTTGACCAGTACCAGGCTGTTTTGAGAACAGTGGCTTTGTAATACAGCTTAAAATCTGGTAAGGAGATCCCACATACTTTGTTCTTCTTTCTCAGGACTGCTGTGGCTATTCGGGATCTTCTTTTATTCCAGATGAATTTTTGGAGAATTCTTTCTAGGTCTGTGAAATATGCCGTTGATATTTTAATGGGGATTGCATTGAATCTATAGATTGCTTTGGGTAGTATGGACATTTTAATGATGTTGGTTCTACCAATCCATGAACATGGTATGTTTTTCCATCTGTTTATGTCTTCCTCTATCTCATTTTTCAGTGTCCTGTAGTTTTCTGCATATAGGTCTTTTACTTCCTTAGTTAAGTTGATTCCTAGGTATCTTAATTTTTTTTTTTTGGTGTGATAGTAAATGCGATTGTTTTTTTAGTCTCTCTTTCTGTAAGTTCACTATGGGTATATAGAAATGCCATAGATTTCTTGGCATTAATTTTGTATCTTCCCACATTGCTAAATTCATTTATTAAGTCTAATAGTTTTTTGATGGAGTCTTTAGGGTTTTTTATGTACAACATCATGTCATCTGCAAATAAGGAAAATTTTACTTCTTCTTTTCCAATATGGATGCCTTTTATTTCTTCTTGTCTAATCTCAATGGCTAATACTTCTAGTACTATGTCTAACAAGAGTGGTGAGAGTGGGCATCCCTATCTTGTTCCTATTCTTAGGAGAAATGGTTTTAATTTTTGCCCATTGAGTATGATGTTGGCTGTGGGTTTGTCATATATGGCTTTTATTATGTTGAGGTATAATCCTTCTATTCCCACCTTGCTGAGAGTTTTTATCAAGAAAGGGTGTTGGATTTTGTCAAATGCTTTTTCTGCATCAATTGATATGACTATGCGGTTTTTATCTCTGAATTTGTTTATGTGATGTATAACGTTTATTGACTTGAGGATATTGTACCATTCTTGCATCCCTGGGATAAATCCTATTTTGTCATGATGTACTTTCAGATGTACTATTTTGTCATGATGTACTTTCAGATGTACTGCTGGATCCGATTTGCTAGAATTTTGTTGAGGATTTTGGCATCTATGTTCATGAAGGATGTTTGTTTGTAATTCTCTTTCATTGTGTTGTCTTTTTCTGGTTTTGGTATTAGGGTGATGCTGACTTCATAGAATGAGCTTGGAAGTGTACTTCCTCTTGAATTTTTTGGGATAGTCTGAGGAGGATAGGTTTTATTTCTTCCTTGAATGTTTGGTAAAACTCCCCTGTGAATCCATCTGGTCCTGGGCTTTTGTTTGCTGGAAGCCCTTTGATGACTGCTTCAATTTCTTCCAGTTATTGGCATATTGAGATGTTTAGATTCTTCTGATTAAGTTTTGGAAGTTTGTATTTTTCTAGGAATATGTCTATTTCCTCCAGGTTGTCCAGTTTGTTGGAATAGAGTTGTTCATAGTATTTTTTAACAATCCTTTGTTATATCTCCTTTTTCATTTCTGATTTTGTTTATTTGGGTCCTCTCTCTTTGCTTCTTGGTGAGCCTGGCTACAGGTTCATTAATCTTGTTTATCCTTTCAAAAAACCAGCTCTTGGTTTTGTTGATATTTTGTATTTTTTTCTCTATGTCATTTATCTCCGCTCTGTATTTCCTTCCTTCTGCTTACACTGGGCTTCTCTTATTGCTCTCTTTCTAAGTCTTTGAATTGTAGGGTTAGGTAATTACAATTGTTTCTTGTCTTTGTAGTAGGCTTGTAGGGCTATGAATTTCCCTCTCAAGACTGCTTTCGCTGTGTCCTATAGATTTTGGATTGTTGTATTTTCATTGTCATTTGTTGCCATTATGTTTTTTATTTCTTCTTTGATCTCTCTGGTAACCCAGTCATTGTTTAATTGCATGCTGTTTAGTCTCCAGGTGTTTGATTTTTTAAATTGTTTTTATTGTAGTTGATTTCCAGTTTTATGCCATTGTGATCTGAGAAGGTGCTTGATATGATTTCTGTCTTCTTGAATTTGAAGAGACTTTGCCTGTGACCCAATATATGGTCTATCTTTGAAAATGACCCATGTGCATTTGAGAAGAATGTATATTCTGTGGCTTTGGGGTGAAATGTTCTGAAGATGTCAATTAATTCCATCTAGTTTAGTGAGTCATTTAGGATTGATGTTTCTTTGCTGATTCTTTGTTTAGAGGATTTGTCCAATGGTGATAGTGGGGTATTAAAGTCTCCTACTATGATTGAATTGCTGTCAATCTCTCCCTTGATATTCTCCAGGCATTTTTTAATGTATTTGGGTGCTCCTGCAATTGAGTGGGCATATGTTTACCAGAGTCATTTCTTCATGTTGGATTGCTCCTTTTAGTATTGTGAAGTGGCCTTTCGTATCTCCTTTTATATCCTTTACTTTGAGATCTAATTTGTCAGATATGAGTATTGCTACCCCAGATTTTTTTCATTTCCATTCGCCTGATAAACCTTTTTTCATCCCTTCACCCTCAGTTTGTGCATCTTTTTTTTCTGAGGTGAGTTTCTTGTAGACAGCTGATATATGGGTCATGTTTTCTTATCCAATTCAGTTCTCTATGTCTTTTGATTGGGACATTTAATCCATTTACACTTAAAGTTATTATTGATAGATACTTTTGTCACTATTTTTATTGTTTATCCCTGTGTTCCTTCTTTGCTTCCTATTTCTTTTTTTCTTTTTCTTTCTTTTTTTTTTTTTACAGTCGACCCTTCAGCCGACCCATTCTTGCATTGCTGGTTTGGTGGTAATAAACTCCCCTTAGTCCTTTTTTATCTGTGAAGCTCCTGATTCCACCTTCAATTTTGAATGATAGCCTTGCTGGGTATGATATTCTTGGATTCAGTCCCTTGCTTTCCATCACTTTGTATATTTCATTCCATTTTCTTCTGGCCTGGTGTGTTTCTGTTGAGAAATCAGTTGATATTATAATAGGAGATCCCTTGTAGGTAACTTTCTGTCTCTCTCTGGCAGCCTTTAAAATTCTTACCTTGTCGTTGGTATTTGCCAATTTAATTATGATGTGTCTTTGTGTCAGTCTTTTGGGGTTCAACTTGTTTGGGACTTTATGTACTTCTTGGACTTGCATAGTTTTTTTCTTGCCAATATCAGGAAAGTTTTCTGTCATTATTTCTTCAAACAGGTTTTCTATTCCTTGCTTCTCTTTCTTTCCTTCTGGTACCCCTATTATGCAAATGTTGTTTCATTTTGTGTTGTCCCAAAGCTCCCTTAGGTTCTCCTCTTACTTTTTAAGTATTCTTTCCAGTTGCTGCTGTGTTTGTGTGTTTTTTCCTATCTTGTCTTCTGATTTGCTGATGCAATCCTCAGCCTCTTCTAGTCTACTGTTTAAGCCTTTCAGTGTGTACTTTATTGCAGCTATCTCATTTTTCAGCTCCTCTTGGCTCCTTTCCATGTTGGTGACATTCTCATTCAGCTCCTCTATGGTTCTTATTGAGTTGTGTGTATTTGTCATCCAGCCGTTTAAACATCCTTATAACCATTACACCGATTTCTTTCTCTGATATGCTGCTAGCCTCAATTTCATTTAACTCCCTTTCTGGTGAATCCTCTTTTTCTTTCCTTTGGGGTTGCTTTTTTGTCTTCCCATGTTTTCCTGTAACATTTTAATTGTAGGTCCAATTGATTTGATATTCAGGTTCTTTTGGGGATGGTGCTACTGATGTGATCTCTCAGGTCTCCTGGGCTTGGTAATCTAGTGTAGCTCACTACTTGAGCTATTTGGGTTCTCTTGATGTAGGCCTGTGAGCTGGAAAGGTACAACTGCAGTGTGTAGAAGTTAGCACCCGTGGAGGGGGTTTCCCAAATTTGCTGTCTTGTGCCCTTGATTGAAATCACCTGTGTCCAGTGGGGACTTACAGTAGCACCCAAGAACCATCTATTGGATTGATGGGACTCCAGAGACCTGCATTCTGGAAAGACGTGACTGTGGTATCCAGAGTTCTGTAGCTGTGGGGTGGGCAGACTCAGCTTTTGCTGCTGCACCTGCGGTGGATATGCGCAAGCTCCCAGTGGAGGCTCACAGGGGCACCCATGGTGCATTTGCCAGCGAGGGGCGCTAAAGTACTCTGAAAGGCCCTGGCACTGAAGCCAGGTAACTGAGGTGTCTGTTTACAGGTATCCAGGGTGAGTGAATTCAGAATTTCTACTGCCAGAGGTGTGTGTCCCTATTTGTCTAAGATCATACCCAGCAAAAACTCACAGAAGCTCCCACGAGCGCCTTGTGCATAGATAGGCTCAGTGTGCCTTCCCATTGGAAATGTGTGCATCTGTGGTGGTGACTTTGCCAGTGCAGAGCTCTGATGCACTTTGAGGGACCCTTGTGCTGAAGTTAAACAGCTAGGGTGTCTGCAGGCAGTTATTCAGGCAGAGAAAATTCAGAATTTCTACTGCAGGGTAGCACGCCCTAGTCTGTATAGAATCACACCCAGCAGGGACTCCCCGTAACTCCCAGGTGCTGCCTACAGAGTGGTATGCCCGAGGCTGGAAATGCCCAAAAGTGGTGTCCAGAGTTCTGCCACTGGGGAGCGGAAGATGCAGTACTGCTGCCGGAGTGGTACACCTTGGAGGTAGAGGTCCCAGGGTCCACAGGTCTGCAGCTGGGGTAGCAGGATTTTGGCTGGAATGCCTGCTGGGTCTCGAGCAGTGTCAAAGTCCTGTCTGGGTGTTGGTGCTGATGAGTTCCTAGAAAAGGCCACTGTCCCCTTCAAGATGGTGTGGGCTCCATGCCCAAGTCCTGCAGGCCAGGGAGTGCTCAAAGTGGTGGTAGTCTCTCCTTGTCAAAGAGAGCCTGGTCTACCAGCCCTTGCTGTTCCTGCAAGATTTAACTGTCTCTCCTTCAGTCACACACACACCACACATATCCACACACACTCCTTTCATACCCTTACTCACTCACTTCCTCTCCCTCACCTCTGTCCTGCCAGCCGCCATCTTTTTTGCCCTGTTATATATGGTCAACTGGTTTTTAACATGGGTGCTAAAACCATTCAATAGGAAAAGGACAAATGGTGCTGGCATAATCAGATACACATACAAAGGAATGAAGTTGGACCCCTGCTTCATACCATATATAAAAATTAATTCAAAATAGATCAGTAATCAATGGGGAAAAAATAGGGAGCCCATTAATAAACCCATGCCTATGTGGTCAATTAATATTTTACAAAGGAGGCAAGAACATGCAATGGGTTAAAGACAGTCTATTCAATAAATATTGTTAAGAAAATTAGATGGATGCATGTAAAAAATGAAACTAAGCCATCTTGTTTAGTCATATACAAGAATAAACTCAAAATGAATGAAATACTTAAATGTAAAATTTGAAATCATAAAACTCCTAGAAGACATCATAGGCAGTAAAATCCCAGACATTTCTCTTAGTAATGTTTTTCTGATATATTTTCTCAGGCAAGAAAAATTTAACAAATGAGACTAAAGCAAACTAAAAAGGTTTTGCACAACAAAGAAAACCATCAACAAAATGAAAAGAGAATCCACTAAATGGGAATATATATTTGCCAATGATACATCTGATAAAGGGTTACTATCTAAAATTTATAAAAAACTTATACAACTCAACACCCAAAAAAGGGGGGGAATAAATGAGTTTATTACCACCAAATTAGCACTGCAAGAATTGCTAAAGAAACTGTTGTAAGAAGAAGAAATTAAGAGAGAGATAAAGGAACACAGGAATGTATATATACATAAAAACCTAAATGACTGGTCAACTGGCTCACTGACCAGCCTACCAGTAGTTATGATGTGCACTGACCACCAGTGGACAGATGCCCAATGTAGGAGCAGAAACCCCAGGCATGAATACATGGAACAGACTAATGAATCTCAGAGGGAATGGCAGAGAGGGGAGGGCAAGAAGAGATTAACTAGAGATCTTATATGCATACTAGAGTCCTAGTGCACAGATTTGGGCACCAGTGGGGTCCCTTGGCCTGGCCTGTGCCTTCTTGCAATCTGGGACTCCTTAGGGGATGTTGAAGAGCAGGTTTTAGCCTGATCCCCACAGGCCAGGCCAAGTGACCCCACTGGTGCAGGAATCTGTGCACTGGGACTCTAGTAAAGAATAAAAATGGCAATGAATAAGTATCAATCAATAATAACCTTAAATGTAAATGGCTTAAATGCTCCAATCAAAAGACATAGGGTAGCTGAATGGATAAGAAAACATGACCCACATATGTGCTATCTACAAAAGGCCCATCTCAGAACAAAAGACTCACACAGGATGAAAGTGAAAGGATGGAAAAAATAAAACTAGACCAGCAACTTACACCATATACAAAAATAAACTCAAAATGGATAAAAGACTTAAATTTCATGTGTGAACCCATAAAAATCCTTGAAGAAACCATAGGCAGCAAAATCTCAGACATCTCTTATGCCAATACATCTCCTAAGGCAAGGGAACAAAAGAGAAAACAAATGGAACTATATCAAAATAAAAAGCTTTAGCACAACAAAAGAAACCATCAACAAAATGAAAAAGAAACCCATTATATGGGAGAACAAATTTGCCAATGATACAACTGATAAGGGGTTAATCCCAAAATATAAAAGGAATTCATATAGTTTAACAAAAGGAAGACTAACACTCCAATTAAAAAAATGGGCAAAGGACCTAAATAGACACTTCTCTAAAATGAACATACAGAGAGATGCAAATTAAAATGACAATAAGGTATCACTTCACACCTGTCAGAATGGCTATCATCAACAAATCAACAAATGACAAGTGCTAGCAAGGATGAGGAGAAAAGGGAACCCTAGTACACTGCTGGTGGGAAGGCAGACTGGTGAAGCCATTATGAAAATAGTATGAAGTCTCCTCAGAAAATTAAATATGGAACTTCCATTTGACCCAGTGATCCTACTTCTAGGAATATATCTTAAGAAACTGGAGAGATCAGTCAGAAAGAATATATGCACCCCTATGTTCATAGCAACGCAATTCACAATAGCTAAGATTTGGAAACAGCCCAAGTGTCCATCAGTAGATGAGTGGATAAAAAAGCTGTGGTTCATTTACACCATGGAATACTCTGCAGCAGTAAAAAAAAAAAAAAAAAAAAAAAAAAAAAAAAGGAATCTCTTACCATTTGAGATAGCACAGAGGGACCTGGAGAGTATTATGCTAAGTGAAATAAGCCAGTCAAAGACAGGTATCATATGATCTCACTCATATGTGGAATCTAACGAACAAAATAAACTGTTGAACAAAATAGATCCAAAGACATCAAAGCATGGAGCAGTCTATGGGATCTCAGAAGGAAAGCAGCAGAGGGTGGGTGAGAAGAGATTAACCAAAGTATTTACATACATATATGCATAACCCATGGATACAGACAATAGTGTGGTGAAGGCCTGGGTTGAGCGGGGTGGGGGGGGGGGTAGAGGGGGGTTAGAAGAGGTCAGTGGAGAAAAAAGAGGGACATCTGTAATCCTTTCAATAATAAAAATTTAGCTGAGACCGGTTTGGCTCAGTGGATATAGCGTCGGACTGGGGACTGAAGGGTCCTGGGTTCGATTCCAGCAAGGGCATGTACCTTGGCTGCGGGCACATCCCCAGTAGGGGGTGTGCAAGAGGCAGCAGATCGATGTCTCTCTCTCGTCGATGTTTCTGACTTTCTATCCCTCTCCCTTCCACTCTGTAAAAAATCAATAAAATATATTAATAATAATAATAATAATAAAATTTAAATAAAAAAATTAAAACAGTGAGACATTGATACTATAAATGAACCTTGAAAACATTGAAATCAGCTATTTTCAAACTTTTTCATCTCATGGCACATATAAACTGATTACTAAAATTCTGTAGCACACCAAAAATATATATTATATTTTTTGCCGATTTGACAAAAACAGGCATAATTTTGATTCATTCACACCAAACTGCTGTTGTTGTGTTGACCGTTGTCATTTTTTTTATTTGACAATCTAAGAGAAAAGAGGTCAGTACCCCTGACTAAATATTCAAGTACTGCATGTTTTTGAAATTCTTGTGGCATACTGGTTGAAAATCGCTGTGCTAAATGAAAGAAGCTAGAAGAAAAAACACATATTGCATAATTTCATTTATATGAAATATCAGGAATAGGTAAGCCATAGAGACAGAATGCAGATTGGTGGTTGCCATGGACAGGTAGAGAGGAGTCAGGGAATAGAGTGTGAATGTTTAATGGTTACAGAGTTTCCTTATGGGTTAACAAAATGTTTTGGAGCTAGATAGAGATGGTGGTACACACCATTGTGAATGTACAAAATGCTACTGAGTTGTTCACTTTTAAAAGGTTGATTTCATGTTATGTTACCTAAAAAATGCTTTTAAAAAGACAAATAGAAAGACACACCATGCACTGGGATATCCACCAGAAGAAAGACATAAATACTGAGTTTTGGCACATATGTGGAACAGTAACAACTCTCATAAACTGGTGGTAGATATGTAAATTGGTTATAATTCCTTAAGGATACTGACAATATCTACCAGAGATGAACCATATTCATAACCTATAACCCAGCAAATCTTCCCGTTAGTGCATATACCCCTAAAATGCTTGTATATGTTTATTAAAAGGCATGTACTCAAATATTCATAAGAATACTATTTATAATAACCCAAATCTGCAAATTAGCCAAATGCTAGTTAACAATGGAAGAAGTAAATGGTTATTATGCAGCCCCAAGAATCTATATATATAAAAGCCTAAGCGACCGTTATGACCGAACAACTGAAACCACTGGTTGACCAGTTGCTATGAGGTGCACTGACCACCAGGGGGCAGACACTCAACGCAGGAGCTACCCCCTGGTGGTCAGTGCACTCCTACAGCCAACCTACCATGGCCAGCCAACCTCCCATAGTTCCTTCCCCTGTCCCTCCCCCAAGCTAGCAAGCCCCAATTGGCCCAGCTGCAATCAGGACTGGACAAGGTGGCCCTGATTGGTCTGGATCACCAGCCAATCCTGGGACCCCACCTGTGCATGAATTTGTGCACTGAGCCTCTAGTAACATTCTACACCTACATGCAAAAATGTGGATGAAACTCATGAACCTAACATTGCATGAAAGAAATCAAACCAAAGAATGCATCTGTATGATTCCATTTATATCAAGTTCACAAGCTACAGTGGCTGCTATTGAGGAAGTAGTAGTCAGAAGGGAGTCGTTGTGCCTCTGGGATGCTGATGATGTTCTCTTTCTTGATGTGTTGCTGTTTTCATGGGTGTATGTAGTATATGTAGTTTCATGAATTATACAATTATGACATGTGTCCTTTCCTTTTTAAGTTATTTCTCAATGAAAAGTTTAAAATATTTTAAATTTTGGTTGGTAGGAGAAACCTGTTTCTGAGGGCCTTTAAAAGAGTAGAGATGAAAGTTTACCTCTAGAAAGCTTAGTATTCTGGGGCAACTTAGACTGTGTAGTGGGAATCATTGTGCCTTGTCTTCTTTTGAAGAAAGAAGAGAGGAAACTTGCACTCATACTTTTGATTCCTATTTTGAAAGGATAGCATCATTTCATTAGTAGAGAATTTTCTAGAGGATCTTAGAGATAGTCTAGAAAAAAGTCCATAATTTTATTCATTAATTAAAAAGGACAGATAAATTAAATACTATAAACTGTATGCTCCCTTCTGTATTCATATGAGCAATTGTAAAAGATTCAGAATCTCTCCTCCCATTTTTTAATTCAAATCAAGTAATATTAGGATTTAAGGTTTTGAAGTTATTTTTAGAAAGAAAACTTAAAACTCCAATAAAGTACCCTCTTACTGATCTTCCTTACATTGAAACAAAGCAGAGTAGATCTCAGGCATTTTGGAGATTTAATAAATAATTAAATTAGAAAATACAATGTCATTGATCTTCTAGGATACACTTCCTAAATAATTATACATGTCATTGAAATAATAGAGTTGAATGCACTTAAGAAGCTAATCAGCTAATTCACTTAAAGTGTTCAATTTTATATTTCTTTAAGAAAAGCTTTAATAATCATGAAACCTTTTGCAGAAGTTGAAACATTTTCTTTTTTGCTCACAAAATGCCACCAAACCATTTACTGCAAAAGTCTGTTATTTTTATATTCTTATTAAAATAAAAATAAATGTAAGATTTTCTGAAAATCTATCAATTCTCTTGAATTCCAGCCCATTTATACTAAACAAGGCATAAATTGACAAGATCTTAACCATATGCAGGAGACAGATATTTTCATCTTCTCCGTTGGAATTCCTATTTTCAACACCTATTCTTGATGCACGTACATAGTCCCTGAGCTGTCATCGCTGTGCCCATCTGGTATGGCTTGCTGCCTGCTCACCAATTTGGACTCTTGCCCTAGTGTGCAGTAGCCTGTACCATGTGAATGCATTCTCTGTCTAATATTTAGGTATGGTGTCCACCAAACTTGGATGCTGTGTGTTTCCCTTTATTGGATCATATTTTTCATTGTATGTTCTTGATAGATAAAATGTAAAAAACAATAGTGAATGTTGGGGAGAAGAGATTGAGGGAAGTGAGCTTTCTGGTTTTTAATGTTTTAAACATGCAGGTTAATTTCACCAAGGCTGCTACCTGGGTGAGACACAAAGATCATCATAGGAGTGTCAGCAAGGGTGTAGCCAAGAGATGAAATATCTCCACCCATTTGCTGAGATTTAACCACAGCAGACAGCTGATTCACAAATGCCTGTGCTTGCTCCTTTAAATTACCTGAAGGGCCAAAAGACTAAATTTCTTTTTCTTTTCCTTTTTTAATTGTTTGTGTTACTTCTTTATATCAGGCTTAGAAAAACAAGAGATATTCTGAGTGTTTGTAGGCTTTAGAGAAACTACTCCTTAATATATTTGAAATAGAAAATATCAAATCTATTATATTGAGAATATAAGTATTCATAGCTCAGTAAGAAACTTGATTATGATTAGCTTCTGGTCATAGGTAAACACCATACTGAAAATCTCCTATAAGCACATCAAAATTACAACTAAGCTACAGAAAAATCAACATTCAAAATAGCCTGAAATCTAACTGAACAGAAGTTTTATAATTAAGGATATAAAGAAGAAGCCACAATGAGACTGGTTGGAGGGGTGGAGACACAAAATGGACTGGTACCACACCCATGGGTTGTGGTTGAAAATCAAGAGGGATATCTCAGCTGTGGAGGTCTTCTCTGAGAGTCAGGGGTTCATCTCACACTAGGTCTTTCATCCCACTGCTCTAGTGCTGGGAAGACAAGTCTCCAAAATTGTGCAAAGGGCTCTGGAGTCCCAGGCATTCCTTTTAAATGGCCTGTTCATGAACT
Organism: Antrozous pallidus; assembly: GCA_027563665.1. NCBI lineage: Eukaryota > Metazoa > Chordata > Mammalia > Chiroptera > Vespertilionidae > Antrozous > Antrozous pallidus. The sequence continues at coordinate 21,913,706 of CM050511.1, forward strand.
GAGATCCAGCACTGGGGGAAGCAGCTCCAAAGATATACCAGGAACATAGTGGGAGGAATTGAATTGTCAGGCTCCTGGGTGAGGGCTGGAGAGGCAGCTTTATCCAACATACAAATGCTGGCAGAGGCCCGTGTTCCTTTGTTGAGCCTTCAGGAGGGCACCATATCTGAGACTTCATCAACCTGGCTAACACTATTCATACTGCTCTGGTGATTCCCTGATACCCATCCAAATTATAGGCCCACCCAAACCATTTCCAGTGGCTTTTCCATACAAACCGCCTGACATAGTTTATGCTGCAAACTTTCCTAAAATCTCTGGAAGGTTCACAAATCACAAAACAGCAGCATTTGGCCTTAATAGGTCTTATACCTCTTCCTAAGTAGCCCTGGGCCCAGTACTAGCAGTAGCTAGCTTTGGTTCTTAGTTTGGCCTTTCCAGAGCACCCCAAGCCCTGCCTAAGTAGCAGCCATTTACAGATCACTTTGTAGTTCATGCTGGGTGGCCTCAGGCAGGGCACAGACGACAGCTGACCTTGGCCTGTACCTTCTAGGAGCTCCCAGAGCCCATGTACCTGTGGGTAGCTTCAGACTACACCAAAGCACCACACAACCACTTCCACAATTGACATGCATGCAGGACAGCCAGCGGGCGACAGAGCCCTGCTGAAACAAGTCCTGCTCTGAGGAGTCAGCCCTGCACAGAAGGTCTTCTGCCTTGGGCACTGCTACTACTCACAGCCACCAGCTTAGGGGTAAATCTCTTCCATTGACAACAATCAAGGCTCAATTACAACAGGAGGGTACACACAGTACACACAGGGGTCACACCTGAAGCACCCACCTTTGGTGATCAGGGAAGCTGCACCACTAGCCTTACAGGACACTTACTACATAAGACCATTTTACAAAGATTGGGAGATGTAGCAGCTCTACCTACTACATGGAAACACATACAGGGAGGCAATCAAAATGAGGAAACAAATATGTCTCAAATAAAATAACAGAACAAAACTCCAGAAAAAGATCTAAACAAAATGGAGACCATCGACCCCATGTAGAGTTCAAAACACTAGTTATAAAGATGCTCAATGATCTCAGTGAGAACAACTATGAAATAAGAAACATAAAAACACAGATAGAAAACATTAACAGTCATAAATGAAGGCTACACTAACTGGAATGAAGAATACATTACAGGGATTCAACAGTAGAACAGATGAAGCAAAGGATCAAACTAGCAATTTGGAAGACAAGGAAGCAAAATACACCCAATCAGAATAGCAAAAAGAAAAAAGACCCGCCTCCCCCACCCCTCCCCCCACACAAATGAGGATAGTGTAAGGAGCCTCTGGGACAACATCAAGTGTACCACCTTTCACATCATGGGGCTTCAAGAAGGAGAAGGAGAGAACAAAAAATTGAAAACCTATTTGAAAAATAATAACTGAAAACTTCCACTATTTGGTAAAGGAAAAAGATACAAAAGTCCAAGAAGCACAGAGTCCTAAACAAGATGAACTCAAAGAGGCCCCCACCAAAACATATCATATCTAAAATGCCAAGGGTTAAAGACAAAGAGAGAATTTTAAAAGCAGCAAGAGAAAAGCAGCTAGTTACCTACAAGAGAGCTCCTGTAAGACTGGCAGCTGATTTCTCAACAGAAACTTTACAGGCAAGAAGGGACTGGAAAGAAATTCTCAAAGTGATGAAAAGCAAGGATCTATTACCAAGATTACTCTACCCAGCAAAGTTATCATTTAGAATCAAAGGACAGATAAAAAGCTTCCCAGATAAGAAAAAGCTAAAGGTATTCATCTCCACCAAATCAGTATTACATGAAATGTTAGAGAGTCTTCTTTAAGAAGAGGAATATATTGGAGATTCAGAAGCTAGTGTATCTAGAGGTCAGTGTGAGAAGACAGCAGAATTCAACTACTCACATCCATAGGTGACACATTCAAGAGGCAGACTCAGTGAGCACCAAAGTCCCACTGAAGCAAGTCCTGCCCCATAGAGGTGTCTCCAGTACAGCAGTTCTTCCACTCCATCAACACAGGGAAGCAGCAAAATGCGGAGACAAAGAAACATGTCACGAAAGAAAAAAATGGAGGAAAGTAGACTACCAGACATAGAGTTTAGGACCACATTTATAAGGTTACTCAAGAATCTTCCAAAAACAGCCAAGAGACTTGATGAGACCTTCAAGGATCTTAATGAGAATGCCAAGAAAATGGAAAAGAACATGTCAGAAAATTAAGCATAAACTGTTTGAAATAAAGAATATGCAGAAATTCAACAGTAGATCAAAGGACCCCAAGAATCAAACCAAAGATCTGAAATATGAGGAAACAAAAAACACCCAACCAGAAAAACAAAAAGAAAAAAGAATCCAAAAATATAAAGATAGTGTAAGGAGCCCCTGGGACAACTTTAAGCGCACCAACATCCAAATTATTGGGGTGCCAGAAGAAGAAAGAGCAAAATATTGAAAACCTATTAGAAGAAATAATGACAGAAAACTTTCCCTACCTGGTGAAAGAAATAGACTTACAAGTCCAGGCAGCACAGAGAACCCCAAACAAAAGGAATCCAAAGAGGACCACACCAAGACACCTCATAATTAAAATGCCAAGGGCAAAAGCCAAAGAGAGAATCTTGAAAGCAGCAAGAGAAAAACAGTTGGTTACCTACAAGGGAGTACCCATACAACTGTCAGCTTATTTCTCAACAGAAACTATGCAGGCCAGATGGAAATGGCAAGAAATATTCAAAATGATGAACAGCAAGAACCTACAACCAAGATTACTCTATCCTTGTCATTCAGAATTGAAGGTCAAATAAAGAGCTTCACAGACAAAAAGCTAAAGGAGTTCATCAAACCAGAATTATATAAAATGCTGAAGGGTATTCTTTAAGAAGAGAAAGAAGAAGAAAAAAATAAAGATAAAAACTATGAACAAAAAATGACAACAAATGCATACTTACCAACAAGTGAATCTGAAAATCAAGTGAATGAAAAAATCTGATGAACAGAATGGACTGATGAATATAATAGAATCAGGGACATAGAAAGGGAGTGGACTGACAATTCTCAGGGAAAAAAAGGTGGGAGGGGTGCGGGAAGAGATTGGACAAAAATCTTACACCTAGGGATGAAGACAGTGGCTGGGGGTAAGGATTTGGAGTGGGGTGGGGGATTGGGTGGAGGGGAGCTATAGGTGGGAAAAAAAGAGGAACACCTGTAATAATCTGAACAATAAAGATTTATTTTAAAAAATAAAGAAAAGCCGAGACCGGTTTGGCTCAGTGGATAGAGCATCGGACTGCGGACTGAAGGGTCCCGGGTTCAATTCCGGTCAAGGGCATGTACCTTGGCTGCGGGCACATCCCCAGTAGGGGGCATGCAAGAGGCAGCTGATTGATGTTTCTCTCTCATCGATGTTTCTGACTTTCTATCCCTCTCTCTTCTGCTCTGTAAAAAAATCAATGAAATATATTTTTTAAAAAAGCAATAAAAAATAAAGAAAAAAGAAGAATATAAATGAAAGAAAAAAATATGAATAAAATAGCAATAAGTACCTATCTATTATCCATATGCTCATTGCAGCATTATTTATAATAGCCAAATATGGAAGCAGTTTAAGTGTCTGTCAGTTGATGAAAGAATAAAGAAGTGAGTCATATATACAATGGAATATGACTCAGCCATAAAAATAGAATAAAATTGTGCCATCTATGACATCATGGAAGGACCTAAAGAGTATTGTGCTGAGTGAAATGTCAGATCGAGAAAGACAAATGCCATATGATCTCACTTAAATGTGAAATCTGAAAAACAAGGTAAATAAACAAGCAGAACATAAACAGACTCATAGATACAGAGAACATTTTGACTGTTGCCAAATGAGAGGGAGATTGCAGGAATAGGTGAAAAAGGTGCAGGGATTAAGAAGCACAAATTGGGAGAGAACCAAGATGACAGCATAGGTAAACACCTATTGTTCTGCCCCGTGCAACAATTCAAAAACTACAACAAAACAACAAAACAAACATTACCCAGAATCACCAGACAGCTGGCTGAGTGAAAACTCCACAAATAAAAGTAAAGGTGGGACACTGAGACTCAGAAGAGCAGCAGAGTGCAGTCTTGAAGATACGTGCGGAAACAGAGGTTAGGAGCCATGGCTGCACACGCGGGCTGTAGGGCTGGAGCAGCAATCCCGGCTGGATTTCTCCAAAGGGGAGGGCGGAGACGTCCCACTGCACTGATTCCCCGGTGCCAGGAGAGGTCCGAGGTCCGGGGTATGCACCCTGGAAGCCAGGCGCAGCAGAGGTCTCCTAGTCTGAGGAGAAACTGGGTTGCTTGGAAAAGCAGTTTGCACGTGTAAAGTGTGCAACAGCACAGACACGCGACTTGCTCCCTGGCGACTTGTCCCCTGGTCCCAAAAACCACCAAACTTCTTTGTTTTACAACCCTGGGCGAGACTTTGGGTGTGCAGACTCATTTGGAGAGAGGCAGAGTTGTCTGGTAAGGGGTAGAGAGTAGCAGCTTTCTCTTGGAGGTGCCTACAACAATTACCACCCAACAGAGACCCGCGTGCGCGGGAGCACCACATAGGACATAGCTGACACTGAGGCTGCATGCTCAGCTCAGAGACTCCGCCCATCCAACCTGAACACAGTCTCCCGTCACAGCCAATTGGCCTGGAGGTCAAACCATCTTAGGGCTAACAACAACAAGCTGGGCTTAAAGTCAAAAATACTGTACAACCCATAAAGGATTGCAGTAAGAGTACCCACCTCAAGTAACTGGGGAGGCCGAGCCATTGTCCCTTAGAGGACATCTACCACATAAAGCAGCCACATGCAGAGACCTGGAAAGAAATCAGGTGTGAAAGAAATGGAGGAAAAAAGACGACTAGACATAGTGTTCAAAACCACGGTTATAAGGCTTTTCAAGAGGCTCCTAGAAAAGGTCGAGACCTATAAGGAAATAAGCAAGACCTGCAAGGAAATGAACAAGACCAATGTGGAAATGAATGAGTCCTACAAGGAAATGAAGGAGACCATCAAGGATATGAAGGAGACTCTCAAGGATATGAAAAAGGACCAACCAGAAATTAAGCATACACTGACTGAAATAAAAAATATTATACAAAGACCTAAAAGTACTCTAGAGCACCCCAAGAACCAAGTTAAAGATTTGAAATACAAAGAGGTAAAATCCACTCAGCTGAAAAAGCAAGAAACCAAAAGAATCCAAAAAATTGAAGATAGTGTAAGGGGCCTTTGAGACAACCTCAAGCATACCAACATCTGAATTATAGGGGTGCCAGAAAAAGAGAGAGACCAAGACAATGGAAACCTATTTGAAGAAATAGTGACTGAAAACTTCCCACACCTGGTGAAAGAAATTGACTTAGGAGTCTAAGAAGCACACCGAACCCCAATATATAGGAACCCTAAGAGGACCACACCAAGGCACATCATAATTAAAATGCCAAGAGCAAAAGTCAAAGAGAGGATATTAAAAGCAGCAAGAGAAAAACAGACGGTTACCTATAAGGGAGCACCCATATGATTGTCAGCGGATTTCTCAACCAAAATGATGCAGGCCAGACGGGAGTGGCAAGAAATATTCAAAGTGATGAATAGCAAGAATCTACAACCAAGATTACTCTAACCAGCAAAGCTATCATTCAGAATTGAAGGTCAGATAAAGTGCTTCGCAGATAAGAAAAAGCTAAAGGAGTTCATCACCACCAAACCAATATTATACGAAATGCTGAAAGATATTCTTTAAGAAGAGGAAGAAGAAAAAGGTGAAAATATAAATTATGAACAACAAATACACATCTATCAACAAATGAATCTAAAAATCAAGTGAATTAATAATCTGATGAACAGGATAAACTGGTAAATATAACAGAATCATGGACATAGAGAGGGAATGGACTGACAATTCTTGGGTAGAAAAGGGGTGTGGGAAGTACAGCAAGAGACTGGACAAAAATCTTGCAACAAAGGTAGAGGACAATGGGGAGGGGGAGGTGAAGGGGGAGGATGGGATGGGTACAGGGTGGAGGGGAGTAATAGAGGGATAAAAAAGGGGGAACAATGTAATTAATATTCTGAACAATAAAGATTTAACAACAACAACAATAAAAGAAAAAAAAGGAAGCACAAATTGGTAGTTACAGGACAGTGATGAGGATTTAAAATACAGCAGAGGGCACATAGGCAATAAAATTGCAATGTCTAATTACTGTATTGTATAACTGAAGGTTATATAATATTCTACATCAATTGTAGTTGAAAATTAAAAAAATATTTGAAAATAAAAAATATTAAAAATGGAGCTGCTTTATGATCCAACAATTCTTCTTCTGGGCATATAGCTAAAGAAATCCAAAATACTAATTTGAAAGAATATGTACACCCGTATATTCATTGCAGCATTATTTACAATAGCCAAGCTATGGAGCAGCCCAGTGCCCATCAATAGATGAGTGGCTAAAAGAGCTGTGGTATATAGAGATAACTGAATATTATTCTGCCATTACAAAGAACAAAATCTTACCGTTTGTGACAGCATGGGTGACCTAGATTCTAGATCCTAGAAGGTATTATGCTAAGTGAAATAAATCATTCAGAAAAAGACAAGTACCACATGACTTCATTTATATGTGGAATCTAAAGAACAATATAAATGAGTAAACAAACCAAAAATGGGCTCATAGATACAGAGAATAGAGTGATTACTGGGGGGTCAAGGGACTGGGTAAATAAGGTGACAGGATTGTAAAGTACAGATTGGTAATTACAAAAATAGTCATGGAGATGTAGAGTAGAACCTAGGAAATATTGTCAATAAATGTTGCAATAACTATGTATGGTGCCAGTTTTGTACTGGAAATATCAGGGAGAATACTTTGGAGAGTATATGATTATCTCATCTCTATGTTGTTCACCTGAAACTAATACAAAATAATATTGAATGTAAAAAAAAACCCACAATTATTTCAAACGTAAGATCTTGAACATAAATATCATACTATTTCCTGCCTTTTTATTATAGGTAGAAAATGTTGGGAGTACGTGATGTAAAGTTAAAGCATAAGATTTTAAAGCCCTATGCAAGACAATTTAAAGTCAAATATCTCTGATTCTTTAAATATGGGAAGAGTGGAGTGAGAATCACACATACAAAATGAAACATAAGGTTTGATTATTTATTTTTTGGTTCAAAAGCAAATGACTTAAGTCATGACACCCAGGCATCAATCCTACAGAGCTTTTGGAAGATTTATCAGATTTCTTTAAGTTAAACGAGTATTTAAGAATCTTAATATAGCCCGGCAGGCGTGGCTCAGTGGTTGAGCACAGACCTGTGAACCAGGAGATCATGGTTCAATTCCGTGAACTGTCAGGGCACAGGCCTGGGCTGCAGGTCAGTCCCCAGTGGAGGGCATGCAGGAGGCAGCTGATCAGTGATTCTATCTCATCATTGATGTTTCTATCTCTCTCTCTCCCTCTCCCTTCCTCTCTGAACTATATATATATATATATATATATATATATATATATATATATATATATATATATATTTAATATAAAATAACGGACCCATTACAGTAGATTTTGTACCTTAAAAATAAGTTCTGAACCCATTAGTATGAAAGTTATTAAGATTTGGGGGTTAGCCCTAGCTGGTTTGGCTTAGTGGCTAGAGCGTCAGCCTGGGGACTGAAGAATCCTGGGTTCAATTCCATTCAAGGGCACATGCCCAGGATGTGGTCTGGATCCCTAGTAGGGAGCATGCAGGTGGCAGCATATCAATGATCCTCATCATTGATGTTTCTCTCTCTTCCTTTCCTTTCTTCTCTGAAATCAATAAAAATATATTTTGAAAAAATATTTGGGGTATTCTATTTGTTACTGAATGATATGAATTATCTTTTTTTTTCTCGACAGGTCTGGTGAGAGTAAAAGAATAAGTATGTATCTTACTTTAAGCAAGTAGTAAACATGAGTTAAGCACTTATTATATACTTAGCATGTGCTAAACACTACCAGAGATATAAAATCCACTCATTAAAGCCAGTGTTTATCAATAGAAGATTGTGGTAAAAGCAACCTTAAATTCAATATCAGAAGAACCAGTTTCCTGGTCCTGAATATATCAATTGCCATCTATGAAACTTCAAATTGTTTATTCTCTTTGAATCTTTATAAAATGAAGATAATATTCGTGTCCTATTTTCTTTTTAACGTGGTCATTGTTATAAGCCAGTTGATTATGTAAAAATCTTTTGAAAACTGTATAAGACTTATAAAAATAGAAGACACTACTGCCTGGGTAGTATGGCTTAGTGATTGAGCATTGACCTATGAATCAGGAGGTCAAGGTTCGATTCCTGGTCAGGGCACATGATGGGGTTGTGGATTTGATCTCCAGTGGGGGGCATGCAGGAGGCAGCTGATCAATGATTCTCTCGTTGATGTTTCTCTCTCTCCCTTCCTTCTTCTCTGAAATTAGTAAGAAAAATATATTTTTATTTTTAAGTATATTTTATTGATTTTTTACAGAGAGGAAGGGAAAGGGATAGAGAATCAGAAGCATTGATGAGAGAGAAACATCAATCAGCTGCCTCCTGCACACCCCCTACTGGAGATGTGCCCTCAAACAAGGTACATGCCTTTGACCGGAATCGAACCTGGGAACCTTCAGTCTGCAGACAGATGCTATATCCAGTGAGCCAAACCGGTTAGGTCAGAGAAATATATTTTAAAAATAGGAGATACTATTTATCTCTAGGAAAATCATCATCTCACATTTCTGAAAAATTCCATGCCTGTTATTTGAAAAAATTGTCAACTTTGAAGTAAATTGTGAGGTACAAATTGTAGAACATCTCAAATGTCAGATTAGATATTTAGATTTCATAATGGAGGTAATAGTAGCTATACACAAATTTTCAGTTATGGGGTGGCATGTTATAACTTGCTTATTTGATCCCATTCATGTAACCCATTTACATTTTAAAAACTTAGGTTGTTTTAGCTTACTCAGAATATTCTCATTTCATTATGAGTTTCATAGGGCTATCAACTTCATCATCACCATCTATTAGTTACTATGCGCCAAGCATTGTTCTATGCTTTAAATATATTTACTCATTTAATCCTCACAAGAACCTCATGAGTAATTACTATTAAACTAGAAGCGTGGTGCATGGAATTTGTGCACGGGGGCGGGGGGGAGCGAGGGATGTCCCTTAGTCCAGCCTGCACCCTCTCCAATCTGGGACCCCTCAAGAGATGTCTGACTGCCTGTTTAGGCTCAATCCTATGGGCAGTCGGACATCCTTCTCACAATCCAGGACTGCTGGCTCCAAATTGCTCACCTGCCTGCCTCCCTGATTGCCCCTAAAAGATTCTGCCTGTCAGCCTGATCACACACTAACCACTACCCTGCCAGCCTAATTGTTGTCTAACTGCTCCCCTGCCAGCCTGTTTGCCCCTAACTTCCTTCCTCTGCTGGCCTGGTCACCCCTAACTGTCTTCTCCAGCAGGCTTGATCTCCTCAAACTGCCCTCCCTTGCAGGCCTAGTCCCTGCCAATTTCTGGCCTGATCGCCCACAACTGCCCTCCTTGCAGGGCCTAGAACCTCCCAACAGCCCTCCCCTGCTGGCCATCTTGTGGTGCCCATCTTGTGTCCACATAGGGCAGAATCTTTGACCACATGGGAGCAACCCTCTTGTGTGTTGGAGTGATGATCAATATGCAAATTACTCTTTTATTAGATAGGATAGAGGCCTGGTACATGGGTGGGGGCCAGTTGGTTTGCCCTGAAGAGTGTCCAAGATCAGGGTGGGGGTTCCCTTGCGGCAAGGGGTGGCTTGTGCCAGGGGCCTATGGAGGTTTGCAAGCTGGCCACGGCCCCTCAGCGACCCAAGTGGAGGCCCTGGGATCTGGAATTAATTTATGTCTACAATTGAAATTTTGTAGCCTGGAGCGGAGCCAAGCCTTCTGCTCATTTCCTGGCGGCAGCCATTTCTGTTTGAAACTTTGTAGCCTAAAGTGGAGGCCTAGGCTGGTGGCAGGTGAAAAGCTTGGCTTCCTCTGATGCCTGGGAAACCCAAGCCTCTTCTCTCCAGCTCAGTGACTGCTGCCATTTCTGTGTCTTTTATAATTGAAACTTTGTAGAATTGAGTGGAGGCCTAGGCCAGCAACAGCAGGCGGGAAAGCTTGGTTTCCTTTGTTGCCGGGGAAACCCAAGCCTTCCTCCTGCTCTCAGTGGTGGCAGCCATCTTGGTTGGGATTTATTTGCATAATCTGCTCCTAATTGGCTGGTGGATGTGGCTATCGGCATGGCTTGTGGGTGTGGTGAAGGTACAATCAAATTTGCATATTACTCTTTTATTAGGTAGGATTGTTTTCTTATTTTATAAAGATAGTAGGCACAGAAAAGTTTAGTGCTTTTCCCTAAATTACACAACTGATAGCTGAGATTTGAACACAAGCAATTTAGCTCCAGTATGTGATCTCCAAAAAATGTTCAACATATATTTATTGAATGCCCACAAAGTGACAGACACCCTGTTAGATTCTGAAGTCACAAGGAGGGAAAAGACACTGTGGCTCCTCTTAAGGAGTCTATTCTTCATGAAAACATTCTTATTAACTACACTTTTTCCCATTAGTCACAAGGACTTTTTATTTATTTATTTATTCATTCAACATTTATCTGAGCACTTTCTATGTGCTAGGTATTGTTTTAGGTGAACCAAACCAATAAAATTCTGTCTCTTCAAGGAACTTACATTCTAATGAAGGGAGATAAAAAAAATAAGTAAATAAATAAAATATACATCAGAAAGTAATAAGTGCTATGGAGAAAAGTAAAAAAGAGATGAGAGAGAGTGTGTGTGTCAGGGGAAGGTAGGAGTTGTGATTTTAAATAGGTTAGTCAGGCAAATATTCAGAGAAGGTGACTGAATCCAAGACCTGAAAATATCTATGAGGCTATCTGGAGTAAAATTCTTGGTAGAGAACCAACAAGTGCAAACATCTTGAGAAGAGAGTATGCTTAAGTATTGGAGGAATAGCAAGAGCCACTGTGGCTGGAGGGAGGTGGGGGACACAAAGAGCACTTGAGGCAGTTGTTAGGACTGTCTTTGACTCTAAGATGGAAGTACATCAGAGGGTTTTGAACAAAGGAAGGATCACCCTGACTGCTGTATCCAAAATAGACCTTAGGTATGGAGGTTCAGAGGTCAGTGCCAAAATTTTTGGAGAGATGATGGCAGCAAACACTGTGATGGAAGTAGTGACATGTGATTGAAGTGAGGATAGATTATAAGAGTGGACCAGAAGGATTTCCTCACAGAATAGAGGGGTGAGGGGTTGGGAGTGCAAAAGAAGAGAGAAGTCAAGAATGACACTAAGTTTTGACCTGAGCAATTTGGAAGGATGGAGTTACTACTTATTGAAATGGGGAAGACAGTGGTATTAACAGTTTTTATTTAGGAGGGACAATTAGAAGTTCTATTTTGGGATTAAGTGTGAAATACTTTTTAGACACCCATGTGATGCTGTATAGGAAGGGCATATATAAAACTATAGTTCACAGGAGGGGTCTGAGCTGGAAATATAAAATCAGGAGTTATCTGCGCAGAGGTAGCCTTTAGATTACTTGGTATCAATGTGAGGGAGAGGAAGAATTCACAAATGGAACCCTGGAATACATCACTATTTATTTAAAGAAAATAAGAAGGGTGCAACAAAAGGAGATTGAGAAGAGCGTCAAAAGTAAAAATAGTAGATAATCACTTGCCAGTGTTTGGAAGAGACATAAGAAGATCTTGTTTTGTTTTAAAGTAGAGTTATCCATTCCTCAAATATTATGTTGGTTTATCAAAAACTTGAGAGCAGTAAATAAAGTGGCATTGTTTCTTTTTATAAACAAATTAGTAGCCCGGTGCATGAAATTTGTGCATCAGGGGGAGGGGGATGTGTCCCTCAGCCCAGCCTGCACTCTATCCTATCTGGGAGCCCTCAAGGGATGTCTGAGTGCCCACAGGGCCTTAATGGGTAGTCGGACATCCCTCTCACAGTCTAGGACTGCTGGCTCCCAACCACTCGCTTGCCTGCCTGCCTGATTGCCCCTAACTGCTTCTGCCTGACAGCTGATCACCTCCTAAATAATCCCCTGCCAGCTGATCAATGCCTAACTGCTCCCCTGCCAGCCTGGTTGTCCCTAACTGCCATCCCCTGCAGGCCCAGTAATCCCAAACTACTCTCCCTTGCCAACCTGGTCATCCCTAACTGCCCTCCCTTGCCAGTTTGGTTGCCCCCAATTTCCCTCTCCTGCAGGCCTGGTTGTCCCTAACTGTCCTCCACTGCAGGCCTAGTCACCCCAAACTGTCCTCCCCTGTAGGCCTGGTCCCCCCAGCTGCCCTCCCCTGCAAGCCTGGTTCCCCGCCTCAACTACCCTCCTTTGCATGCCTGTTCCCCCACCCCCCCCAAACTGCCTTTCCAAGGGCAGGCCTGGTCCTTCTCAACTGCCCTCCCTTGCTGGCCTTCTTGTGGCAACCATCTTGTGTCCACATGGGGGCAGGATCTTTGACTACATGGGGGCAGCCATCTTGTGTGTTGGAGTGATGGTCAATCTGCATATTACTCTTTTATTAGATGGGATATCCCATTTAGTACTGTGTTTGAATGTTATTAAATATTTAGGAAATTAGTTGCAGAATTAATTGATTTTGGGGAAGTCTTTGTACACCACACTAGAAGGTCACATGTTTAGTTGTTGTTTTTTTAATATATTTTATTGATTTTTTACAGAGAGGAAGGGAGAGGGATAGAAAGTCAGAAACATCAATGAGAGAGAAACATCGATCAGCTGCCTCTTGCACAACCCCTAATGGGGATGTGCCCGCAACCAAGGTACATGCCCTTGACCAGAATCAAACTTGGGACCCTTCAGTCCAAAGGCTGATGCTCTACCCACTGAGCCAAAACAATTCTAGCTTGAGATTATTAAAATTAAAGTTCCAGTTCAATCAATCAGATATTAATGTTTTAAGTAAATATGCTTAAGCTGAGATTGCTCTTTGGTCAGTTTTAGTGAGAAACCAAAGTCATCTTTGGGGACATGCAAGGTCTTTAATGCAAGAATAATGTGAATCAAGGGAAATGTATGTGAATTGTATTGGAAGAGTTGTCTGTTCTCTCTGAAATGAAGTTTTCCAATTAATTGAGTTCATTATTTGTCACATAAAGGAGATTAAGTATAGCAACAATATAGCTGGATAATGGAAGGTTTAGAGCAAAAATATGGCCAACCCTAAAGCTTAAATTTTAATTTCCAGGGGACAAGATATAAAGACAGGAAGAAAATGAGGAAATGAGGATTTTAGCATTCAGGACTGCATATGAAAAGAAAAACAAAAGGCCAAAGACAAGAACTGAAAAGATTGGGGTAAGCTCAAAGGGTACACTCCTTACTTCTTCAGGTTTATCCTCTGTTAGATAAACTGCTCTCTATCTCCCATCTCGGTAATTTCGGAACTCATTCATCATACTAACCCACTTGAGCAATTCTGTTACTGTGTTTTATTAGCCAGAACATTCCGGGTAAGAAACTATTCCAAATCACTTTGGGCAGTGGGACACATGCATTCTGAATATCAGCCAAACGCTACATTTCTGCTAGTGTCTCTGTACAAACCAGGTGTGCAGACACTATTGGCCCTGAAATCCAGTTTCTATAACTCCTGATATTTAGCAGACACAAGACCACCCAGAATAAACATTGCTTTTCTGAAGCTCCCTTGCCATTCCTCTGACAACATATTCATTTTGAGATTTACAAAAGATGTGGCTTCTTCCATGAAACCCATTCTGATTCATGTTTCTGAAAGGTGACTTCACCCTTCTGTGAACACTCATGGGATTTTATCTGCACCTCTATTAATGTCTGATGTGCATTCCTTAACACTTCTACTATCTTATAAACTCTTTAAACATATAAATTGGATTTTGTTTACATGCGATTGCTTCATATTTTATATTTTGCAAGTAGGAATCACTCACTCTGTTGCAGAAGACTAAAGAAAACCAAGGATGCTTCAAGAAAAGGAGGGACACTGTTTAATACACCGGTGGACTCAGGAAACAGCCTTCCAAACCTGAGTGAAGGAACATGCATGGTGCCCTCACTTATATCTTCCTGTGGTCCTTGTCTCACAAACATGGATCATGCTTCTGGTCCTTTTTATAGGCCTTGCAAGAAGGCTCCCAGGTGTCAGGGTTCTCCAGGCCATATCTGATGGTCTGGCCTGGTGCCAGCATTAATAACCCTCCCTCTGGGGTAGTGTACCGTTCACAGTAATAGGTTCTGCAAGGCCAATGTCTGAGAAGGAGATAGGGACTTAATTATAGGTCATCAGGAATGTACATTGAGCTTGCTGGCTTGGATTACGATCACTAGCCCCAAATATCAGAGTTATATTAGAATTAGCCCTTTTAAGCCTTCTCATTACCCCCTACCCTCTTGTCTGACAAGCTGCTCTTAGCCTTGTGGTATAATGATTACGGGATGTTATGGTGAACATGGACAATGACTGCTCTTAACTGCTTCCAGCTGAAAAGGGATGATGACAAAGAGGTTAGCATCCCGTGAGGGGTTTGTGGGGAATTCTGAAGTTTAAGGGCATTCCCATCCAGTTTGCAGGCAGGCAGAGGCAAGCAGCGGTCCTACACACACAGAATGTTCCTGCAGTGGAGCACCAGGTGGTGTTTTCAGCCTTGAGGATAGAGTTTCATAGTTCATCTGGGAGGCGACCTGTTGGATGGTGGGCCTGGATACTGCTGAAACAAATAGGAGCAACATTAGTTAGCTGCACATTGGCTGTGACAGGTCCTATTGTTTTTTCCATCCAGTACAATCCCTCCCCCACTCCACACACATGTATTTGGTAGTGGAGTCGTAACATGCTGCAGGCTGATAAGTAGAGCTAACAAAAATCTAGCTTGATGGGGCTTTCCTGTAGGCTACCCAGTCTAGCATATTTGGGTAGCGAGTTTCAGTGGCCCCTATAGGAGGCAAGTATGTGCTCACTAATATTATTAGTGGGAGCAGGTTATTCCCTCTATTTCTGTTCAGTGGGGGTCCACAACAGTGAACCGATAGGACAAAGAGCGGTATTATGGCTATTCCTGCCAGCCAGATGTAGCCAAGGATGGCATGACAAGGTGTAGTCCAGAAATCCATGATGAGGCTTTTGTTTCCTTGCTGTGTGGGAAGCAGTAATTTTATGGTGCTTCTGTGTCCCAGCAAGGGCAGATGAATTCTTCTCCTGGTGCTAGCCTCGGGTTCTGGTGGCACTCATAAAAAGACAAAATGAGAATTATTAAAAAGATAAAACCAATGATAATCCAGAAATACCAGAGCATATTGTCTTTAGGAGGAGATAAGAAAGAGAGATTAGTGTTAGAACTCAGCAGGGCGTTTCTGAACTCCTTGGAGCAGGTTGATCAGTCAGATCTGCTGTCTTCTGGGGGTGTTTCTGGTCAGAGGTCACCTTCCACTCAGGATGGGCATCACTCGGCTGGCGGGCTTCCTTCACCTGGGAGTGGTCGATCCAGGTATTCAGTCCTGTCATCTTGAGAGCTGTGTGTGGTTAATATGACTGGATAGAGTCCTTTCCGGGTAGGCGTGAAGGGCTCCTTTTTCCAGTCCTTTACCCAAACCTGGTCTCCAGGTTTATAAGGATGTACGGCTGTTCCTAGAGAGTAGGTAGTCAGTCATTAACCCATCTGTGTATCTCAAAGACAGTTTTTCCGAGTCCTTGTAGTTGTCTCTGGATTTCTAAGTTCCCTATTTTCCCCAAATCTCCCTTTGGCTGAATTAAGGGAGGGGGTCTACGATATAGAATTTCAAAGGGAGAGAAACCTACCTGGCCCTTGGGGCACAGCGTACTTACAGGAGTGCAAGAGGCAAAATATCTGTCCAGGGTAAGGTTTTCTGTTGGCATAGCTTAGCCATAGTCTACTTTAGAGTCCAGTTCATGCATTCTACTTTCCCTGAACCCTGAGGCCTGTAGGCTGTATGTAGGTTCCATTTAATTCCTAAAGCCTTAGCTACCTGTTGTACTATTTCTGCTACAAAGGCTGGGCCATTATCGGACTCTATGGTCAGAGGCATTCCATACCATGGAATTATATCCTTCAGCAATGCCTTAGTGATTTCTCTTGCCTTTTCTGTATGAATGGGATATGCCTTGACCCAGCCTGAAAAGATGCAAACAAAAAAACTAGCAGGTATTTATTTCCTCTGCTAGGCCCTATTCCTGTAAAATCTACTTTTAAGTCCTCAAAAGAAGCTTGCCCACAGTGCTGAACTTCTATCGGTTCCACAGGGTTTTGCTTGGCATTGTTCTGAGCACAGAGGAGGCAACATTGAGAGACTGAGGCATACAAGGAGGGAAGACAGGCAATTAGGAGTATCTACCTAACTAAGCTTTAGGGTTGTCTTCCCTAAATGAGTAAGTTCATGCTGCTGGAGGACTACCTTATGGGCTAACTATTCTGGGACATAGACCCTATGATCTGGGAGTATCCACCAGCCTTCCTTCGTTCTCTTGCCCCTTCTTGCTGGGCCCATTCCTCTTCCTGAAGAGTGTACTTTGGAGGTTCAGGTAATTCGGGGGCCAACATGATCGGTGACAGTGCGGCTTGTTCTCCAGCTTGGCTGCACCATCAGCCCTTTTGTTTCCTTCTGACACCAAGTCTTTCCCCTTCTGGTGACCTTTGCAATGGATGACGGCTATTTCCTTGGACTTCAGACTGCTTCTAGTAACTTTAAAATCTCATTCTGATTTTTTATTCCTTTTACTCTGGCCATCAAGAGCCCCCTTTCCTTATATATGGCCCCATGGATATGCAGGCATAGCACAAGTCAGTGTAGATGTTGGCATGCTTATCCTTACTGAGTTCTAAGGCTCTGGTGAGGGCCCAAAGTTCTGCCCTCTGTGCTGACCATCCTTCAGGCAGGCCCTGTGCTTCAATTGTCTCAGAGTCTGACACATTGCACACCCGGCTCATCTTTTTCCTTCATCTAAGAAGCTGCTGCCATCTGTGAACAATACCAAATCCGGGTTTGGCAGGGGCCTGTTAGATCTGGCCTGCTGGAATAAACCTCCTCTAGGACTTCCAGGCAATCATACTCAGTGGCCCCCTCAGCAACAAGTAGAAAGGGTGGCAGGATTAAGAGTTCTCACTGCTTGTAATCGTACATGCAGATTCTCACTTAACAGGCCTTAATATTGAGTCATCGGAGCATGAGTCAGCCATTGCTGCCCCTTTATTTCCATCAGGGTGACAACAGCATGAGGTACTTTTACATTTAAGTTTTGTCCTAAGGCAGTGGTCAGCAAACTGCGGCTCTCCAGCCGAGTTTTGCCGCTGTTGACTAATGAGTTTGCCAACCACTGCATAAGGTATTACCCTTACCCAGAAGTTTTGACTTCAGGTTAAAGACGTTAGCACATCATTAAAATGTGTTTAAGTGTTTTTCCCTAAGGCAGTGGTCGGCAAACTCATTACTCAACAAAGCAACAAACTGAGGAGGCTCTCGCAAGGGGCAGTTTGCCAACCACTGTCCTAAGGTAAGCTTATCCACTTCCTTGACTAACAATGCAGTGGCTGCAAGGACCTTGAGATATGGGGGCCATCCCGAGGCTACTGAGTCAATCTGCCTGGACAGGGTGGTAGTCATTAGTCCCAGGCTTTTTGATAGGCAAGAATGGTGTGTTCTATGGATACCTACCTGCATCATTTAACAAGTCCCCAGTGAAGCAACAGGTCTAAGCGAATTTTGACAAGCTGTGTCCCAGGCTTTAAGTCAATCAGCACTGGGACATGGTCCTTAGCCAAACCTGGAGATTTCCTTTCTGCCTAGACCAGTGGGAATTCTTTCTCTAATTGAGGTTCTCAGGGTGAGGCCTTTGACTGGGGAGTATAAAGTCTCCATTCTTCCTCCCTTTGCATTGCTAAGAACAGGATCATTGGGAAGGTCTCCTCACTTAGGCAAAACTGTGCTAAGCCATCTGGAGCAAAAGTGATTTCTGCCCCCATTTTGGCTAAAAGGTCTCTATCTATTGGAGGCAGTGGACAGCCTGGCAAGTACAGAAATTCATGAGTTACTTGATGACCGCCAAGTTGGCATCGGTGAGGGTGGCAGAATAGTCTATAGGTCTGGTCTCCAGTAGCTTCAATAATGGTGACCTCCTTTCCCGAGAGGGGTGCTACTTTCTGAGTGACTACTGAGTCTCAGCTCCCGTATCAACCATAAAGTCCACAGTCTGGCCACCAATTTTCTTTTCTTTTTTTAAATATATTTTATTGATTTTTTACAGAGCTGAAGGGAGAGGGATAGAAAGTCAGAAACATCAATGAGAGAGAAACATCGATCAGCTGCCTCCTGCACGCCCCCTACTGGGGATGTGCCCACAGCCAAGGTACATGCCCTTGACCGGAATCGAACCCGGGACCCTTCAGTCCGCAGTCCGATGCTCTATCCACTGAGCCAAACCGGTTTCAGCTGGCCCCCAGTTTTCATTCTAACCATGGGCTCCTGGGGGCCTAGCTGAAGTGAGCTCGATCTGTCCTAGTCGGAATCAGCCATTGCTAGCCCAATGAAATCTGCTGGTTGATAGTGACTGGATGGAAAAGGGGGTCCAGTTTTCTTGTTTGAGACATTCATTCTCCAGTGTTCTGTCTCCTTACAATAGACACATTGGTCTTGTCTCAGGCTCACTCTTCCTTTTCCCCCTGATCTGTATTCTTGCTTCCCTTTCTGATCTGTCTGGGAGCTTGAGCCTCTAAAAGCCGCTGTTATTATATTGGCCCTTCTTTGTATTTTTTTTTCTTCCTCTCCTTCCTGCTTTTCCTTAGCCTGCTCCTGTCCTGCCTGCCTCTTCACTCCTGCTATTAAAACTTTACTCTGTCCCTTGTTACACATGCAGAACCATACCCAAGGTGGCAAGGTGTGAGCAATTCCTAACCAGCTGTCTATAGGGAAACTGATCTGAGTGTCCAGGGTCTTCTTTTGTGACTACATTCCAGACTGCCCTGACCAGTTCCCTTATCTAAGGAACCTTCCAAGGGTCGGCCAACCTCGAAGGCTGGCCATTCTAATTCACAAAACTTCCTCAGTGTTTTGGGGTTCATTTTAATACCATAGTCTCCATTGAAACCCTTTGCAAAAAATTTCAACATGCAATTGAGAACAGGGAATTTACTTTGTCCTGACCCCATGATGATCGGTGGCAAGAGACAGACAAGGGAGGGGGTGACCTGTTTTCACAGATCCACTCAGATGCCCACCTGGCTGCATCCCTTGGGAGCTTAGATTTGTCTTAGCTAAGGTGCACCCGTATAAACCCCGAGCCTGGTCACCTCCTCGTGGGGGTGAGTCACCGTTATGCCATATGAGGAATCGTGGAACCAAAGGTTGGGGCCCACTCAGACTCCATAACCAAAGCTGTGGAGCCACACAAAGGATAAGAGAGGGCAGGCCCTCTCCCTCCACACTCACACACTTTCACCAGACATTCACTCAGAGTTTAAAAAAAAACCAGTCCACCCAATTCCTGATTCCTGATGAAGTCTTATGACTTCTGGGGAGATGATCAAGCTCCCCCTTCCATTCACTGGAGTGGGCCTGACTGGGGCCCCTATGTTACCGATTCTGTCGACAGGTCCAGAAGTGTCCATCCACTTTCTCCAGATGCTGGCCGGGTCCTAGGCTGAGGTCTGGGAGCGCCAGGAGTCCCCCAGTTCAATTCTGCTAAAATCAGCAGGGCGCGCAGAGGCCTATCTTGCACACCTCGGCCCCAAGCCCTGTCCCCTCACTAGAGGCCAAAAAAGCCAAGTGCGGTTGGTTTCTCAGTCGGGGAACCAGCTGTTGCGGAAGATCAAAGAAAACCAAGGACGCTTTAAAGAAAAGGACCAACACTGTTTAATACATCCGCGGACTCAGGGAACAGCCTTCCAAATCTGAGTGAAGGAACATGCATGGGGCCTTCCCTTATATCTCCCTGTGGTCCTGGTCCCACAAACATGGATTAGATTATGCTTCTGGGCCTTTTTGCAGGCCTTGAAAGAAGGCCCCCAGGTGTTGAGGTTCTCCAGGCCGTATATGATGGTCTGGCCTGGCGCCAGAGTTAATAACCCTCCCTCCGGGGCAGCATACTGTTCATAGTAACTGGCTCTGCAAGACCAGTATCTGGGAAGGAGAGAGGGACTGACTTAATTACAGGTCATCAGGAATGTACACTGAGCTTGCTGGCTTGGATTCAGATCACTGGCCCCAAATATCAGGGTTACATTGGAATTAACCCTTTTTAGCCTTCTAAAGTCAATATAATTTTTTATTAAACTGTAGTTTCTTTCTTATTGTCTTCCCACTTGTTTTTGATCTCACTCTCTGATTGTATATATATATTTTCCTAACCTGTATTCTTTCTTGTGGATGAAGACAATATAACTAAACCTGAGCAAATGGAACCTAAGAGATTCTGCTTTCTTTCTGCCATCTTCTAAAAATCATTAATTATTTAATTAATTATAGTTTAACTTGTCGTTAATGAAAAGCTTCCTAAAAATGTACTATAAGTCTTTCCCTGGCCAGTTTGGCTCAGTGGATAGAGTGTCAGCCTGCGAACTCAAGGGTCCCATGTTTGATTCCAGTCAAGGGCATGTGCCTTGGTTGCGGGCATATACCCAGTAGGGAGTGTGTAGGAGGCAGCTGATCGATGTTTCTCTGTCATTGATATTTCTAACTCTCTATCCCTCTCCTTTCCTCTCTGTAAAAAAATCAGTAAAACACATTAATAAAAATGTACTCTAAGTCTTTTGCTGAAATTCTAGTCATCTCTTGACTGCCTGCTTAAAGTCCCCCCTCTTCTTTTAATTCTACTTGAATACAGCAGCATCCATTACTTGCTTTCTTTTTGCAACTTCTATTGATTTTTATAATGTTCAGTTTTTCTTTTAATTTAATTCCATTAAAAATTATCTCTGCTGTTGCCCTAGCTGGTTTGGCTTAGTGGATAGAGCATCAGCCTGTGGACTGGAGTCATGGGTTTGATTCCAGTGAAAGGCACATACCCAGGTTGCAGGCTCGATCCCCAGTTGGAGGCATGCAAGAAGCAATCGATCAATGATGCTCTCTCATCACTGATGTTTCTATCTCCATAACCTCTATGAAATCAATAAAAAATATATATTAAAAAAGATCTCTGTTATTTAAGTATTTAACTCCAACTAAATTATAAGCTCTTTGAATGCAGAAATATATTATTTGTATTTAATTATGGTTAGTTATAACTATATAATCATCCAATAACAACCTAACCCAAGATTTGCAAAATAGTAGATATCCAATAAGTATCTATTGATTGAAGGATGGTTTGGATACAGAATTATATTCTATAACTTTGAGTTGAATGTAAACTAATTTTTCTTATTCTTTTAAAAATATATATTTACATGATGTATCCAGCTATACATCTAAATTGTATCACTTTGAAATGAACTAAATGCCTATCTATATCTCTCCATTTAAAGGTGGTTCTGGAGCAATGCTCTCTCTGCAATGAAAATAAAAGCATATATTAGTAATTCTTTTTTAAAAATTCAGCTAAGATACAAAATTAACCTAGAGTTAGAAATTGGAGACAACTTAAGAAACTTTTAATTATATACTTATTAGAAAAGCTTAACAATCCACTTTTGTGTGACATGGAGCTTTTTACAAATTTCTATTACTATTGGTATATTATATTGAATAATAATTCACCTTCTTAGTGCTATTCTGATAAGAATTAATGGATGACAATCCTTTAGAGACCAGGGTAATGATGCAATGATACTGATTAATGAGTACTCCTGAATAAAATACTTCTAAAGTCCTAGTAAGTTTATTTTCTTAAGTATGAAAACATTCTCTTGTGGGATCTAATTTACGTTTCAGAGATTCTTATAAACCCTTTTAATAGAGCATGCATAGGTGAAAAATATATAATCTCAGTAAGAGTAATAATAACTCAGAACTCACAAGATGTAAGTTAATGAAGTTTTATTCTACTGGCTATTAAAAACAGTGTTCAACATATAAATCTTTTTGTTTATGAAAATATGATTGAAAACATTTACAGCTGTTATACAAGATGAATGTCTAATCAAGTGACAAAAAGAAGAAAATATTTTCTTTTCCTTACATAGTAGACTAAGTCTAAATTTATAATGTCATTATGAAAGAATAATACTATGATTCTGGCAAATTTCTACTATCAGCCTGGAAAAGTCTTAGCTCAAGTTTGACCTCTGGGAGGGGGGGGGTCACAGATCAAGTCTAAAAACCAATCAACACTGACTGTGTGATAGTTGCTGTTCTGGTGTTGCAAAGTATATACGACATTTACAGTGCTGTTAGGAATTTAACTGCTATGTATGCTACCATGTGATACAAATTTTTGGCAATAGGAAGAAGGAAAGAATTATTCTATGATTTTTAGCACTCATGGTCAAACTTTTATGTCAGTTAGCAATTATAAGTTACCAATCAACTGGAAAAATTTGGAAGCATGTATAGTTTTCACCCTGTAAGTCCAGGGCAAACATCTTATAGTCCTTCATAAGACCATACAACCCAATTTATGTATAAGATTCAGGCCATTTCAAATCAGAATTTTAAGATTTTTGTTCATGATCATTAGTAAAGTTGCAGAACAAATTATTAGTTGCTATGATTATGCCATTGTAATATATTAATTTAAAACAATGGAGAAGCAGACTAACTTTCCAAGCATGAAAATATGTAACATTCCAAATTGATTTAAAATTCGGAAATACCATTATTTTATTTTAACAACTAGGTAAAAGTGTATATTTACCTTATTTTTAAACGAACTGATTTAAAAGACTGAAAATGATTAATTGTATAAGTTAATCATATGCTTTTTCTTAAATTGATCTTAATTATGTGTTCTTCATCTTGTCCTCAAGGAGTCTCTGGCATGATACTTATCAGTGATTTCTGAAATTTGTCAGCAATAAAGGAGAAATACTGGAGACATGCAATGGTTTTCAAAATTGATACTCCACAGATTTTAAGTACTCTTTGTGTGGTCTTATTTGTGTGGTCTTTTGTTTGGGCTTATTATAGCTTGGACCTACATTTGAACTGTATTAAAAGGAAATGTGATATTAATAAATTTATTAGCAATTTTATGCCATGAATTAAAGCTATTTTAAATTTTACTTCACCTTTCCAATCTTTTCTTCTAGTGAAAGGGTTTTTGTTTTTGTTGTTGTTGTTGTTTGTTTGTTTTTTACAAAACTGAGATTTGTCATTTGAGTCTAGAAAAAGCCAACACATGGAAACCTGACTGAGGTTTGAACCTACAACCTTGGCGCATTGTTCCAACCTACTGAACTACCAGGCCAGAGCCTTACAGATGTCCTTTTAAGTTAACTTCAACTCACTCACTTAAATATGCTCAATGCTCATAATGCTTTTGAGAGTGGATTTGATTTAGGGATGGGGATGGGAAACAGAAACTATTTAGAGAAATTAGTTTCAATAAAAAAAGTTGATAGAGCAGGTTAATATTATTTGGGGTCAAAAATTTGCTCTGATTATAAAGCCATGAATCTGCTTCTTATGGCATTTCATGAAACACACATTATTACATGTTAGAATTTGCTTGTTGGATGGCTACTCATGTTTTTGACTTGGCAGCAGTAGAATCACCCAGATGCTCTGAAGGAATATTATCTTCCATCTTTTGAAAATGACACTCTGTGAAGCTTCTGGTCTGAGGTGCAGCTCTAAAGGCAGGTGGGCAGGACTGCAGAGCAAACTTTCCAGGCTACCTTCCCCTCACTCTATCTGGGGGGTGGTCCCATTTTAAGTGATCTCGGCCAATACCACTGACATTTTGCTGTGAGTTTCTCACCTTGCTATACTGCCTATCAGTGTTTAGATCATTTTTATATGAATTTGTCTTCTCTACAATATTGGTGACAGACACTGTCAGTTCAACTCTATGATGTATGAAGTTCTTATCACTATAGTGAGATGATTTAAGGTCAACACTGAGCATTCATCTTTTATATTCATCCTATTCACGAGTTTATGGCAAGCATATGGAGGAAAGTCAGTATTTTTATGAGGAACAAAGCAGACTCATGTTTGAGACCAATTTAAAATATCTACTGAAGTTATTTTATAGTTATGAAATCTTTAACCACAATTTTTACTTTTGATATCTAGTATATTGAGTTTTTTTTCTAATTTGGGAGATCAAATATCTTTACTTAATAGTTTTTCTTCTTTACCAGACAGACTCTTATAATGCTATTTTCAAAAATGGATTCTGCCATGTGGAAAAAGATGCAGCAGAATGAAATAAACATAAGTATTGGAAATGAGAAAAAAAAAGGGTAGAAAAGATAGAATCAAGAGTGAGGCTAATGTTAGCAGTCAGCAGCTGTGCATCGCTGCAGGTTGTCCCGTACCAAACCAGAGAGTGTGGAACCTGCATTGCCACCATTTGCCCACCATCCAGATACCATTGCTGACATGTACATATAAGGAACTATTTGACATTGAAACTGGGATTCAGAACAGTTGAACATTGAAACTGAGACTCAAACATTTTTTGTTCTTATATGTTTATTTCTAGTATGCAGAGGCAAGATTTTTTAAAGAAAAAAAATGGGAGAAAAGAATGGATACAGAGGCAAAGAAGCATTGAACAGACTGTCAGACTACAGTGGGAAGGCAGGGGAGAGTCGGGGCGGGGGCTATAGGAGATCGACCAAAGGACTTGTGTGCATACATATAGGCATAACCAATTGATACAAGACAGGGGAGAGGGGGGCAGGTGAGGGCATGTGCTGGGGGGTTGGGGAGGTCGGGGGGAGGTCAATGGAGGGGAAAAAGGAAACATATGTACTACTATTTAATACTTTAAACAATAAAATATATATATAAAGAGTGAGGCTAGTGCAAAAACTATTTACAATGAAGACTATACTTTCAAGATGAAAGCTACCCACTTGCCTTAAAGTGTTTTAATAGCTCAGAAGAGAAAGAAATCACCATTGGTCATAATTCTCAGAGTCCAGATGATTTAGAAAAATTACACCATCATCAAAATCACACAAACAGCAACAGCCAGTGCCTTTGGAGAAGCCCAGTAGTTTGTGGTTCTGAGACCAAAAGAAACCTGTCTTTTTCTAAGTGCAGATAATCAACTGTGAGGAAACCAAATATGTTATAAAGTGCTTTATTATTGTTTATCAAACTTTGCAATATCCCCTTATTGAAAAAGCTAGAGACAGAAACCAAAAAGGACCAAATCCAATACCTAGTGGAATAATAACTATTTAATTCATTTTGCAAAGAAGGGGCAATCAAAGAAGTGCCTGTTTAATCATTTCAGAACCATTCAGCAATTTTAATCCTTTGGATAGCAATTGGTCTAGGAATAACTGTAAGATTGGGTTCTGACTGATGAGATGTGAGAGGTAGTCTAGCAAGGACTTCCCTTCCTGAATAAAAAAAACCAAAACTTCTGAAGGAAATCATTCTCTGCACATAGACATCTTCCTAACTGGAATACAAATTCAATGGCTGGCAATGTAGCAGCCATCTACAGACCCTGAGACTATAAGCATGAGAAGGAAAGTCAATACACTAAGGAAGATAGAAAATAAAAATCTAGAGCCTGGGTCCTGATGGCATTGTTGAGTTGTTAAACCAGACCTGGATTGTCTACACTTGGACTATTTTAATAAGACAAATAAACTTCTGTTTTGTCAAATCTACCACAATTGAGTTTTCTGTTATTAAATGCTGAATGCATTCTTAATATAGAGCCTATCACAGTAGTCCAGGCTGGGACAAGAGTAGAAGCCGTGAAGATAGAAAGAAGCAGTCCAATTCAGGATATATTTTGGAAGTAGAACCAACAGGACTTGGTGATGGGTTGGCTAGAAACAGGGGATAAGGAATGGAAGAAATCAAAGACAGTTTTTAGGTTTGTGTCTAGATATGATTAATGGAATGTATAATATTTTTCATTCAGAATGTAGAAAAGTTCTTTCTTTTATCATTGCAGAAATAGCTAAGAAAGATAAAACATCTTCGTGTTGCTCCCTTGATACCTATTTTCCATGGAGCCTAATGAAAAAATGGGTTAAACTCATGTTAAATAACACAGAAACGGGTTGGAAATACCTAACATCTATTATGAATACCATTGCTGAACATAAAACAGCCCCTCCAAAGCTTTATTATCAAAGCCTTCCTTTTCATGGAAGTCCAGGTGTATAAAACTCAAACCTTACATCAACCATTATGTTCTGTTTTTCATTGCTTGCAGGAATAGACTATTATAATACTAATACTTCTAAAGAATATATTAATTTCTGAATCAGGAGGATAATGCTCCACAGCTGGGTCGAATAAACATTCTAGACCAGAGCTTTCTTTCTTTCTTTTTTTTTTGAAAGAATGTATTCTTTAAAAATATCTATCATCATTATATACATATATCTTGACATCAAGTAAAAAAGAAAGATTACTTTGTATGTTTACACTATTACTTGCACTGTTAAGACTTTCATTGATGATAGAGAATATGAGGAATACCATATGCATTGCCTGTGCAACCACAGTTGCTTCTAAGGAAGATGGATCACCCCCTGCATCTCCTGAAAAGTCAACCTTTAGGATACACAAATTACATGACTGCCTTCCCTTCAGGTCCTAGCTTTAGCTAAAAGGACAGTAAATTCCCAGTCTGGCTTGAGACTCATGTTATAACTGGGGTTGAAAGAGGTAACAGACCATTCATATTCTTTCTTTCCCTGCTCCTTTCTGTCTCTGTCAGGAATTTGTAGGGAAAAACTTAGAAGGAATGAAGCAACCTGCTGTAGAGGGTGTAACTTAAAAGTTATGAGGGAGAATGAGGCCATGAGATCTGTCAGGATGTCCCAAGAGAGAAAGTAAGAGTCAAGGTACTGGTCTGAGTAGAGAAAGCCAGGCCATGGTCTCCGCTGAGGGAACACTCCTTCAACTCTCCTCTCCCCCTTGCCCTCCATCTGGAGGCGAGCAGCAATGGCAAGATAACCCTCAATAGCCAGCACCAGAGACGCCTGGGAAATGAGCAAATTCTTCTAGTTGACACAATGGCAGAGCTGCTTTCCACATAGCCTTTGTCCCCTTTTCCCCCAACTGATACCTCAATTAGTTGAGGTAACTTGAGTCAGTCTCTGTCTTTTAAAATGAAAACAGACCAACTAAAACTCAAGCAGTAACAAAATAATATATTTTATATAGTAAATTATTATTAATAGTCAATTAAATATCATAATACAATTATTATTAAATTATTACTTTTGTGCTCTCTCCAAGCCTATGGTACATAAGAGCAAACATTTTGCGAGCATGGAATACTTTCATATGAATTTCTCTGTACATTATTTTCTCCAATGTGAACCCAAACCCTGAGGGTGCATGAGATACTTCAAACATCTTATTCAAACTGGAGCATTCTGTGAAGCTGAGTAACAATTTCCAGGGAAAATGTTTGTGCAGTTTCATTTCATAGGCCTGAGCAAGGTGTGGTGTGGGCCGGGCGGCTGCGCACTGGGGACTTGCTTAACAGACAGCACGGCGCTGTGGCTCTTGTGGAGGACAACTTTGTATCTGTTTCCTCAAGGATAGGTGTTCACCGGACAATGTGCTTGGCCCGCTACCCACCCCGCTTCCTCTTTCCACTTCCGTTCCTCCCAAACGGAATCCTGACAGCACACAGGCTGTCATTTATGGTGCAAAACTATTTGACCGCAGTAGGAGGAAACTTGAGGAAATGTGGTAAAGTGGAATTCCAAGAAATGCAAGTTCAAGTCACACAGATTGGGATATGCATACTTAACACAGGGCGATGAATGTTTCAACTTACACAGAACACAGTTTAGACCAGGAACTTGCCACCTGGGGGAAATGGCCAAATATACAAGAGTCTGCTTCTCTCCTACACACTTCCAAGGCAGGCAGGTGCCCAGTGCTCTCCACTACAATATAGCTGCAGTTATTCACACCCTGATGGACTTAATATTTGCATTTTAAAAGAAAAAGCTGTAGTTCCCCTTCCCCACCAATGAATCTAAAATAGGTGATAAGTGAGATGCTAAGGGAGCTCCTTTACCTACCCTCCAAAAGACAGCAGAATAGACCTTTCAGATCTTTTCTGATTTTTCTAGCTTCTTTTTAAAACCAAATTCAACCAATTTAAATGCCCTCACAAATGTACATGTGCATAGCTGCTAAAACAAAGGGGGGGGGGGGATCCTTATGCTTCTTTTGGTTGCCAAGCCCAAGAGACCTCAGCCATTCCAGATACACACAGAAGCCTCCTCCCAAGGCTGGAGGATGGGAGAAGTCCATGAGATGCGGTGGACAAGGACAGATTCTCTGGGGATGCTAAGTGAGAACTTGGATGAGAGAAAACCAGCCATTCCAGACTAGCTTTCTAGCAAAGGAAACAGCCTATGCAAAGGCCCTGAGTCAAGAAAGGGATTAGCATATTTAAGCAATTAAATAAAACAAGACCAAGTGAGCTGGAGCAACGAGTAAATACGAAATTGTACTTGGGGAAGTTTGTGGAGACCAGATTGTGTTGGGCCTTGTAGGCCACGGTAACATGCATGTATTTTAGTCTAAGTATAAAGGAAGCCTTTGAGTAGTTTAGGCTGTAGCATCATAATTGGTTTTATGTTTCAAACCTGTTTAAGAGGGACAAAACTAATCTATGGCAAAAGAAATCAGGTTACCTTTGGTGGAGGTGGTGACTGGGAGTGATTATGAAGGGGTTTTCGGGGTACTGATAGCATTCTAATTTTTTATCTGAGTGTTGTTGGTTCTACAGGTATGCTCAAACTGTGAAAATTGCTAAACTGTACATTCATGACTTGTGGACTTTTTTGGTACCATTTCTGTAAAAATTTTACCCAAAATTAAAGGGAAAAAAAAAGAATTACAATGGCTGGATGGAGACCAGATTTAGGGACAAAGCAGAAGGGAGACCCGCTTGGGAAGTTATTCTGTATGGTGATTTGAACTAATATGGCAGCTGTCAAGATAGAGAAAAATAGAAAGATAGGAGACATTTTATAATGAAATTGATAGAACTTGATGATGGGTTGGATAGTAACATTTTAAGAAAAGAATGACTTCCAGGTTTCTGACTTGAGCAATTAGGTAAAGGGTGATGACATTCACTGAGAATGGGAAGGAGCAGATGTGTAAACAGCCAATCAAGGATTCAGCTTTGGAGATATATATATATAAACCAAGTGACTGGAATAGCCAGATGACTAGAATGATCAGAATGACCAGAACAACTGGTTGCTATGATGTGTACTGCAGTGGCCTAGCAGCCCGATTGGCCCCCCTCAATCTCCCTTGGCCCCTCCCTCTGGCCAACCCTGTCCCTGATTGCCACCCACCCCTTGCCAATCAGAGGCAGGGATGCCAGCCAACTTCCCCCATCCCCTTTTCCCTGCCAGCCTGCCTTGATCAGCATCCATCGGGGTGTGCCAGCGGACCCCACTCATGCACTGGGCGTCTAGTATTATATAATTTTAGATAGCTATGAATCATCCAAATGGTTGACTATATCAGATAGACTATTAGATAGATAAATTGGTACTCAGAGAAGAGATCTTCAATAAAGATGTGTTGTCATTATAGACATACATATTACAATAGAAGTTATGAGAACATTTGGAATCATCGTGGGAAAGAGAGTAAAGAAATTTATCTTTCAGAGTTAAGATAAAGAATAAAGAGGCAGAAAGAAAACCAATAAAGTAGGAAAAGGAGCTGGCCATCACTGTATCAGTCTAAGAGGATTGGTGCTATGAAGTTGATTATAATAAGAATAAGAAAGTATCCATTGGATTTTACAATCTAGAAGGCTATTAGTAACACTGGCAAGAATCTCAGACACTTTATTTATGTTTTTGTTAATCCTCACCCAATATTATTTTTTTCATTGATTTTTAGAAAGAGTGGAAGGGAAAGGGAGAGACAGAGAGAAACATTGATATGAGAGAGATACATAGATTTGTCACCTCCTGCACACACCCTGACCTTAACTGAAATTGAACCTGGGACCCTGTGGTCCACAGGCCAATACTCTATTCACTGATCTAAACAGACTATAGCTCTCAGTCACTTTATTAACTATCCTAAGCCTCCTTTCCTCAATAAAGTGTCATAATAATTAGATCTGGTTTACAGAGCTTTTATGTGTAAAGCACTTCACACACTTTGTACAGTGCTTAGCTAAATGTGAATTGTTATATTAGCTAAGAACAAATGCTTACATTTCTGTAGTAGGTTTGAGTATACTCTCCTCATAAACTTATTATGAGAATTAATTGAAATAACATCCTATCTAATAAAAGAGTAACATGCAAATGTGACCGTACCTTGGCTCCTGATTGGCTATGCTACCAGCCAATCAGGAGCAGGGGGCAGGGCCAAGCGGTACGAGCAATCAGCCCTGGGGATGGAGACAAAGCTGCGGTGGCGGCCCTCGGGAGGTGGAGACGAGGCGGTGGCAGCGTGGCACTCCAGCCAGAGCAGAGAAGACTAAAGGCTCTGGCTGGAGTGAAGACTCCAGCAGCCAAAGCAAAAATGGAGGGCAACAGCCAGAGGGAAGGCCTGGGTCCCGGGTTCCAGAGGAAAACTGGTCCTGGCAGCCAGGGGAAGGAAAGCCTATTGCATGAATCTTCATGCAACAGGCCTCTAGTTATTATATGTTAGAATAGTAAATTTGAAAAAAAAACTATAGGTAGGTCTTTATCCTACTTTTACTTGAGTAAATTATAGCTGGGCACTTCTGGGAGTAGGAGGGAGAAAAAAGGCCAAACCAAATATTCAAGGAAGTAGAATACTCAGTAGGGAGATTAGGCTCTACCACCCATTTATTTATGTCAGAATCCTAGAGAGAAATAGAGTATTTATAGATAAAAATGCGCATATAAGTAGACCCACACAGTTCAAACCATGCTGTTCAAAGGTCAATTATAGTTCGGAATCAGTGAACACTGGGAGAACTGTGCTGCAGAAACCATTATGATAAGTTAAATCACCAACATTGATTTCATTTTCTGTGCAGGACACAATCTGGTTTTGGCTCTCACACCTGCATGGCTGGGGGAGTTGCTTTGCAGATGGGTTGGGATTTAGCAAAAGTTGTCATAAGGTTAAAAAAAAAAAAAAAAAAAAAAAAGTCAGAGGCCCAGGATTAGGGGACTCGATATCAAAGAAGACAGAGGCATGTATTCTCAAGAGTTTTTAAGCAAGACAAGGCCAGGGAGGCTGAGGTATTCCTCATGCCTTCATATGCTTTAAGTTCCATCCCAGCCCTTGCTAGGGCTGACCCAGTAATGGGGATAATGAGGATAGTTCCTTTTAACTGGAGATCTCTGATAACCAACAGAGAAAATATTACTCACCAATCTAGTTAATATAGGAAACTGGGGACATGATGGCACAAGGTGAAATTTTTCCTGGTCTGTTCTGACAGAAACACGCTACTATTCATTTCTAGACAATCTGATAACAGCTGAGAGAGAAGCGCAGGCACAGATGACAAGTCTCTAATCTCACTGAAGGACAGGTGGTTAGTCGTCATGCTACCAAGAACTAGAGCACTGACTGCTTGCTGAGCCATTGTGTTAATGTTCCCTGGAATGGGTAGTTTGTGATAAGAGAAACAGGTAAGGATCTCTTCAGAAACAGATAAACACTAAGAATGCTAGAACACAGATCTTTTTACTTGTCAAGCCAAAGTTAGGAATATAGGAGAGAAAAATTCAGCCTGAAATCACAAAATAAGAAACCAGAATCAAGTAAGATGGGGGTAGCGACACTCACAGGCAAATAAAACAGTAACCAGGAAGCAGATAACTATAGAGGAAAGTGTCTGGAGTCCTTAAATGCCTGAATGGATCTGAGAGTGTATTTCTCTGCATCAGAGCCCAGGACATAATCTAACCAAGTCTTCACAACTCAGTTCAAATCAGCTTCCAATATCAGCAATATGTCTCCAGATTTCTTGAATTAATATTAAGAAATGCTGCAACATTGGTAAGTACTTTCCAGTTGTTTAAACTTAAGGAAGAGTTGATTTGTTGAAACACATTTTTTTTTATCACTAAGTTAATGAATTGCAAGCCAGGATAGTCAGTTATGAATGATAAATAGACTAGAAACTGCATTTGAATATCTTTTGGTTTGGGCTAATTCAGTGATATTTAAGATCAAGGGTCACACATAAATTTCACACTTAGGCCATTAGAATGTTGACCAACAATTCATTTTTTTGTACTTTAAATCATGAAACTAAACTTAATTACTGACTTTCCAATAATCTTCATTTTTTTCCTAAAAATTACTAAATACAGCTTCTAGGATAGAATCTTGAATGGATTGGAACTGGTTTATTAGGAAAAAATATCTGGGTCTGGTTTATGTTTTAAATAATTGAACCATTACATCATTGATTGGCTATCTTAACAGTTGATATAGAATTGATAAGCATTCCAATTTACACACAATGTGGAAATCATCATTAATGTAACCAACAGAGAAAAAAAAGCCCTAAAATCTACTACAAAAATTAAGAAACTGTCTTTAGCCCTAGTAAAGTTGAAATGTATTAATCATCTTCTTAATTTATGTGGACAGATAAATTAGCTGGTTGTCAAATACATAACTAATATTTCACTTTTATTTTATAGACATGACTTTACTTATCTGAACATTTTACATTCAAGTCATGTTTGCACCTGAAATATCTAATTAACTCATTTTTTCTTTACATCTTAAACTGATAATTAATTGCCCAGATATATAATAAGGTATAAGAGAAAGTGGATTATAGATAATTAAATGCTAATGTTAAATGGGGGCATTATCTAGTTAGTTAATTTTGATCAGGCAAAATTCTGTCTGTTCCCCAACAGTTACCCATCCTTAGTCTTTTCTTTGTTCCATTCACCTCCTCAAGTTCTCTCTCCATTCATATTAATTATTCAGTGTCCTGAAACTTTCTCTTCCTTCTATCTGACACTCATTCAAAGGTGTAAATAATTGATAATGCATGTTTTCTCTGTAATACTTAGATTTTACCTGAGTTCTAACTTTTAAACTATGAAAATGTTGACTGCATCAATAGGTGGGTAGCAGGGAGATTCACTTCTTGCAGTTGCCCTTAAAATTGAACCAAGTAGCAATTAGCCGCCCCCCACTTAGGAGAAAGGTAGACACGAATTCTGCACTAAACCCCCCTTTGTATAAAACTCTCCTTAATTTCACATAACCAGAAAATATTTATTGTAATAAATATTTGAATATTTGTTTCTATTTTTACTGTGTCTTTTTAAGGAAGGGCATGCAAAAAGTATAACATAACTACTGTATGTTATGCTGAATATTTTAAATTAAGAATTAAAATCACAATCTCTAGATATGCTTTTAAATGATTAATTTTATTTCACATTGATCATAAGAACAATACATTATTTTAGGAGATTTTTTTCACTAAGTTGCTTAGATAAAAAAATAATTAGGTAATCACTAGTTCCTCAGTGGAAAACAAATTATGTAAGTAGGCAAAATATAATTAGAAAAACAATTGGATTGCTCCATTCTAGGTTGTCTTTGGTACAATGTACAATATGCAAATATTCATTCATTTGTTAATTTTAGAAGACAACATTTCAGTGCAATAATTGAGAACAGCTCATAGTCTATTCTGTAAGGAAACAAAACATTGTTTTGCTGGTGTCAAGTAAGTTAATTATGCTTTATAATCGTCAAGTGAAGCATATAATTGATTTATGAAATTCTGTTGCCATTGTGTTTAGCCCCTTGTTAGTACCCAAGAATTCTAGTAGTTTCTTATTCCTAACGTATAAAATCAGCTGTTACTCTATATGCTTAAAAACAATTCAGAATACATACACTATAATAAAGTGAAGAATTTAAAACATAATATAGAGTCATATGAAAACCACTGCAAAAGGTTACTGACATTTGTTAAATATTGCATTTATTATAGTAATAATTTTTATTCAGTAATATAACTATGACTTTTCTGTATTTGTAGAATTTTCATTGTTACCACTTCAGACCAATGGTTTACATACAATTTTTTATTTGTGACATAAAAACTATAAAATTTCAGCTGATCAACTTTTTTTGCACTTTTATTATTGGGTCTTTACAATTATCTAAAAATTATCTGAGATATTGAACACATTGCCAAATATTTAGCTGAAAACAAACAAAAAAATTTCAAACAAATGTAGATTTAAAAAGCTATGATTACTTCAATAACTCCCTTCAACTACCACCAGTATAATATATACTTTTCTTAGGATATTCAGTATCTTATACAGCCTTTCTAATGCAGGAGATAATATTAAAACAAAAAGAACATCATTCCAAGTTCCCAGTTAATGTAAAGAGTTGTATCCTTGAACTTCTTATATTTCAATTTTTATATTTTCAACACATTCATTGTTCAAGTGAATTTGAACCTCAAAAATACTACATATTTGATAAATGAATGTAAGTGTTCATCTTAATTTTAGGTTTAAAATTGTTAAAATCTCTTGACTATATCAATTTCTCATAAAACAATAAAAAAAATCAAACAAAAAGGAAAAAATTTTAAAGTCATTTCATTAAGTGTTTGATCATGCTTGGTATCGAGTAGACACAATCAGAAGAGTATTTTATAAAGTAGTAGATTGGGACATGATTTCTAGAGAATGTAAATTGTATTACTTGTTAATATTTCGGTACAAAAATAAGGTCTTAGCAAATTGGAAACTGATTTTATGTTTTTAATAAAATGTTTTTTAAAATGTCACAAGAATTATAGTAAAATAAAGTTATTTTCTTTGCTGCTTCCAATGGTTGAAGATATTGGATCCTATTAAAATAAAATACCTGAAATGTATTTCATGTGCTAATATAAAACAACATTTGGCATCAAAAAATGTACTTCAAAATATAAAAAGTGCAGATATTGAAATTTGAGGTAATCTTAATACAAATAAGGACCATATAACATACTTAGATGGATTGAAGCATTTATAACTTACAATGTAACAAAGCAGACAATACTAAATATAAAGACATGCCTTGAAAGTATTCAATGAATTATCAATATTAAGAATCTGAAAAACATGTAGATAAATCTTTAAAAAATAAC
The DNA here is from genome assembly GCA_027563665.1 of Antrozous pallidus. Lineage (NCBI taxonomy): Eukaryota > Metazoa > Chordata > Mammalia > Chiroptera > Vespertilionidae > Antrozous > Antrozous pallidus. The sequence goes on from CM050511.1 coordinate 21,949,095, forward strand.
ATTTTAATATAGTTTTGTAAAGATTGTATGTGTTATAAACTGACTATCATATATTGGATATTTCTGCATTCCTAAGAATTATCTTGCCAAAATTTACTCTAAAGGTAATTTATATTACTTATTTTTCTAAATGGATTTTTAAATAAAACATGAGAGCTCTACTTAAAATTCTGCCTCTTTTGATTCTAAGACAGTTTTTGCTTTCTTTTACATGGTGATTCTACCAAATAGAGATGATTTTTTTTTTAATTGCACATTACCTAGTACTATGTCACACAAGAAATGCTGGAAGCAGGATATAGTAATGCGGTGATCTATGTTCTACATTGAAAATTAATTAATATATGGACTAATGAAAAGAAACTCAAGTTTCTCTTAAGAGTTTAATAAATAGTTTGCAAAGATTTTTTTAAAAGTAGGCCTTAATACCTAATCAGTTGATTCAACGTCTGGATTTAAGAATGGATGGATTACCTATGGAACTGCAACTTCCAACTTTTACTTCTGTAGGAAGCAGTCCTTGAGAGGTGAGAATGTAACTTATTTTAAGCTCGATTTGCCCTGTATTTGGCTACTGTGAAATATCCCTTTCTAAATGGTTTTAGGGTTTGTTCTTTAAAAAAAAAAAATCATGATTAACTGAAATCTTCTAAGTTAAATGCAAGCTTTCCCATAAAAGAATGAAGTACAAAAGACTGTTTGAGTATATCCAAGAAACATAATATAAATATGAGACTTAGAGGGCAATGCTCCATTTAAAATTTTACATATTGTCAAATGATGTCTATTCCAGTTTGTGAATTCTTTGTTAAAATTGCCTATAACCCCTTTTATGTCTCAAAAACAGAAATTGGAAGGTTATTTGTAAAGTAGGCCTTGTTGCTTGTCAATATTTTAACTTCTTACTTTGTGGAATATTCTAAAATGATCACATAGCTATCTAAATGATAAATTTTGATTTTAGTATTTCATATACACAAAAAAATGGGAGATCACTTTAACTAAAAGATGTCAAGATTAAAGTTTGAGCTTAGTCATTGAGCTTTCTCTTAGGGAAAACATTTTAATCCCAAAGTAATTTGAAACTTACATTTTTATGCAACTTTTTAAATAGACTATCAAAACAAATCTGTTTTGGGGTGTGTGTGTGTGTGTGTGTGTGTGTGTGTTTTACCGCCATTTGGGAAAAATGTTTTCCTGTGGAGGTGTGTAATCTGAAAAACCATTGAAAAATCACTTAAATGTTATTTTATAACTTAAAGGCCGATTTTTATGGCAGTAGTAATAAAATAGCCAGGTTATAAAGTTCAAAGCAGAACCCCAGGTGGGTATGCACCGCCTCCCGCTGAGGCTTGGAAGGCGCCAAGTTCGGGTGAGGTTTCTGATAAATTGAGGGGCCGAGGTTCCCCAAGCACTCGGAGGCCGGCGACACGCACAGTGCCGCGTTGGCAGAGTTGGCTCCGACAGGAGGACGCAGAGAACCGCTGAAACTCAGAGCAAAGATTTTTACTTTTAGGAGCAAAACCAGCGACGCGCCAGCCAAGACGCCCGAGACCTTGAGGGTTTCGGACACCACTGCGGTGGTCTTGATTCTCCCCCTTCCTGTGCCCCCCTCCGCTGGCCTGGGGAGCCCGTCCACTCCGGCCTCCAGCCACCCCACCTCTGCGGGAGGGAGGGAGAGAGGAGGCCCGGGAAGGAGGCGGCGTCCTGCCTGCGGCGCAGAGCCCCGCGGACCCGAAGGTGCCAGGTGTCCGCCTTGGCGCGGCCGCGGCCGGTCGGTGCCCGCCTGGACCTGCTCCTGCGGGAGCCGGGCCGGACCAGCCGCCTCCCCGACGCGCCGCCTTCGCCCGGCGGCTCCCGGCCCCGCGGGTCGCAGGGGTCGGGGTCGGGGTCGGGGGCGGCGGGTGCATTAGACCAGCGGCCGCGAGTGCGGTCGGGCGCCGGGGACCCCGTGCCCGCGAGGGCGTAACTGAGCGGAGGACAAGGTCAACTGAAAGTGGGGGCAGAGGGGAGGGAGCGAAGGAGAGGCATCTGGGCGCGTCTGACGCTCGCACAGGGGCCCCCAAATAATTGGACGGAACCCAGCAGTTGAGGGTCAGAGGTGAGAAAACCTGACTCCCCGTTTCCTGGACCCCTCCGCGTTCCCAGAACGGAACCCCTAGAAGCTCCGAGACACGGTCCGCGCTTACAGTGCTGGTAACCGCACCCCGAGGCCGGGGTCCCGCGCCTTCTCCCGGACCCCGCCCCACGGCAGGCGCTGGCCGGCCCTCCCTTGGGGGCCCGCCCGGGGGCCCGGCCGAGGCCAGGTCTGGGACGTTCTTCCGGGAGGGACCTGGCAGCTCCGCCGGGCGCTCCGTCGGGGAGGCCGGCGCCGGGTAGCGGCGGCTCGAGGGCCAACCCGGGGCGGGCCCGCCACCCGCGCAAGTGGAGGGGGCGCCCCGGGCTGGACGCCAGCTGTCGAGCTGGGGCCTCCCCGGTCCCCGGCGTGCGCCTTCCCCTCCGCCCCACCCGGTTGGGTTGTCGTTTTCGGTTTCCGTCGTCAACGCTTCGCGGTCCCCCGTCCCCCTCACACGCGCCGCACCGGCCCGCCGGCGAGGCGCGGGGCCGGGCCCGGCGTCCGCCCCCTCTGGCGGGCCGAGCGCTGACGCCGCAGCCGCGTCCCGGCGCCTGTCCACGCCGCACACCGGCCAGACACCACGCGGAGAAAGAACAGCGAACATGGCGCTGCGGAAAGTGCGCCTCGGCTTCTGGGCGTCTTCCTCCGCGGCCCTTGCCTTCGTCGACCGGTCCCCGCAGTGCCGCAGCGCTGCCCTCCTCCGCCTCCTCCCCGCACCCGGGCTCGCTGCCCTCTCGGCGCCCCAACCTCCGTCCCCGCCTCTCCTTCTCCTCGTCCCTCTCGGTTCCTCTCTCCATCTTGGCTCACGGGCTTTGCTCTCAGTTCCCTTCCTGGGCTCGCGCTCCCCGCAGGGCTCCCAGTATTCGGGGGGAGGCGGGGCGTGGCGGGGACGGTGTGGACGGTGAGGTTAGGCAGCGGGCCGGTTCGGTCAAGAAGGGTTTTGTTCGCGAACCCAAGACTCTTCCTCAGCGCGCGCGCGCTCGCCCGTCCGCAGCAGGCGCCTCGCCTCCCGTCGCCCGCGGGTCCCCCGCGCGCGGCCCCGTTCCCCCCGGGAGGGTCCCCGGCCCAGCGGAGGCGCAGGGTTTCCGCCGACGTGAACCCGTTCCCCCCTTTCTTCTCTTTTGCAGCCGGGAGCCTCGCTTTTGCAGCGTTCTCGGGCGGGGCGGGATCGGGATAGGTGCGGGGTCGGAGTCTCCTTCTCCTGGGGAACCTCCCAGGTGTAAGAGAAGCGCTTGGAGAAGACGGCAAAACATCAATACTTTTTTCTTGTTTTCCTTTGAACGGAGGGACTCCAAGCACTATGATAGTTACGTGTATAAGGCCAAACTTCTTTTGAAAATTACTTTCTCTTTTATACTCATGGCTGACTTTGATCCTTAAAAAATAAAAAAATAAAAAGAATGAACTCTTTTCAAAAGAGACTGATGCTTTTGAATACGTAACGCACCCAACTTGTGGATCTCGGGTAGTTTCTCTAACCACATTACGATTTTGAAGTTTAAGGTCTCTAAGCGCTGTTCAGTGAAGCAATGAGAATATGTTGCTACATTAAAGATAAAGCAGAAGGTGATGTTTCCTGTTGTGCTTAATGTTAGTAGTAGAGAGTTTCTGGTTTTTGGTTTTTCATGTGGCTGGGCAGAATCTGTGCCAAGTGAAAAGAACCAGAAGCTATTTCAAATGAAGGGCTTCAGTCAATAAAAGCTGAAAGCACTCACACCATTTCATTTGTCATACCTCTTTTTAGTATAGTAACAAGGTCTACATACAATATTTTAAAATAAAATTATCTTGCTTCCTAATATATGTTTTAACAACTACGTTTCACTTTAGTCACTCTTAGCCAGTTCATTTTTAAAGCATCTGGCCGTTTACCTCCTCACCGTGGCCTGTCAGAACCTTATCCTCCACAAAAATTTCAAGTGTTGATTTCTTACATGATTCCAGGGCTTCTGGGATTATTTGAAAGAAATCAAAGTTTTATAAGGAGACTCTTTTTAAACGTATCTGAAAAATAGTTTTTGAAGGAATATTAGAATATTTCTTTTTTAAAATAGCCTTACTTGGTCTTCAATAACTGCCTTTGATTAAAGTTAGGTTATAAACATATCCTACTTTCAGACAATTTCTTTGTGAAAGAAAGGAGGCAGTAAGTAGGTCTTGGAAAGAACTCAAGCAATGTAGCCAGGACTTACTAAAGCCTGCATCTGTAAATTGGCACATTCAAAATATGTTTATCAAATTGAATTTAGCACGTTTTCCTCTGACTCAAATAGTTGACTTATAAGTCCTATAAAATAAATTTAAATGTGTCTTTAATCTAAGCTTCTACTATTTGTTTTGGTGTTTTTTTTTCCCTGATAGATGAGCAAATGAGTCTAGCTTGAGGCGGAGGTAGATTTTTTTTTTCCAGACAAGCTTTCTAATAATGGGCAAAGTTAGGGAAGCTATTGGTACTCTTGAGTTTAATAAAGAAGATTATCTTCATGACCTTGGGATAAAAAAATTCTTTAATCATTAAAATGCACACTTCATAGAGGAAAGGTTAAGTGGCCTCATATAAAAATAAAAATATATATGTGATAGAAGTCAGCATAAAAGGTTAAAAGAAAAAGGTGAAGAGATTTCCAAGGCATGCACTTGACAAAGGATTCATATTCAGAATGCATAAGTAACATATAAAAAATTAAATAATTTATGTATGAAGAATTTCATAGTAAAAGATGTGGATGATGATATACAAGTACAAAGTAAAAGTATAATACTAATATTAACATGAAGAAGACCAGATGGGATCTCAACTGTTTAAAAAAAGATCAGAGGCAACTATAACAAGATGTTAACACTTTTCCTTCTTCTTACTTTTTTAATAAGCTTGTTATCATGTACTTTTTTAAAAAACACACAAATGACATATTTCTTTTTCTTAGTTAATAATAATCTCTTTGTAAGAAGGTGTTCACGTATATGATAGCAAAGTAAACATCATTCCTCAGTATTTTTCCTGTCTAGTGTTTGAATGTTACATGATGTTCATAGCATAGATTTCCTTAGTTTGGTATCTCCCCATTGTAAACTTATTTGTTTTCTGAGTAGATTTAGTGGGAAGAAAGAAACATACTTGCAACTATTAATAAGCATAAGAGCATTTATTCTTATATAATGAAATCATTAAAATGTGTTTTTGTGTGTGTGTGTGTGTGAGTAACTTAAACACCTTTCCCACCATTATGGAAATACTTTTGAAAAATCAAATAGTCTCATGACTGACATGCAAGATTTATTATTTAGGCATGTCTAATTTATTGTTGTTGTTGTTGTTGTTATTATTATTATTATTAGGGGCCTGGTGCACGAAATTCGTGCACTGGGGGTGGGTGGTCCCTCAATCCAACCTGCCCCCTCTCACATACTGGGAGCCCTCAGGGGATGTCCAACAGATGGCTCACCCCTGGGCTTTGACTTTGGACACCCAGCCATCGCCCTGCTCAGCTCAGCCCCGGCTGCCTGCGACTACCCGGCCCTGGGGGCTGGGCGCTCGCCACCTCTTCTGCTCACAACACCCGGGGGCCAGATGTCCCCTGCCACTGCCACCACCTCTGCTGCTGCCGCCGCCACTTCCCCTCACAGCACCTGGGGGCTGGGCGCTCGCTGCCACCACCACCACCGTTTCATCTCCACCCTGGGGGGCCTGGCTCTCTTGCCACTTGGCCCCGCCCCCGCTCCTGATTGGCTGGTAGCATAGCCAATCAGGAGCAAAGGTAAGGTCAAATTTGTATGTTTCTCTTTTCTTATATAGGATTATTATTATTTGGTACAAATTAAGTATCAGGAATTTTCTCATTTTATATGGCAGGAGTTCATACCATTGCTTCTTTTCAGTTAACAGAAGTTTTGTGTACTTATAACTCCCATGGGGACAATTCATATCATGGCAACACTGAAGTTATGTAATATATCATTTGCTTTGAGACCCTATGTTTGTATTAACAAGTATCAGAAAGCAACATGGTTATTATTTTTCTTACTCATGTGCCAACTGAGTGGGGGGTTTATATCAAGTGAGTCACACAGTGGGCAAAGCCACTACAATCATATTAAACAAAGGTCAGAAAGTTAGACAAAGAGATGTTTTGCTCTTTGAATACAAAAGTGAGTCTTGCTAATTTTGCCAAAGTAGTCTGAAAGTTCCGAAACCTCCTATGACTCCCTCTTGACTACAAAATTGCAGCCCAAGTCTCTTCTCTGGCATTAGATAAGTGGTTCCCAGCCTTTTTTTGGCCATGCCCCACCTAAGAATCTCTAAAATCCTGATGTCCCCCTGTGACATATAATTCTTATTATTCAAAAAGTGAACTCCTATTCACCTGGAGGACACATTAAAGGCCATTAAACTTGGTCTAAACAAGCTTCCAAAGAACATGGCATCTATGAAAGAGAAAGTAAAAGAATGAAAGCACAGTTGAAGTATTGCAAATAAATCACTAAGAAGTTATTTTAAAAATAATATGAAATGATATGAAAAAGTAGCAAGTAAATTTTCAAAACATAACCGAGAGCTGAAATGCATAAATATGACATAATATATACTTACTAGAGGCCCAGTGCATGAAATTTGTGCACGGCGGGGCAGGGGATGTTTCTCCACCCAACTGGTACCCTCTCCAATCTGGGACTCCTCGAGGTATCGGGCCTAAACGGGCAATTGGACATCCCTCTCACAATCCAGGACTGCTGGCTCCCAATTGCTCACCTGCCTGCCTTCCTGATTGCCCATAACTGCTTCTGCCTGCCAGCCTGATCACTCCCTAAACACTCCCCTGCCAGCCTGATTGGTGCCTAACTGCTCCCCTGCCAGCCTATTTGCCCCTAACTGCCCTCCCCTGCAGGCCTGATGCCCCCCCCCAACTACTCTCCCCTGCAGGCCCAGTTGCACCCAACTTCCCTTTTTTGCCAGCCTAGTCACCCCTAATTGCCCTCCCCTGCAAGCTTAATTGCCCCCAACTGCCCTCGCTTTCAGCCCTGGTCCCTCCCGACTGCCCTACCCTGCTGGCCATTTTGTGGTGGCCATTTTGTGTCCATATGGGGGCAGGATCTTTGACCACATGGAGGCAGCCCTCTTGTGTGTTGGAGTGATGGTCAATCTGCAAATTTCTCTTTTATTAGATAGGATAGAGGCCTGGTGCATGGGTGGGGACCAGTTGTTTACCCTGAAAGGTGTCCTGGATCAGGGTGGGGGTTCCTTTGGGGTGAGGGGCGGCCTGGGCGAGAGGCCTGTGGTGGTTTGCAGGCCAGCCATGCCCCCCAGCGACCCAAGTGGAGGCCCTGGGATCTGGAATTTATTTATGTTCTACAATTGAAACTTTATAGCCTGGAGCAGAGCCAAGCCTCCTGTTTGCTCCGTGGCCACAGCCATTTCTCTTGGGATATTTACCTTCTATAACTGAAACTTTGTAGCCTTAAGCAGAGGCCAAGGCAGGCCAGGGCTGGGGAAAGTTTGGCTTCCTCCATCACCAGGGCTAGCTTCCTCCTCTCTCCAGCTCAATGGCTCCTGTATTTCTTTTCTGATTCTATAATTGAAACTTTGTAACATTGAGTGGAGGCCTGAGCCAGCCAGGATATGCAGAAAGCTTGGCTTCCTCCATTGTCAGGGAAACCCAAGCCTCCTTCCTGCTCTCTATGGCCAGCAGCCATCTTGGTTGGGGTTAATTTGCATATCACTCCTGATTGGCTTATGGGTGTGGTGAAGGTATAGTCAGTTTGCATATTACACTTTTATTAGATAGGATATGTGGCCTCTAGAGCCATTAAAAATGCAAAAAATTCACTGTTAATGACTCATTCTCGAATTTCCCCCTCCCCCTAAACATCAAATTGCCCCCCTATGGGACATATGACCCATGTTGGGAACCACTGCATTAGAGGCTCCTGTAATTTCATTATACATGCATTTCCAAATTCAACCAAATAAACTGTATCTTTTTATTTTTTTAATATATTTTATTGATTTTTTACAGAGCGGAAGGGAGAGGGATAGAAAATCAGAAACATCAATGAGAGAGAAACATCGATCAGCTGCCTCTTGCACGCCCCCCACTGGGGATGTGCCCGCAGCCAAGGCACATGTCCTTGACCGGAATTGAACCCAGGACCTTTCAGTCTGCAGTCCGACGCTCTAACCACTGAGCCAAACCAGTCTCGGCTAAACTCTATCTTTTAGTTGCCAGTCTGTATTATCTATAATAATAAAAGCATAATATGCAAATTGACCAAACAGTCGAACAGCAAAACAACCTCTGGATGACCTTCCGAATGACCTTCTGGGTGAAGCCAGGGCTGCAAAGGCCTACTCTTGCATGAGTTTCATGCATCGGGCCTCTAGTTTGTAATATGTTTATTAATAAGTGGTCTATACTTGTTTGTCACTCTTTTCTCTTTTCCTATATCAATTAGAATGTAACAGAAAACTTAAAACAGAAACTTACTTTTCTTATGTGACAATAAGTCTGTAGGTAAAGAGTTGCTGGTATTTTCTCAGGAGTTCAGTAATATAATAGCTCTGCAATTAATTTGGCCTTCACCTGATTGTTGCAAAATGACTGTCACAACTTGAAGTAACATTTTCCTGCTGGGAAGGCAGGCAGAAGGTATATTCTTCATGAGCCTTACTCTTGTCAAAGAGGTATAATGTTTTCTAAAGTGCCCCACCAAAGGATTCCCCCAATCCTTCACTAGCCAGAACTTTGCACAGGTTAGGGACTGAGCCCATCTTTTCACATCAAAGGGTATCTGCTCAATGCCTAAATAAAAATGGAATTCTGTTTAAAAAGAAAGAAATGGGGGCATGGCTTTTGCTTGGGTAATAAACACTGGCTACACCTTCCTTCCTTCCTTCATATATATATATTTGTATTGATTTCAAAGTGGAAAAGACAGGGAGAGAGAGAGAAACATCAATGATGAGAAAGAATCATTGATCATCTGCCTCCTGCACACCCCCTACTGGGGACTTAGCCCAAAAACCCAGGCATGTGCCCTTTACTGGAATCAAACCTGGGACCCTTCAGTCCACAAGCCAACACTCTATCCACTAGGCCAAACCATCCTACTATTCTCTTAAGACATCTTTGACTAATTTGGTCAGTGACTTTTGGCCTTTTTCATAAAATGACATTGTTTCTTTTCTAATTCACTTGAGCTTTTTGTGGGGCTCAACCACACCCTCCTTGAAATTTTTTAATTGAACTATCCACTTATCACTTACTGTGTATCAACACCTTGCTAAGTGGAGAGAATGCAGAGACTAAGTATACCTAGTTCTGGCTCTACACAAGTTTATAGACTAGTGGAAGAGATAGATGAACAAGTAAGTGTGAAAGAATATTAAAGATGATGATATAGAATAAAATGATAAAATGGGACACACAAAAAAACTATATAATTCAGGTGCCATTTCTCTTTTTAGGAAATGAAAGGACTAGACTGGTACTACCATTAACAAAAACAGTCTTACTGTTGCCTTGTTGGTTGGCTCTTTTCCTTCCACCTTAGAAAAATAGAGACCTCTATTGAAAATGGGGAACAGGGTCTCTCCCCATCCCTTGGCCTGACAAATGCACATGGAATTTCAAAGAATAGCCAAAATACATATTTTTTACTTCAGATAATCCAACTCATGCAGAATTCACTCAGTATAGGGATTCTAGTTTATTTACTCCATCCAGGGTTCTGTTGAAGGTACTAGGTCTCATGGCTAGATCCTGAGTAGATGATGTCCCTATTCACTGAGTTGTTAGAGCCTGACCGCTCAGAATGTCCGGAAGGATATGTTTGGGGAGATGCAGGCCTATGTGCTGGGTTGTAGAGTAAGACGGGAGAGAAGAAAAGGCATGGCAGAGAGAGCAACGGGACCAGCGAGGTGGGTGAGGACTGATTTATGCCATGCCAAGAGACTTGAAGACATTTGTAGGTCATAGGTTCCCAAACTTTCTCAGTTCACTGCATCCTTGGTATCTCTGTAATTTTTTCACATTGCCCTAAGACCAAAAAAATAAAGCTTCATCATTAAGTAAGTAGGTCCAAATGACATGATAGTGGTAGTTTGTGTGGTAAGTAATAGATGTTGTTGCATTTCCCTCAGCAGCAAATCCCCGAGTGCCCTAGGGTAACTCAATGTACAGTTTGGGAGCTATGTATGGTATTGGTTGCTGAAGCTTTTTCATTTAGTGAATTAAATATTCAGTTTTGTACTTTAGAAAGATCACTCTTTCAGTGAATTGGAAGCTTAATTGGAATAAAGAGATGATGAGAAGTAGGGAGACCATAAGTTAATGGTATTTATGAGAGAAGTAATTAAGATGTAAAATGAGGTATACTTTGGCATCTAAAATATGTTACGGAGATAGAATGAATTGGATATATATGTCAATTGATTTGGGGAGAGAGAAAAAAAATAGAATGATTCCTAGATTTTAGAGTTGGGTTAAGGATACATGGAAGTAAGAGTATAAGAAAAACATGTTATGGGGAAAAATTCATTTTCTCAGCATGTTGAATTTGAGATGTCTAAAGGACAAGATGGATATATGACATTGGTAAGAAAAATAAATTGATAAATTGTCAATGTATTGATTAGAGTTGACAAAATGAGAGTAGGTGAGATAGCTCCCGATGAGTGCAAACAAGAAGACGCTCATGTTTAGAGAATGAACAGAGGAAGAGGATCCTGCAGGGGACCAGGAGAGGTGTCAATAGCTTTGCCTACTATTGTTCTGTCTTATCGACATCCCAGTCTCTCTTTTCTCTATGGTGGGGCTCCCTAGGGGAGCTTTGTGGTTTCCTAGGGGCAGCATCACAAAGAATTATGAAGGAGTTTCATTCTGCAGTGGAGACAGTTGGGGGTTGGAAGGGAGGACGAGAGGCGGGAGAGATGTGTAGTGCACATGAAGGGAGGATGCTATTCAGTGCCCAGCGATGCCTTTTCTTGGCTCCCAGGGAGAAGCACCATATTTGTGCTCACATTTTAAGAAAAACAAGGTAATGAACTGTTTGCAGTATTAAATGCTATACAATGATAAAGAAGAAGGAGTGGAGAAGATCCATGGAATCTGATTTGGATGGTCCTGGTGACTTAGCTACTTACTTTTTTATGGTGTAAGAGGCAGAAGCCTGAGTAGCTCAGGGAATACCAAAGGGAGACAATCATGTAAACAAGTAATAGCAACAGCATGTGAGAAGATATAACGCGCTATATCAGGTGGGGTAACTTTCTCCTGCCTCTATCATTCACTAACCATTCCTTATCAGTGCCTGTCACTAGCAGAGAGATTTCTGACTGCTCTGAATTATCTGTTCTCAGGATACTATTCTAGTTCCTCTCTTGTATCTGCCTGCTTTTTTTTTTCTGAGCAATTTCATCCAATTGTAGGACTCTAATCAGTGCCCATCAACCCATGACTTCTCAATCTAAAGTTCCCTGACTTTCTGAGCTTGAGTTCTACATTTTTAACAATAAGCACAGTGTTGGGCACGTGCTTGGTGTTCTATCAGTGTATACTAATTGAAAAGTTGGTCGTAAATAAACTGATGTCACAGGAGTAGATTTAGATATCAAATCACTGCATTTGACAAAGTAAGGAAATGTTTCCTGCCAGTTTTGCCATTAAATTTCAATAATTAACTGGAAACCAGATGAGTTTTATTATGGCAGTTGGGTTAAATCCAGCTAGTTATAGAGAAGAACAGTAGAATAAAATACACAGATTTGCAAATCAGAATGCAGGTTCTGTTGCTAACTTTGGCCAATTTAGCTAATTCTTTGTGCCTTCATTTCCACACTAGGGAATAATTCAAAAGCATAATTATGTTTCCTGTTTTTATTATATACTAGAGGCCCGTTGCATGAAGATTCATGCAATAGGCTTTCCTTCCCCTGGCTGCCAGGACCAGTTTTCCTCTGGAACCCGGGACCCAGGCCTTCCCTTTGGCTGTTGCCTTCCATTTTTGCTTTGGCCGGCTGGAGGCTTCACTCCAGCTGACCCTTCAGTCTTCTCTGCTCTGGCTGGAGTGCCACGCTGCTGCCGCCTCGTCTCCACACCCCGAGGGTGGGCGCTCACCGCTGCTGCATCCTCTTCTCCGAGCCCAGGGGCCAGGCGCTTGCCACCACCCCTGCTGCAGCTTTGTCTCCGCCCCCAGGGCCGGGTGCTTGCACTGCTTGGCCCTTCCCCCCACTCCTGACTGGCTGGTAGCATAGCCAATCAGGAGCCAAGGTATGGTCAACATTTGCATGTTACTCTTTTATTGGATAGGACTAGATGCCTGGTGCATGAATTCATGCACATGTGGGATCAATCAGGGCCAATTGGTCAGCTGAGGGAGGAACTGTGGGAGGTTGGCCACCATGGAAGGTTGGTTGTGGGAGCACACTGATCACTAAGAGGCAGCTCCTGCATCGAGTGTCTGCCCCTGGTGATCAGTGAGTATCATAGCAACCGGTCAACCAGTCTTTTGGTCAATCAGTCATAACGGTTGCTTAGGCTTTTATATAGAGAGATTTTTAAAAATATATATTTTATTGACTTTTTACAGAGAGGAAGGGAGAGGGATAGAGAGCTAGAAACATCGATGAGAGAGAAGCATCAATCAGCTGCCTCCTGCACACTCCTCACTGGGGATATGCCCACAACCAAGGTACATGCCCTTGACCAGAATCGAACCCAGGACCCTTGAGTCTACAGGCCTATGCTCTATCCACTGAGCCAAACCGGTTAGGGCTATATAGAGATTTTTATTGAGATATAATTCACATACCATAAAGTTCACACTTTTCAAGTATACTATTAAGTTTAATAGATAATAGATATTCACCAATATTTAATTCCAAAACATTTTCATCTCCCCTATCCCCAAACTCCATACCATTAGCTATCACCCTCCAATTCCCCTATCCTCCAGTCCCTACTTCTGCTTTCTGTCTCTATAGATGTACTTATTCTGGATGTTTCATATAAATGGAATCATATAATAAGTGGTCTTTTGTGCCTGGCTCCTTTTCCTTGGCATAAAAAGAAAACATAGAACTAGAGAGAAACCAAGATGGCAGGATAGGTAAATACCTGAACTTGCTGCCTTGCACAACCACTTCAAAACTACAACTAAAAGACAAAACAGACATAATCCAGAACCACAGGAAGGCTGGCTGAGTGGAAATTCTACAACTAGAAGAAAAGAGAAAAGCACACTGAGACCCAGAGGAGCTACAGTAGTAAAGTTCAGAGGTACAAAGGTGCACACACAGAGAGGGCTGGAAACTGAGTATGTGGCTGGCTTTTGCAATCCACAAGGAGACACAAGCTCCTGACTGCTCTGAACTCCAGTTCCATGCAAAACTCTGGGGACCCAGATTCATATGGGGAGAAACCGGACTGTTTGGCAGCGGGCAGAACTTGAGGGCAGCTTTCTCTCAGAGGTGATTGCAGCAATTACCAAGGAACACTGAGACCTGAGGGCCTCTTAAGGCAGGGCTGATGGGAAGCCATTGTTGTTTGCTCCACCCAGAGACTCCACCCCATCCAAGCTGTGTGCAGAGGATTTTGCATATGAATGGCCCGGTCCTTTGAAATCTAAACTTACCTTACAAACTGCAGCTGAGTCAAAGAGACCCAGAACATTCAAAAGAAGGCCCAAGGCCCCATAGCAGCTTGCATTGCTTCACAGCTGGGCCTCATCTGGGCACCTCCAAACCTCAAACAAAGAAGAGGAATCTGCAGATATCTCCATAGCTCCTGCTTGGTGGCCTCAGGCAGAGACTAAATTCGCTCCTCCTTGGAGATCCAAGAGCCAATGTACCCAGGGGTCAGAGTGGAACCATCCAGATTACAACTCCTCAGATCCATAAGGAACACACTCAGGGGGCAGATTCAATGAACACCAAAGCCCCACTGAAGCAAGTCTTGCCTCATAAGGGTGTCTCCAGCACAGAAGTTCTCACGTCATAGACACAGCTGATCCTCACAGCCAATTGGCCTGGAGGTCAATTCTTCCCAGTGATACCAACAACAATCAAGGCTTAACTACAACAACACAGCACACACAGCTCACAAAGAGGTGCACCAAGATTGTCCCCTCAGATAACTGGGGAGGTTGAGTCACTGGGCCCTATAGGACACCTAGTACACAAAGCCACTCTATCAATTCAGAGAAGCAGCAAAAAGGCAGTGACAAAGAAACAGATCACAAATGAGAGAAATGGAAGAAAGGAAACTAGTGGATATAGAGTTCAAAACTATGGTTATAAGGTTCTTGAAGAATTTTCTAGAAACGACTGATAAATTTAGCAAGACCCTTGAGGATATGAAAAAGGACCAATTAGGAATTAAACATACACTGACTGAAATAAAAAAACAATATACAGAGATCCAACAGCAGACTAGAGGAACACAAGAATCAAGTCAGTCGAGACTGGTTTGGCTCAGTGGATAGAGCGTCAGACTGCGGACTGAAGGGTCCCGGGTTCGGTTCGGTCGGGGGCATGTACCTTGGCTGCGGGCACGTCCCCAGTAGGGGGCGTGCAGGAGGCAGCTGATCGATGTTTCTCTCTCATCAATGTTTCTGACTTTCTATCCCTCTCCCTTCCTCTCGGTAAAAATCAATAAAATATATTTTTTTAAAAAAGAAACTTATATTTAAAAAAAAAAAAAGAATCAAGTCAAAGATTTGAAATACAAAGAAGCAAAACACACCCAACTGGAAAAGCAAAAAGAATCCAAAAATATGAAGATAGTATAAGGATCCTCTGGGACAACTTCAAGTGTACCAACATCAGAATTATGGGGGTGCCAGAAAAAAAGAGAGAGCAAGATACTGAAAATCTATTTGAAGAAATAATGACTGAAAACTTCCCCCACCTGGTGAAAGAAATAGACTTAAAAGTCCAGGAAGCGCAGAGAACCCCAAAGAAAAGGAATCCAAAGAGGACCACACCAAGACACATCATAATTAAAATGCCAAGAGCAAAAGACAAAGAGTGAATATTAAAAGCAGCAAGAGAAAAACAGTTAATTTTCTATAAGGGAGCACCCATATGATTGTCAGCTGATTTCTCAACAAAACTATGCAGGCCAGATGGGAGTGGTATGAAATATTCAAAGTGATGAATAGCAAGAACCTGCAACCAAGATTACTCTACTCAGCAAAGCTATCATTCAGAATTGAAGGTCAGATAAAGAGCTTCACAGATAAGAAAAAGCTAAAGGAGTTCTTCACCGCCAAACTAGTATTATATGAAATGCTGAAAGGTATTCTTTAAGAAGGGGAAAAAGATAAAGATAAAAATTATGAATAACAAATACATATGTATCAACAAGTGAATCTAGAAATCAAGTGAATAAAAAATCTGATGAACAGAATAATCTGGTGAATATAATAGAACCAGGGACATAGAAAGGAAGTGGACTGACAATCCTCGGGGGAGGAGGGGAAAGGAGTGTGGGGGGTGCGGGAAGAGTCTGGATAAAAATCAAACACCTATGGATCAGGACAGTGGTGGGGGAGGAAAGGGGGGTAAGGGCGTGGGGTGGGGTAGGAACAGGGTGAAGGGGAGCTATAGGGGGAAAAATGAGGAACAACCGTAATAATCTGAACAATAAAATTTTTAAAAAATAAATAAGAAAAAGAAAACCTAGCATAAAGTTTTCATGGTGGATTTATTTTGCGTATGTGTCAGAACTTCATTCTTTTTTATGGCTAAATCATAGTCCATTAATTGGACATAGCACATTTTGTTTATCAAATCATCAATTGATGGACTAGGTTGTTTCCATTTTGGGCTATTATGAATAACATTGCCTTGAACATTATTGTACAAATTTTTGTGTGACCCTGTTTTTAATTATCTAGAAGTGAAATTGCTGGATCATGTGATAATACTCTGAGGAGATATCAAACTGTTTTCCAAAGTGACTATATTATTCTACATTCTCAACAGCAATGTACATTGAGTGGCCATATTATTATGACTGGCCAGATTATTATGACCACCCCACAGTACTTCATTGACGCTTCCAACAATACTGAATATTGAAAATTTCCTAAGCAAATACTCTCAAGGTATTATTATTATTGTTGTTGTTGTTGTTGTTATGATTATTTGCATAACTAATTCACTTCATTGTACTGATGCGGGGGGGTCATAATAATCTGGCCACTCTGTGTATATGGGTTTCAACTTCTCCACATCTTGGTCAACACTTGTTATAGTGCACCCTTTTTATTATTGTTATTCTCATAGATGTGAAGTCATATCTCATTGTGGTTTGATTTGCATTTCCATAATGACCAATGACGTTGAGCAGTTCTTCATGTGTCTGTTGGCCATTTATGTATCTTCTTTGTAGGAATATCTGCAAATCCTTTACTCATTTTTAAATTGGGTTATTTTTCATTTTGTTGTTGTCGTGTAAGAGTTCTTTATACTTTCTGGATATTATCTAGTATACAACTTGCAAATATTTTATATTATTCTGTGGGATTTTTTTTTCTTTCTCTCTCCAACCCCCTTCATTTTCTTGATATGGTCCTTTGAAGCACAAAAATTTTAAATTTTGATGATGTGCAATTTATCTACTTTTTCTTTTGCCTGTGCTTCTTTTAGCTCTTAATTTAGATCCATTTGGAATTAATTTTTGTGTAATGAGTGAGTTAGAGATCCAAATTCACTCTTTTATATGTGGATATGTAATTGTACCAAAACCATTTATTTAGAAGACTATTTTTTCCCTATTGAATTGTCTTATTTCCTTTGTCAAACATCAATTGGCCACAGATCTATGGATTTCAATTCTATTTCATCGATCGCTGTCTATCCTTATATCAGAACCATAAATGCAATTCCAGAAAAGTAAAGTGAATTGCATTGAAGAAATTCTTATTCGCAGAGCCCTTGATAATTCAAGAGACTTGTAGGTCTGGATTTTTTTCTCATAAATCATTGCATTAAAGTCTCCCATCTAAAATAACTAAATTATATGCATAAATTTAAGCTTAAATGCTCACCTTCAGGGATCTTTATTTTATTTTATTTATTTATTTTTAAAATATATTTTTATTGATTTTTTTGCAGTATAACTTATATTTAATAGTAGTACATATGTTTTCCTTTTCCCCCCTCATTACTCTCCCCCCAGCCTCCCTTACCCCCCAGCACATGTCCCTACCTGCCCCCCTCCCCGCCCCAGTGTCTTTCATTCATTGGTTATGCTCATATGCAATCATACAATTCCTTTGGTTGATCTCCCCCAGCATCTTTAATTTATTTTAAATTTAGATTTTGTTAATCCTCACTGAAGGTATTTCTTTCTTGAGTTTTTGTTTGTTCGTTTGTTTTAGAGAGAATGGAAGGGATGGAGAGAAACAGAGAGAAAGAAACATCTATGTGAGAGAGACACCTCTATTGGTTGCCTCCCACATGCTCTCCTACCCGTCTGGGGAACCTGCAACCAAGGTATGAGGTACATGCCCTTGCTCGGGCTGTCACTCTGTTCATTGAGCCAAACCGGCTAAGGTAGGGGGGCCTTTTATATAACTCTACTTTTACGTTGACGATGTGGGCTTTGGCAGTCTCTCTGTGTATTCTATGCAGTAGTTAAAAAGGCAATTATTAATTGAGACATTGATTTTCTTAATGTTAGAATCCTTAGTATTAATGTAATTTAGAAGCTAGCATTCAACTTCAAGCAAAATCCTTCAAATTATTAATTTTATGCAAATATTTACTTATTTTATCCTGTGAACTTAGACAAATGGTTTAAAATGCCTCTACTGTAGCCAAAACCAGTTTGGCTCAGTGGATAGAGCCTTAGCCTGCGGACTGAAAGGTCCTGGGTTCAATTCCAGGCAAGAGCATGTACCTTGGTTGCAGGCACATCCCCAGTAGGGAGTGTGCAAGAGGCAGCTGATCAATGTTTCTCTCTCATCGATGTTTCTGACTTTCTATCCCTCTCCCTTCCTCTCTGTAAAACATCAATAAAATATATTAAAAATTAGATAAAATGCCTCTACTGTAAATGCAAGAATTCTCAGAAATGAAGATCTCTTGCATTTAAGCCAATAGCATCTCTTGATTCCATTGTCTCTATATTTCTGTTATTGATACTCTTAATCAAAAAAAAGGTTTTAAAATTATTCATTAGGTCAAGGAAATATGGTAGCAAGATGAAGCTCTCATGAAAGGAAAAGTATTTCTCTCGGATTGCCATAGACAGCTGTATTTGTTTCTTAGATCATAAAGAGAGATCCTCCCCCTCCCCAATTGAACAATAATAAGCTTTTTTCTGGTCTTGACATAAAGGAGCCCTTGGTTCTAATGTTATCGCTTGTTGAATTGTGCATGGATCCCCTATTATGTCTGAAAGGATTTTTTATTTTGGGTATTATTTATGCAGTCTTAAATATTTAAAAGATCTCTGCTCCCTGTGTTTTATTGGTTATGCTTCAGAACTGTGCAATGATTAATTTTATGTGTCAACTTGACAAGTTAAGGGATTCCCAGATAGCTGGTAAAATGTTATTTCTGGATGTGTCTGTGAGAGTGTTTCAGGGAAAGATTAGCATTTGAATCAGTACACTGAGCAAAGATTGCCCTCACCAGTGTGGGTGGGCATCATCAATCCATTGAGGGCATGAATAGAACAAAAAGGCAGCGAGAGGACCTCTCTGTTTGAACTGGGACATCTGTCTTCTCCTGCCCTCAGGCTTTGGTGCTCCTTGTTCCCTGGGCAGAACTGGGGTTTAACACAACTGACTGCCCCAATTCTCAAGCCTTCAGGCTTCGACTGGAACTATACTACCAGTTTTCCTAGACTTCCAGTTGGCACTTTATGGGACTTCTCAGCCTCCATAACTTGGGGAACCAATGCTTCATATATCTATATATCCTATTAGTTCTGTTTCTCTGTAGAGCCCTTACTAATACAAACCATTCTGTATTACATGCAACCCAGGACAAGATAAGGCACACTTGGCTAAACCTGATAAATCCCATTTCTAGGTGAGTCTTAGTTATGCAGTTTCAGAAATTCAAGTTTATCTGTTCACCAAGAGTTAACGAGTTTGGGAGATTTGATTCTTCATAACCAAGTGTATAGATATTCTTCACTTTTGAACCACAAAACTTTTATTGGTTATTCATTGATGGTTTCAACTCACCAAAGAATTATATGCAACTAGAGGCCCCGTGCATGAAATTTGTGCATGGGCAGGGTTCCTAGGCCTGGCCAGCAATCAGGGCCAATCTGTGGGGTGATGGGCAGGGTGATTGGGACCCCTGCTCACACCCAACTTGGCCTAGCACCACTCACTCACCTGTTTCACCATCCCAGCATGGTCCTGCTCTCATTGGGGTCCATCAGGCCAGCAACACCTCCAAGGCTGCCTGCTGTCAGCACCACATCACCGACACCTGCCATGTTCCACACTGCCCCCTGGTGGTCAGTGCATATCTAACTCCCAGTGAGTCCAGCCCATGGGGACAATTTGCATATTAGCCTTTTATTATATAGGATTGTTGTTACTTTTTTTGGTGATATTTTCTAAGAGAAGTGTCAGATAAGAATTATTTAGTAAATATAGTGCAACTTGAAACAAAAAAAAAGATACAGTTGGGTGATTTAAAATAAATTTAAAAATTTTTATTTCAAGAAAGTTTCTGTTTAAATAGTTAAGACTATTTATATGTATTATGTTGAGGAATACTGAGACGTTCTCTGCCTGCTCATCATCTCTTTGTCTGGAGCCTCCATATCTGAAATTTTATTGGAACTTTGGAAATGTAGGGCAGGGGTTTCACCCTTATAGCCTTCACTCTGTCCTCAGTAGGAACACCTAGTTGCAACTAGGAGGAGTTATGACAGTGATTGGTGGGTCTCCTGAACAAAATCATTTGGGCATTAATGACCAGAAGTTACCCCCTTATTGAATTAAGATATTATTTTTCTTTAGTTTTAAATAGAATTATTGATCTTTGGGAAATTTATACAGTGTGTGTGTGTGTGTGTGTGTGTGTGTGTGTGTGTGTGTGTGTGTGTATGTGTATACTAGAGGACCGGTGCATGAAATTCATGCACAAGGGGAGGAGGAGGAAGGATGTCCCTCAGCCCAGCCTGCACCCTCTCCAATCTGGGACCCCTCGAGGAATGTCCAACTGCCCGTTCAGGCCCGATCCCATTAGGATAGGGCCTAAATGAGCAGTCAGACATCCTTCTCACAATCCAGGACTGCTGGCTCCAAACTGCTTACCTGCCTGCCTCCCTGATTGCCCCTAACTACTTCTGCCTGCCAGCCTGATCACCCGCTAACCACAACCCTGCCAGTCTAACTGATGTCTAACTGCTCCCCTGCCAGCCTGTTTGCCCCCAACTTCTCTCCTCTGCTGGCCTGGTCACCCCTAACTGCCCTCCCCTGCAGGCTTGATCACCCCCAACTGCCCTCCCTTGCAGGCTTGGTCCCTTCCCTGCTGGCCTGATCGCCGACAACTTCCCTCCATTGCAGGACCTGGAACCTCTCAATGACCCTCCCCTGCTGGCCATCTTCTGATGCCCATCTTGTGTTCATATGGGGGCAGCCTTCTTGTGTGTTGGAGTGATGGTCAATCTGCAAATTACTCTTTTATTAGATAGGATAGAGGCCTGGTGCTTGGGTGGGGGCCAGCTGGTTTGCCCTGAAGAATGTCCTAGATCAGGGTGAGGGTTCTCTTGGGGTAAGGGGTGGCCTGGGTGAAGGGCCAGTAGAGGTTTGCAGGCCGACCACACACCCCCAGTGACCGAACTGGAGGCCCTGGTATCTGGAATTAATCTATGTCTACAATTAAAACTTTGTAGCCTGGAGCGGAGCCAAGCCTTCTGCTCCCTCCGTGGCAGCAGCCATTTCTGTTTGAAACATTGTAGCCTAGAGTGGAGGCTTAGGCCGGCAATGGCAGGCGGAAAGCTTGGCTTCCTCCATTGCCAAGGAAACCCAAGCCTCTATTCTCTCTAGCTCAGTGGCTGCCGCTATTTCTGTATCTTTTATAATTGAAACTTTGTAACATTGAGTGGAGGCTTATGCAGGCAATGGCAGGCTTTCCTCTGTTGTCAGGGAAACCCAAGCCTTCCTCCTGCTCTCAGTCATGGCAGCCATCTTGGTTGAGGTTTATTTGCATAATCTACTCCTGATTGGATGGTGGGTGTGGCTTGGGTGTGGTGAAGGTATGGTCAAAATTTCATATTACTTTTTCATTAGATAGGATATATATATATATACATACGTATATATATGTATATATATACGTATATATATAATATTATGGAAGTAAAAGAAATATCCTATCTAATAAAAGAGAAATATGCAAATTGACTGTACCTCTGATCAAGCCATGCCCACAGCCACACCCATCAGCTGATCAAGAGCAAATTATGCAAATAAATCCCAACCAAGATGGCTGCGGCCACTGAGAGCAGGAAGGAGGCTTGAGTTCTCCCGGCTATGGAAGCTTTCTGCCTGCCCTTGCTTGCATAGGCCTCCACTCAATGATACAAGGTTTCAATGATAGAAGATACATGATCCCAACAGATATGGCTGCAGCCACAGAGCTGGAGAGAGCAGAGGCTAGGGTTACCTGGGCGATGGAGGAAGCCAAGCTTTTCAGCCCTAGCACCTAGGCCTCCACTCTAGGCTAAAAGTTTCAATTATAGAATTTAAATAAACCCAAACAGAAATGGCTGTCACCACAAGCAAGCAGAAGGCTTGGCTCCACACCAAGCTACAAAGTTTCAATTGTAGAACATAAATTAATCCAAGATCCCAGGGCCTCCGCTTGGGTCGCTGGGGGGCATAGCCATCCTGCAAAGGACAACAGGTCCCTTGCCCAGGCCATCCCACACCCCAAGGGAACCCCCACCCTGATCTGGGACACTCTTCAGGGCAAACCAGCTGGCCCCTACCCAAGCACCAGGCCTCTCTCCTATCTAATAAAAGAGTAATTTCCAGATTGACCATCACTTCAACAACCAAGAGGGCTGCCCTCATGTGGTCAAAGATCCTGCCCCCATGTGGACACAAGATGGCCAGCAGGGGAGGACTGTTGGGAGGTTCCAGGCCTGCAAGGGAGGGCAGTTGAGGGCAATCAAGCCTGCAGAGGAGGGCAGTTAGGAGTGACCAGGCCGGCAGAGGAGGGAAGTTGAGGGCAAACAGGCTGGCAGGGGAGCAGTTAGACATCAATTAGGCTGGCAGGGTAGTGGTTAGTGGGTGATCAGGCTGGCAGGCAGAAGCAGTTAGGGGCAATCAGGGAGGCAGGCAGGCGAGCAGTTTGGGGCCAGCAGTTTGGAGCTGGTAGGATCAGGCCTAAACGGACAGTAGGACATCCTTCGAGGAGTCCCAGATTAGAGAGGATGCAGGCTGGGCTGAGGGACATCTCCCTCCCTGTGCACGAATTTTGTGCACCGGGCCTCTAGTATTTATATATTTTCTAATAGGTCTATAAATTAGGCAAGGCAATCTTATTAATCCTATAGAGAAACACATACTCTGAGCCAGGCAATATATAGTGCTTTTCCTTCTCTGTCTGCTTACCTTGCCAAGTTAATTTCACAATGGTATTCTCTCTCTCTCTCTCTCTCTCTCTCTCTCTCTCTCTCTCTTTCTCTCTTTCTTCTTCTCCTTCTCCTCCTCCTCCTCCTCCTCCTCCTCCTTCTCCTCCTTCTTCTCCTTCTCCTCCTTCTTCTCCTCCTCCTCCTCTTCCTCCTCCTCCTCCTCCTCCTCCTCCTCCTCCTCTTCCTCCTCCTCCTCCTCCTCCTCCTCCTCCTCTTCCTCCTCCTCCTCCTCCTCCTCCTCCTCCTCCTCCTCCTCCTCCTCCTCCCCCCCCCCTCCTCTCTCTAAATTCCTAAGCTGACTTACCCTACCCTCCCACTGCCAGGTAGTCCACAGCTGAGGAATTGACTCTCCTTTTGGCAACTGCATATTTCATTTATTCCTTTGAAGAAAAAGAAAAGAGTATACCCATTCTGACCTTTTAAATGCCAGTTTTAAATAGTGGAGTCCAGAAAAAGGCAGGACCAACAATTTATCTGCACATTCACTGTAGAGATGGGGTAGCCTCACACTGCTTCTGTGAAGACATCACGGAAAATTAAAGGTGTGGCTGCCTTGGTGTGGTCGATAGGTGAACTATGAGGTAGAATCTATGCTGAAGAAGTGTCTGAGTTTACTAGAGAAATTTAAAATCCATGTTCTCCTCTGACTCCTCCTCCCCCATTTCCAGCTGGATCCAAGAGACTATTGGTCTGGACACAGTTGAAATAGTCAATATTATTAGTGTGCAATACTTTCCTACTAATGAGATAAGCAATAATATTTTAATTCTGTATTATTTGACAAAGCCATGAAAATGATTTCCACATATAAAGGAGAGGTTCATGAAGAGCCCACAAGGTAGAGTATCAGTATATTATATCTGCCTTTCTTTATGTTTTCTCTCAAACTATGTCTGTTTAAGAATTATCTGGAGATAATTATCTGAATAATTTCACAAAAATTTCCAACTAAGTGACACAATTTTTTTAAATGATTGAAAAATACATTGTATTCTAATATACCATTCTTGATTTTCTTATTTTGTCAGTAGACCAACTTAATGGTCAACTCAGAAAGAAGAATAGTGTTTTATGTCATGCTGCTATTGGCCTGCTAAATTCATGTGTGTTGTGTGTCATTGAGTCAGTTCTGACTCCTGGCAACTCTATGAATGAGTGATGTCTACAGTGTCTTGTCAATAGCCCTACTCAGCTCCTGTAGATGTATGCCTGTGGCTTTCCTTGTGGAGTCAGTCAGCCTCATATTTGGTCTTCCCCTTTTCCTGCTGCCTCCTATTGTCCCCACCATTATTGTTTTCTTTTTCCAAAGAACCCTGCCTTCTCATGATGTGCCCAAAGTAGACAGCTTCCATTTTGTCATTTTTGCCTCCGGTGATGTTTCAGGCTTAATTTGCTCTAGAACTCACTTTCGTCTTTCTGACTGGCCAGAATATCATATTGCTCTTCTTCAAAATCATTTTTAAATGAATCAATATTTTCTCTATCAGCTTTCTTCACTGTCCAATATTTGCATCCATATACAGTAATTGGGAATTCCAGGGTGTGGATGATTTTAGCTTTAATCTCTAATGACACATTTTTGTTCTTAGTGATCTTTCCTAATTCTCCCATTGCTCTTCTCCCAAGTCTCAGCCTTCACCTGATTTGTCAGCTTCAGTCTCCTTCTGAATTGATGCTGACCCAAGATAAGAAAAATCTTTTAAAATTTCATTTCTTCAGTGTCTATGTTAAAGTTGCGTATTTCTCTGTAGTCATAATTTTGTCTTCTTTTTTAAAAAATAGATTTTTTTTACAGAGAGGAAAGGATAGGGACAGACAGCTAGAAACATCGATGAGAAAGGAACATCTATCAGCTGCCTCCTGCAACTGAAGGATGTGCCCGAAACCAAGGTACATGCCCTTGACCAGCATCGAACGTGGGACCTTTCAGTCCGCAGGCTGATGCTCTATCCACTGACCCAAACTGGCTAGGGCTAATTTTGTCTTCTTGATGTTCAAATGCCATCCTTCCTCGACACTTTCTTTATTCACTTTCATCAGACATTGTTTCAAATCTTTTCTACTTTCTGCCAGTAAGATGGTGTTATCCATAGAAGCTATTGATATTTTTTCCTACACATTTTCACTCCTTCCTCTGATCCTAACCTAGATTTTAAATATGACATGTTCTGTATAGAGATTAAACAAATAGGGAAATAAAATGCACCTGTGTCTGATACATTTGCCTATAGAAATCCATTTTTTCCCTCTATATATTCTGTTCCGACAGGGCTTCCTAGCCACAGTACAGATCCACAATTAATCAGAACAACCAAGTGCTAAAGCATGTGCATTCCTTTCAGAGCAACCCGTAGCTTTTCGTGATCGTCACAGTCAAAGGTATTACTGAAGTCTATAAAACATAGACTAACCTTCTGAAATTCTTAGGATCACTCCAATACCCAGCAAAGGCTCAAGTACCTCTTCCTCTTCTGATCCAGCTTAAGCATCCGGCATTTCTTGCTCCATGTGCACCTTTGTTGTATCACCTTGGGCATTGCTTTACTTGTATGGAAAATTAGGCAATGCTCCTATAGCCACTGAACTCCCTGGCATCTCCATTCTCAAAGCCCAGGACATATATTGAATGTTTCCAGTCTGTAAGCCATTGTTTTGCTTTTAATATTTGTTGACATATTCTATTTAGGATTTTGACAGATTCAGTCTCTGTGGCTTACAGTAATTATATCATTATTCCTTCCACTCATGATGATTTATTTCTTCCCAAATTTCAGGGAAGCTTTCACTTTGGTTTCTAGAATTACAGGTTCTTCCTCATAGAAATCTTCCTCAAACATATCTGTCATTCTTTTGTCTCTTCTGTATAGATTTTCAGCATACTGTTTCTACCCTCCCTTATTTTCACCTGGTCAGAGGGCATCCTTCCTGTTAGTCGCTCAGTATTCCTAATCTAGGTTTGAATTTCCCTTTTATTTCTTGAATCTTCTGGTAGAGATCTCTTGGTTTTTCCCTTTTTGGTGCTCTCATTTATCTCCTTACATGGATTATTGTAATAGTTCTATTTATCCCAAACGGTAGCCATTGAAAAACTGCATTCAGGATTCTAACCCTGTTTTTGTCACCTTTGCTTTAGCTCTTGCCTGCCTCTAGCAACTTTTAGTGTTCTGTCATCCATCTTAATTTTTCTTTCCTTTTCACTTCCTGCATTCTTCCATCTTCCAAATGCATACAGTTGTCTGTTTAGTTGTTTGAAGCATGTGCTTGTGATGGACAAGTTACCGGCTTCATGGAAACTCACAAGCCAGACTCCTGCTTCGTTTCTAACTCCTGGTCCAAAATTTCCAGTGACGTTTGATTCTGATTTATTTTCTACTTTTGAGTTCCAGTCACCTATAAGCATGTCTGGATTTGGTGTGTGATCAATTCCTTCTTAAATACTTTCATGGAAGATTTTTGTTTCACCCTAGCTGGTTTCGCTCAGTGGGTAGCGTGTGGGCCTGAGGACCGAGGGGTCCCAGGTTTGATCCTGGTCAAGGGCACATACCTCAGTTGCAGGCTCCTCCCAGGCCCAGGCCCTGGTAGTGTGGAGGGACAACCAATCCATGTGTTTCTCTCACACAGATATTTATCTCTGCCCTTCCCTCTCTCTTCCACTCTCTCAAAAATCAATGGAAAAATATCCTTGGGTGAAGATTGGAAAAAAAGTTTCTTCAGCTTTTGCAGTTGAAGCATAGACTTGAATGATGGTTTTGATTGATTTTATTGTCCATTGATTGATGGACATAAGTGATATTATTGTCTGATTGATATTATTCTATCAGACCTTGCATTGTAGCCCCTAGCTCCCTGTGCTACATCTTGCCTCGATATTAAAGCCATTTCGTTTTTCTGAGTTTGTCATTTCCAGAGTAGAACACTTTGTAGTTACCTGACTGGAAATGTCCCATTCCGGTCCATTTTAGTTCACTAACCCCAAGCGCTGCAGTGTGTAGACATTTAATTTCTTACTTTACAGTTTCCAGTTTACCATGGTTCATACATTTCATGTTCTAACGTAGGGTTCTGTGAAGCGTCTTACTTTCCTTTCACCTTTGTGCACATAGTGCTAGACGTCCTTTGGGGTGTTAGCGACAATGCTGCTGGTACTTGTTCTCTGTCCTTCCCCAGCCACTGAGTGTTTTCCAACCTTGGAGTCTCATCTTTCAGCATCATTATCACCTGTCTACCTCGTATTTCATTTCAGACTGTCTCATTATAGGTTTCCCAGGTAAAAAATGAGACTTAAAAAAGAACAAGAGCCCTGCCAGTGTGGCTCAGTGGTTTGGCTTGGCCGGTGCTGCCAGGAAGGGTTGCCAGCGGGGTCAGGGCACAAGCCCCCAGTTTTGGGCTCAGTCGCTGGTGGGGTTGTTCTGGAGGCAAATGGATGGCTGTCTCCCGAAGAGGTTTCTCTCTCTTCTCCCTTCCTGACTCTCTAAAAATCCACTAAAAAGAAAAAGAGTTAAAAAAAGAAAATGCCACAGTGGTTTACCTTCTTGTCTGTGCAGTGCTTGGGTCTGTGGGTGTTGCAATCACCAAACGCCTATGAAATGTAAGCACCTTGTGGGTAAACCGAAACTGACCTCAGTCTACAGCTTCGAATGAGATACTTTTGATGAGCGGGAAATATCATTTAAATTTGACACTGGTTGAAAGGGTTCAACTTCCTTAATAAAACCATTTGAAAATGTGATGAACTGGCTTTGAAAATAGTCTCATTGTGCTCTTGTTCTTAGTGACACCTGATTGAATGTTCTTTTTAAACTTGTTTCCTGGCGCCACAATCTGTTTTTGATTAGGGCGATTTCTCTGACACACTGGATTTCTTTTAAAGTTCTAACTAACTGAAATTTTCATCTCTAAAAACTTAGCCACCATCCTTCTGAAATACGGTTTTTGAAAAGAATTAAGGGCATTCATAATTGTGTTTTGGGGAATCTTGTGAGTTACCTATATTGTTGGCATAAAGTTGAAGGCACATTGTCTGAAAGCATTGTATCTTCATGCCATGATACCTAGTAGGCCTATACGTCAATGTGGTCTGTCTTCCTTTGTTTGTTAAGTCAGGTAGATCTCATTTGTACAGATGTTTTCTCTCTTCCTCTCTAACATGAAAATAAAACACATAGGCCTATTAATCTGCACAAATAAGCACTTTGATAGGGAACATTCTTGGAAAAGGTCAAGTTGCAGTTCAACTGTGTGTATCTATCCTATCTAATAAAAGAGTAATATGCAAATTGACCATCACTCCGACACACAAGATGGCTGCTCCCATGTGGTCAAAGATCCTGCCCCCATGTGAACACAAGATGGCCACTACAAGATGGCCATCAGGTGAGGGCAGTTGGGAGGGACCAGGCCTGCAAGGGAGGGCAGTTCGCGGGTATCAGGCCTGTAGGGGAGGGCAGTTAGGGGGAAAGAGGCTGGTAGAGGAACAGTTAGGCATCAATCAGGCTGGCAGGGGAGTGATTAGGGGGTGATCAGGCTGGCAGACAGAAGTGGTTAGGGGCAATCAGGAAGGCAATTAGGCAAGTAGTTGGGAGACAGCAGTCCTGGATTGTGAGAGGGATGTCCCAGAAGGATCGGACCTAAATGGGCAGTTGGACATCCCTTGGGAGGTCCCAGATTGGAGAGGGTGCAGGCTGGGATGAGGGACACACACGCCCACCCCCATGCACAAATTTTGTGCACCGGGCCTCTAGTATAATATAAAAGCCTAAGCAACTGGATGACCTGATGACTGGTCGGTAGCTATGATGCTCACTGACCATCAACACAGAAGCTGCCCCCTGATGGTCATTGAGCTCCCACAGCTGGAGCACTGCTTAGCAGCATGAGCCTCTCCCACAGACACTCCCCTTGCGCCCCAGCAGTGGTGGTGGCAGGCACAATGGAGCCAGGATCAGTGGGAGCAGCATGGTGCCCAGCCTATGCTTTGTGCTCTGCAGTATTGACACAGACAGCAGGCTGAGCCTGATGAGCTGGCAGGTAAGGCCGTGCTACAGCGGCACCCAGGTCCACAGGTGATTCCTGTAGCCCAGGCCGAGGGAGCCCACCAGTGCACAAACCTGTGCACTGGGCCTCTAGTATGGCATAAAAAGAGAGATAAAATACCCAGTCCTTTTCAATTTAACAATTATAAAGACCTAAGTACTAATGAAGCTATAAGAATTGTGTCTTGAGTTATCCTAAAATTTAAGGAAAGATAGTGTATGTTGCTATAATTAATCCAGTGGACTTATATTGCTTTTTGAAAAACCTGGCATAGACATTAAGGCCTAAAATGAGATAATCACAGTGATTTAGATGACAACATATACTCTTATTTTTGTATAGGGTCATAAAAGCTATGTTTGATATATCTCATTGGGGTTAAAGTTTGAAATTCTATTTAATAACCTTTCTAATAAAGAGGGAATATGCTAATTGACCCTCATGCCATTACAAAGATGGTGACGCCCATAGCCAATAAGGAGGTAATATGCTAATTGACTGTTCCGCCCTCAAAGAGGGTAGCACCCACAGCCAATAAAGAAGACATATGCTATTTGACTGCCACACCCTCAAATATGGCGGCACCCACAGCCACAAGATGGTGGCGTCCAATCCTCTCAGACCCCCAGCCACCCAGGGCAGACCCAAAGTGCAGGCAAGCCTCGGCTGTCGGCTGCCCAGCCACCCAGGGCCAGCAAGAGGCACAGGCAAGCCTTGGAAGGCACTGCCCAGCCACCCAGGGCTGGCCCAAGGCACAAGCAAACCTTGGATAGTGACTGCCCAGCTGCCCAGGGCTGCCCAAGGCGCAGGTAACGAGGGCTGGCTGAGCTGCCGGCAGTGGCAGCAGCAGACGTGTGATGGAGGCATCGCCTTCCCTGATCACTGGGTTGCCTCCCACTCCTGCGGGCCCTGGACTGTGAGAGGGGGCAGGCCAGGCTGACGGACCTTCCCCCCCCCCACCCCAGTGAATGAATTTTCATGCACCGGGCCTCTAGTGTAAATATTTATATATTCTTTTGAAGTATTTTCAAGCAAAGAGACAAAAAATAGGCAAATCTAATGAATTGTGTCAATGGCCATTGCTTTTATTTAAAATATTAAAAACTATAGAACCAGGCTTGAAAACTGAGCTTTAAAACAAACATTGGTAGTTACATAGACAAGTTTTTTGCATAAAATGAGGTAATATTCTTTGTGAATTAGTTTTTCTCATCAGTTGCTTCTCATTCTCTTAGAAGTTAAAATCACTTTAGTGAGTTAATATGAGAATTGAAGTGAGGAAAAGAGATTGGAGGAAAGATATTTACATGAATAGAACTGTTCCTAGTATTATTGTAAACAGAAGAGTGAATATTGAGTAAAGCGGTGGTAAAGTACCTAGTTGCAGTCTGTCCTAACTGAATTTACAATAACAATAGCAAAGGAAAGTACCCCAGTGCCTGCTAGTTTTAGTGTACTAAATGTTTCCAGTTTCCCCAGGAACTGAGTGTTTTCCAACCTTGGAGTCTCATCTTTCAGTATCATTACTACCTGTCTATCTCATATTTCATTTCATTTCAGACTGTCTCATTGTAAGTTTTCCACAGTAAACTGGAAACATCTATATCTATAAAAGCATAAGCAACCATTGCAACCGAAACAACCAAACGGACAATCGAACAGGCTGCATGGGGGATCAGGCCAGCAGGAGTATTAGTGAGGGGCCACCAAACAACTGAGCAGCTGGCTGCATGGGGGGATCAGGCGGGCAGGAGTATTAGTGAGGGACGACCAAACGACTGAGCAGCAAGAAGTCTGTGTGGGGTGACCAGGCCGGCAGTGGGGGCGGGGGCGGGGGTCAGTGAGAGGTGACCAGGCTGGCAGATGGGGACTGTGAGGGGTGACTAGGCCAGCAGGGGGGCAGTTAGGGGCAATCAGGTAGGCAGGCAGGTGAGCAGTTAGGAGCCAGTGGTCCCAGATTGTGAGAGGGATATAACCAGCAGTCGGACATCCCCCGAGTGGTCTCGGATTAGAGAGGATGCAGGTTGGGCGGAGGGGACACCCCCCCAACACACACACCCTGTGTACAAATTTCATGTACCGGGCCCCTAGTCCTATATAATAAAACCTAATATGTAAATCAACTGAATAGCAGAATAACCATTGGAACAACTAGTTACTATGATGCTCACTGACCATCACAGGGCAGATGTTCAATGCAAGAGCTGTCCCAGCCTCAGGCCCTAGGCCAGCCAAGGTGGATGCCAGTGGGGGCCACACGACCTCCCAGCTGGTTGCCCCGCTGAGGGAGGCCTCTGGTGGCAGTGGTTGGGTGATTGAGGGGCAGGGCCATCCAGTGCACAGACCAGTGCCGCCCCCAAATTGTTCCACCAGCTGCCTCCCACAGAGGGAGGTGACCAGCAGTCGTGGGGGAGGGGAATGTGGCTGGCAAAAGGGTGTCGCCAGGCTGGTCAAGATGGGTGCCAGCAGGGGCCCCTGATCGCCCTACCAGTTGCTCCACAGATGGGCCCTGATCATCGGCCAGGCCTAGGGACCCTACCCATGCACAAATTTCATGCACTGGGCCTCTAGTAAAGAATAAATGATGCTTTAGCAAGATATAAAAAGGGTAGCACCATATAATTAAATAAGACTCATTACATACATGCTCCCTGTACATGATCTTTTCAAATTCAGAATTTTCTAATGCTTTTCTAAAAGTTTGTTGAAAGCAGAAGGTACAGTTTAGTATGACTTCACATCTGTTTAATATCACATTACTTCCAAGGAACTCACTAATTAGTTCCAACGCCTATTTAAGTTCTTATCAAGCAACAGAAACTCAAAATACTGATTGGACTATGGCATTAGAGTTAGTTATAGTTCTTTAGAGTTAGAATATAGAGTTGTATAGACTTAGATTACAACTTTTATTAATCATGATATGAATTCTTTATTGAGGATTCTGGAGAGAGCAAAGTAGTGACTTAAATTTTATTTTTAATTTAAATTATTGCTTAAAGTATTACATGAGACTCTTTCTCTCCCCATTGACCTCTCCCCAGGCACTTTTACTCCCTGGCACATGCCCTCACCCCCTTCCATCTGTGTCTATTGGTTATGTTTAAATGGATGCATACAAGTCTTTTGGTTGATCTCTTACCTCCTTACCTGCTGCCTTCCCTCATAGGTTGGACAGTCTGTTCAATGCTTGTATCTCTCAGGTTCTATCTTTGTTCACTAGCTTATATTGCTCATATTCCACAAATGAGTGAGATCATGTGATATTTATCTTTCTTTGACTGGCTTATTTCCCTTAGCATAATGCTCTCCAGTTCCATCCATGCTGTTGCAAATGGTAAAATTCCTTTCTTCTTTTTTACAGCAGCATAGTATTCCATTGTGTAGATGCACCACAGTTTTCTAATCCACTCATCTACTGATGGGTTCTTAGGCTGTTTCCAAATCTTAGCTATGGAAAATTGTGCTGCTATGAACATATGGGGTGCATATACCCTTTCTGATTGGTGTTTCTGTTTTCTCGGGATATATTACTAGAAGTGGGATTACCAGGTCAAATGGAAGTTCCATTTTTAAATTTTTGAGGAAGCTCCATACTGTTTTCCACAGTGGCTGCACCAGTCTGCATTCCTACCAACAGTGAAGGGAGGTCCTTTTTCTCTGCATCCTCTCCAGCACTTGTCATTTGTCGATTTGTTGATGATAGCCGTTCTGACCAGTATGAGATGATAACCTCATTGTTGTTTTGATTTGCATCTCTTGGATGATTAGTGACTTTGAGCATGTTTTCATATGTCTCTTGGCCTTCTATATATTCTCTTTCTAAAAGTGTATATTTAGGTTCTTTTTCCATTTAAAAAAAGTAAGATATTTTTATTGATTTCCAAGAGGAAGAGAGAGGGAGAGAGAGAAACATCAATGAGAGAGAATCATTGATCATCTGCCTCCTACATACACCCCAGGCATGTGCCCTTCGCCAGAATTGAACCGGGACCCTTCAATCTACAGGCTGATACTCTATCCACTGAGCCAAATCAGCTAGAGCCCTTTGCATATTTTTTTTATTGGATTGTTTATCTTCTTTTTGTTAAGTTGTCTGAATTCCCTATAATTTTGGAGATTAAACCCTTATTGGAATTAACATTGGCAAATATGTTCTCCCATGGAGTGGGCTTTCTGTTTTTGTTTTTTTTTGTTTTTGTCTTTTTTATGGCTTCTTTTGCTGCGCAGAAGCTTTTTATTTTAATGTAGTCCCATTTGCTTATTTTCTTCTTAGTTTCCATTGTCCTAGGAGCTGAGTGGGTAAAGATATTGCTACGACATATGTCTGATATTTTGCTGCCTATGGATTTTTTGTGACTTAAAATTTTAAATATAGAGTTGTTAGGTGGAAACTAACAGTTCCTTGAGGAGTGAAGAGAAATAAAAAAGAGGAGTTTTGAAGAGGCGTCAGGAAATACACAGTTAAAAGATTTTTATATAAAATATTTATAGGGATGTAATGTGTTTGCCAGCAGTGTGTCTGTGCTAGGGATTTTCAAGAGTTAGTCATAAATCATACTTTTTTTTTCCTCTTTCCTCAAATTGGGTTATAAGTAATCCTGCAAAATGTGCGTTTTCAGTGGCATCTTTTAAATGTGGGTATAAAGGCTAATAATTCCAGGGAGAATCAAGGGGAGGATTTAGCAATGAACTACAATGCACAGGGATTAATAAACGTTGCTGTAGCTTTTTCCTAATGCCTTTTCCAATAACAAAGTGTTAGTTACAAATAATTGCACTATAGTTTAGTACAAAACAAATAGGAATGGCATATACAAGGTGTCCCCCCCAAAAAAGCTGACAGCTCAATTTTGAAAAGGAAATGTTCTTTAATAAGCAATGCCTTTATAATTATTCAAAGTGTGTGCATACATTTTTGGGACACTTATATGTATTTAATAATACCTTAAAATAAAAATAAATAAGGCAAATACAGTTCAGATGACGTTGGGAGTGCTATTAAGTAAATCATGAAGAGTAGCTAGCAAGACACTAGAAAAAAGTTTGAAACAAAAGGAAAGTTTCTCAACTCATAAGATTAAAATGTTTATTTTCCTAAAAAAGGAAGCATTAGAAATAGTTATCTTCCTGAAATAGAACTTTCCAAACGGGAGCTGGGGGGAAAACAACAGTATTTTAATACACATTGCAATATGAAATTCTGCTCGATCTTGCGGTATTTTGCAATTTTCCAATATGTCGCAAAAGTGGAAAACAGAATTAAGAAGGTTAGGGCTGTTAAAGGGAAAATTTTGATTTTAAAGCTATGAATCAAGAAATACAAGGAAAAATAAGTCACGTTCTGCCTTTATTCTTCTTCATAAAGGTTATGAGTGGAAGGCGGCTGCGCACCAAGGTCTCTGTGGCGCAATCGGTTAGCGCGTTCGGCTGTTAACCGAAAGGTTGGTGGTTCGAGCCCACCCAGGGACGGCGTATTTTTACAGGCTTCCCATCGCTGGTTTTGCACAAATCTCATGTTTAAATCTCCAGCAGGGACCGGAGAAAACAAACCACGGTCTCTCTCCGCCTTTCCGCTGCGGGCACCTCCTCTCACCGCCTCCTCCCAGGCGGCCGCCGTCCCCGTCCCCCCCGCCCCCCAGCGGCCGCCCGGCCGGCACCTAAAGCTCCTTTCTTTCACTTCCACTCTCTCCTTCTCCAACTCCGGCCACTCCACGCCCAAAGGCGCCCTCGTTCCTCCCCCATCCCCCCCTCGTCCACTCAGGTCCCTGCCGGCCTCGCTCTGCTCCAGCACCCAGAAATGTGAGGCCCACGGGACGTGGGCGCCTCAGGGGTGTGCATTTCAGGCCGTGAAGTGATTTAAAGCCCGAGCGGCGTTTTGTCCCTTCCCAGTCACGTGAACAGCCACTCCCGTCACTAACCCACACTGACTGCTCCTGGGATGGGTACACTCAGAAACGTTTGTCATGGGGGCGTTTCTGTAGACACTGTTGTTAGAACATGTATGTGTGACATTTTACTCTTCCTGTGCAAGTGCTAGAGTTTTATAGAGAATGGAATAAACCCGAAAAATTCCCCTCTATTCTGAAAGGGAGAAAACGTTTTTCCTTTTCAACCACTATGTGGTTGTTAAAAATATGACAAAGATTAAAAGTAAAACTGCTAGTATTTATTTCACAAAATGCAAAGCTATCTCAAAACAGTTATTTTGTACTTTATTCTCTATATGCTACCTTTGAAAGAGGGTCCTGGAGAAAAGCGGTATGTTTTATTCCTGCAAATATATAGTTTCGCTCGTCTATATTTACCCCAAACCTTTATATTAACGAAGGCTAACATTTATTGAGTGCTTACTGCGTACTAGACACTGTTCCAAGTGCTTTAGTGGATGAATGTGTGTGCTCCTGACCACAACCTTCCAGTGAAGCCCCGTGGCTGCTCTCAGGCTGATGAGCCAACTGAAGCGTTCACGCAACTGAACCGTTTGCCTGAAGTGGCAGTTTGTCCCTAGCACAGTGCAGAGCTGAACCCAGGTGCTTATGCTCCAGAGCCCAGGGTTTTTGCTGCTCTACTTGCCTCTTCTAAAATATAGCTACTTAATTAATTAATTTAAAACTAAAGATGACATTTTAATTGATTTGACTGGCGTTTCGTTAATAGTTTGCTCCCAATCTCATGCAGGAAAAACACACCCACTGAACATTTATGGAATAGCAAAAGGCATTGTTAAATTATGCATTCACTGTGTTGCTTAGTTTTATTGAAATGAAAACTGTGTAGGAACATGAAATCTTAATGTGAAATGTCTCTGGGAAACAATTTGATAGCAATATATAGAGAAGGCAAGATTAGAAATAAAGGCAGGTTGGAACAGTCCAGGCAAAATTTGGAAGCACAGTAGAGTCTAAGAATTCTTGGACCCCAGGCTGATGGTTGAAAGGTTGAGGCAACCTTGCAGACCTCTATTTCAGGACAGCTTTGTGAGAGAGCACCAGGATTTGCGTTTGACAGGTGCTAGGTGGCAGTTTTAAATTCATTATAAATTTCTACTTCACCCTGTTTGGGGGATTAATGGGATTTAGATGCCAGAAAATAA
Source organism: Antrozous pallidus (assembly GCA_027563665.1). NCBI lineage: Eukaryota > Metazoa > Chordata > Mammalia > Chiroptera > Vespertilionidae > Antrozous > Antrozous pallidus. Next base: position 21,984,955 of record CM050511.1, read on the forward strand.
AGAGGCAGGATTAAATGAGCAAGGATTGGGGCAAGGAGTGCAAAACTGCTCTCTCTCTACTGTAAGGAGTTCATCATATTAGGTAGGCATGTGATTAGCACATATTTTTGTACATGATTGTTGCATATGAAAGTTGGGAAACACTTTGGGAAAATTGCTTAAATATTTGTGGATACATTGGCCTTGTAAAATTTTAATGTGTAATGGTTATTGATTTTACAATTAGTGCTATTTCTGGGGAGCATTATTTTGTCCTTAGTTTCTTGGCTCTGTAATACCAACCAAGTCCAAACACCCACTGAGGTCACTGGCGGCATTAATTTAATGACCGGAGAACATTTAAAGGCTATGTTGGACATGCGGAGGCGCATGCTCCTAATATTGCTAATAAAGAGTTGTATACTTAAACTTCATTTATGGAATCACAGGAAAACTAACTGAAGTAATGCAATAAAGAGTAAATCAATCACTGTATAATTTATAGTAATTAATTTAAAATATTTAAAATACTACAGCATTTCTTTAGACTCTGGAGGTTGGGAGGAAGTCACATGGCTAATATGTCTGCTTTTTCATTTCTGACACCGGTGGCTGATGCCATATGAGTCTACATTTAGGGTAGTGGTTCCCAATGAGGGGCACACACCTCACAAGGGGGCAATTTGATTTCTAAAGGGGACAATTCAAGAATAATTATTAACATTGAATTTTTTGCACTTCTTATGGTTCTAGGGGCCTCATATTCAGTATATAAATATTCACTATATAAATACATATTGTGACATATTTATACGTTTCAGTTCTCTATTATGTTTTGCTATTTTGCTATTTTTTCATATCACTTCATATTATTATTTTTTAAACAATTTCTTAGTGATTTCTTCCTGAGTAGTTCAGCTGTCCTTTCATTCTTTTATCTTTCTCTTTCATGGATGCCGTGTTCTTTGGAAGCTTGTTTAGACTGAACTAATGGCCTTTTAGGCGTCCTCCACGTGAATAGGAGTTCACTTTCTGATAAGAATTATATGGCACAGGGAGTGGCATCAGGATTTTAGAGATGCTTGGGTGGGACATGGTCAATAAAAGGTTTGGAACCACTGATTTAGGGGGTGGGGGACTAAAGAAACACAGTTATCCTGTTTCTGCATACAGACCACAACAAAATGAGTAATGCCAACATAAATTTTAATTTTATTTCTCTGAATTTTGGTGGATGTAAGGTCTAAAATGTTCAACCTATAACTACATCAGACAGAGCAGGGCTAAGTGGTAGTAAAATAAACCATAATATATTTAACTAGAAAATAGTTTAAGAAGTTGAAACCTTTCAATAATTAAGAATGTTAATTTTATAAACTGCAGCATTTTATTTAAAGTGCTTGAGCACTTTGGTAGTTAGTGCATCCTATATTTTTACATATTGAAAATATGCTGCACTTATAAGAATGATAATAAACTATCTCTATAAAATTGAAGTAAATACTTTCATTTTAAGTTATTTTAATAACTTAATTTGTTGTTGTTGTTAATTCTCACCTGAGGATATTTTTTCCATTGATATTTAGAGAAAGTGGAAGGGAGTGAGTAGTGGAGGGGAGAGAGAGACAGAGAGACAGAGAGAGAGAGAGGAAGGGAGAGAGAGAGAGAGAGAGAGAGAGAGATGTGAGAGACACATAAATTAGTTGCCTCCCAAACATGTCCCAACCAGGCCTGGGGATTGAATCTACAAACCTCGGTACTCTTGAACAGGAATCAAATCCAGGTTTCAGTCTACAGGCTGATATTCTAACCATTGAACAAAATTGGCCAGAGCCATAACTTAAGTTTTCCATAAAAGTCATTAAAATTTTAATTAGTTAGCATTTAAATTACAGTTTGGAAATTCATATAATTTAGAAAACATTTAGAATATAATTTTAAAGAAATTAGTAAGCATAAATATATACAAAAGTGTGCACAAATTATTAGTACAATTGAATAAATGTTTACTAGTACAAAGTAGACATACCTTTGTAAGCAACACCTAAATCAATAAATAAAGCAATATCAACGTCCCACAAATCTCCCTCATGCTGGTCGGGGCTCCTCTGCTGGCGCTCCATGGTGCCTTTTACACAGATGAGTCGGCTGGGGCTGCTGGGTGCCTGGTGCCTCAGTGCTCCTCCTTGTGGCCACTCCATCCAAGATGGCAAGAGAGCCAGAACTTCTTACATGTTGGCGTAAGGGTCAAAGAGGGAGGAAGTGGAAGTTTTCCAGCCTTCTTAATGCCTGGGTTCAAAATTTCTTGCATTCTGTTAGTGCAGTCACAGGCCCCAGCCCAGATTCAATGAGACATAAGTGCTGTCTCAGATGGGAGGAGCAGTCTGTGCATGCAGGGACGAACAGAAGGAGTTAGGGTTGTTTTTTAAATGGAGCATTTATTTGGCAACGAGGGGCGAAAACTGGATGAAAAATACCCAGGATAATGACATGTATCACTGGGGAGAAATAATGACTAAGACTCCAAGGTCATATGAACACACACATGCACATTCAAACACGCACCCACAGAGTCTTGGACACATACACTCTTTGATATTCTACAGCATTAACCAGTCATTCATGTGTTGGGCTTTTAATATTCATCTCTCTTAATTTTGGCCTGTTGTGCATGTGAGTGCTCTGAATCAGACACAGATATTTAATTTAAAAAGTTGATCACACACCCTAACCAGTCTGGCTCCATGGATAGAGCATCAGCCTGCAGACTGAAGGGTCCCAGGTTCGATTCTGGTCAAGGGCATGTACCTTGGTTGCGGGCACATCCCCAGTGGGGAGTGTGCAGGAGGCAGCTGGTCGATGTTTCTCATCGATGTTTCTGACTCTCCCTCTCCCTTCCTCTTTGTAAAAATTTAATAAAATATATATATATTTTTAAAAGTTGATCACATGTTTCCCCACACTGAGATTCTTTTTCTTTTTCTGAAAGGGGACTTTTGCTCTATGACATTTTAGTTATTCGTTGTTGCATAATAAACCACTAGAAAACTCAGTGGCTTAAAATAACAATTGTTTTATTTTGAATCTCCTGATTCTATGAATGGACTAGGGCCCAGCTAAGCAATGCTTTTACTGATGTTACTTGGAAGGTCTCTCCTGTGACCCAGCCAGATTGGGACTGGAACTAGATATCTGGCACCTCAGCACTTCATGAAGCCCCTTCCTCCGCATGACATCTCATCCTTCAGTCCTCTCTCTCCAGCAGGGTAGCCTGGTTTTCTTTAAATGGCAGTTCAGGCCTCCAAGAGGGAGACAGTGGAAGATGCTAGGCTTTCATAATGCCTGGGTACAGAAATCTCAAAATGTTACTGCCTCTGTATTCTATTGGTCAAAGCAATTATAGGCTGTGCCCAGATTTACAAGGAGGGGTTGTAAATTCCACCTGTTGATGAGTCTAGAGATATATAAATATATAATGGAGTTACAACATTATTTGTGGTCTTCTTGAGGACTTGCCTCCATGATATTCTTCCAATCTTTCACCTTTATAGCTTCAGATTAATCAGCCAAGCCACCCACCACTACCAGCCGTCTGTATATAACGTCGCCTTGGGCTAGTTCTCTCTCCGTTCAGGAGCATGTTCAAAGATGAGTTTTGAATGGTGTGTAACTATTTGCTACAGACAGCATGGCCTTATTCCGGAACTCTAAGGGTCAATATTGTGATTCTCACGGAAACTCACTGGAAGGCTTTTTGTCCTTGCTGCCACCTTTAACGGTCACTCCTGGGTGGGGCAGTAATGAAGTTGCTATCCATTTTTGGCTTTGCATCCACATATTGAACTGACCCAATCGTGACTATATTTGGCCTTTTTCCTGCTTTGTCATCTGGTCATAACAGACTTCCTCAAACCCTCCCAACCCATTTGGTCAGAGAAGTTGGCTGAGGAGAGACACTTGTGCATGTCATAGGGTTTAGGCCACCTGCTCGTGTGCTTTCTTTATCTACTTTGACCCTGATCCAAGATATACCACTCCCACCTTACAATGGATTGCTGTTAGGCCTGCCCAACCCTATGACAGGCCCCAACTCAGGATGGGCAGTTCCGGTCTCTCGGTGACCTGTGGTTAGGCACTCTGTTGCTAAGGTCCAGGAGCATGTTCAAAGATGAGTTTTGAATGGTGTGTAACTATCTGCTACAGATGGCATGGCCTTATTCCGGAACTCTAGGGGTCAATATTGTGATTCTCATTTTGGGGGTTGCCATTAACTCCACAAGGCATATTTTCCTACCAAAGATACATCGAATACCAGGTATGCCCAGTCTGTGGCCCAAGTGGAAGAGCTGCTTGCATTGCAGCCCAGACTTATTGCAATGCCCTTTCCTGCCCTGGACCCCACTCAGAAAGGGCAGCCTTTTTTGTCACATCACCAACAGGTTGAAGCAGTGTTCTTGAGTATAGAACCTGAGAGCTGGGGCAGGCATTTTGCTGTTTTCTTAGTGATGGGAGGAGTGTGACTCAGTACTTTGCCAATTCCTTTAGAAGCGGTGCTCCACACCACAGGATTCCTCATAACTTCACTATCATGGCGGCCCTTGAATATCTGTGGGAGTCATTCCTTCCTGGACTGCGTGTGTCTTACCAAGGCCTCCAATACACTTTGCTTCTTGCTTATCTGGTCTGTCTGACATGAAGTCATCAACACAGTGGGCCACTGTGATGTTCTCTGCGGAGCATCCAGACAGTCCAGGCCCCTTCAGACCACATTATGTCTAAGGGTGAGAGAATCAACATAGCCCTGGAGCTAGACTATAAGTGAATAGTTGTGTCTGTCCCATATAAATGCAAACTGCTTCTGACCCTCCTTCCTGTTGGGATGACCACATGCCATACACCGGAAGCTTTGTTAATCGTGGAGACAATAAATCCTCTTACTGACATCATTAGGTTCTATGACTTCAAGTGAAACAACATATAGCAAAGTTAAATTTACCATAGGCTAATCGATATAAGTAAGACTTAAGTTTTTATGGCATCTTGTCAATATTATAACAAACCTATGTTGAAAGAAGTGACGCTACTTGAGGATCTGCTGTTAAGTTGAGGCCAGTGCTCAGCAGAATTTGCAGTAGTGCACAGTCATCTTCTAGGATCCATCGGGTTTGTGTGGAGACCAGGCCAGCAAATCAAATGCAATATGATATGGACCTCTGTTGCATCCTTGGGATATTCAAGGGTGCCAGTAACCTCTGCCCTTTTGCTTGACACGTGACGTTGTTTTTGTTTACCAGCTAGTCTGGGGGCAAAAGGGAAGCACTTTTAGAACTTCCATTTGGCCTGTCCAAGTACGGTATCTTATACCCCGCAGGCCAAGGAACCAAAGTGGGGCTTTCTGCAAACTACCAAGAATATCCATTCTATTTATACATTTATGCACTCAGTACTGCTGGCTGGACCTTGAAACCACTACTTCATTGGTTACCTGGCTTGTAAAAGTGCCCCTTCTAACTGGGATGGGATTGGGGTGCAGCACAAAGACCATTACAGTCCCTGAGAATCAATGTCAATTCAGACCCTGTGTCCTGGAAATATCTGGGAATGCTTCTTTCTCCAATGTATTGAAGTAAATGGCTATATGCCTCTTTGGGGGAAGGACTTGCCATGTGTCAGGGGATTCTTCCTCCTGGGACCCAGCCCAAGTAATGGCTCAGATCTAGAACCTAGACAGAGTATGGTAATTTTTTATTGTGGTGACTGCTCAGTCTCCTGAAGATCCAGGTTTGATTTATTTTGACTGTACAGTTTGAACGATATGCTAATTGGCTGTTTATCCATCTTGTCCCTAAGGATGCTGTTCTGTTAATCATCTCCTTATCTCAGTGGGTCAGACACGTCCCCCACATCCCAATACCTTCCATCTAACCTTGCCAGTCACTATGATAATTGCCCCAGCTCTGTAAGCAGTTCAAGCCTAAGGAAGACAGCCACACTAACCTTCACTGTGACACTTGTGCCTCTCGTCCCAGTGCTTTCCCTGTTCTGTTCTTAAACAGCGCCTCTGGGCTCTCCCACAGGACCCTGTTGGCAGGGGAGTTTTCTGACCTGGCTTAGCATAGCTGCTCTAGACCATTATTTGAACCTGTGTTTTCCTGTCTGCTCTAGTGTTCTGGCACCCACTCTTCACCTAAGATAGCCATGTTTTCTACAAGCTTCTCAGGATGGCCCTAGCAGTGTTTGCATTGTCTCCCAGGATGCTTGCCCGGGGTAAAGCCCACAGCAGGATGGTGCTCACCTGCTGACCGTAAAGAGATTCCCATGTTTGATCCTCCTGTGATCATTTAAAGTAGGTTATACACAATCCTTATTTTTAAAACATCTAACAAATCTAAATCGGAAATTGTTTGAGGAGTAAATGTTTATTTTAAACTTAGTTGTAGAGCAGAGTTAGGATTGAAGGAAAAATATCTCATATCTCATAAAATGGATTGAGATGTACATTCTCACTATTTTTTGGTTTTTGATTTGTATGTTCCAGGAGCTGAGGGACTGCGAAATAAGAGTTCATTGAATGACTTCTTTTGGGCAGCGGGGGAGAAAATCCTTGAGACACAAAGTCACCTGAGATGAAACACTGAAACACTCAATTTAAATTCTCTGAATATCTAGTGCTCATTATAGCAGCCATAAATCACACATCATATGGTGCCTGGGATTATGGTTTCTATCACTGTTTTATCATTTCTTTTAGATATTTTGAAAATTTTATAAATGTGGTTTATTCGAAATAATTTGAAAATACAAAAAGAAAAGAAAAAGTTGAACATATTGTTGATTCAATTTTGTGCTCTCGATTTTCTTTTGCTATCATGTGATAATAACTTTCTCATATCCTATATAATAAAGATGTAATATGCAAAAGGTTGTTACGCCTTAATGCATAATGACCGACAGCATAACGACTGGATCACGGATCAGCAGGCAGGTGGGGCGGCGAGCTACAAGCAGGTGGCGGAGAGCTATGGAGTGGAGGAGTGGAGGGGGGCAGTGCAGCAAGCTATGAGGGGGGCAGGGAGAGAGGGGGACGGGGGAGTTACAGGAGGGCAGTACAGTGGGTGAAGAGCTACTAGAGGGTGGTAGCAAGCTACTGGCACACATATTTGTGTGCAGGGCTACTAGTGAATATATAATTTACTTCAGCTGCTGCATAATATCCCATCAAGTGTGTACACTATAGCACACTTACCTATTTCACTGTCACTGAAATTTAAGATGTTTTATTTCTTCAGTGTCATACATAATAATGAAATGTGGGTCTTTGTATATAATGATTTCCCCCCTTATATTTAGCATGAATTTCCTAGGTGATATTTTTATAAGCAATACCACTGAAGTAGAGCATTACTATCTTATCTAATAATAGACAAATATGTAAATTGACCATACCTCCACTATGCCCACAGCCAATCAGGAGTAAGTATGCAAATTAACCTACCAATGGAGCATGGAGCAGCCAGGAGGGGCAGGAAGCCTGCCATGAGAAGGGTGGCAGAGGGAGTTACAGGAGCAAGGACTTGTGAACTCCCAGGCGGCCAGGAGCAAAGCCAGGGGGAGGAAGGCCTATTCTTGCACAAATATCATGCAACAGGCCTCTAGTTTTAATATGGATTGCTATACTGCCTTCAGAAAAGGCTGTGCTAATTTGCATCCCCACCTTCAATATATGAGAATATCTGTCTTCCCATACTTGTACAGCAGTGAGAATTGTCATTTAAAATCTTTCACCCTATTATTTTGATTGGTAAAAATAGTATATCCTTATAGCTTTAATTTGTATTTCTTTCATTATTAGGGATGTTGATCATTTCTTCTTGTTTTTTAACTTTCTAATTCTTCTGTAATTTGACTTAAAAATATAATATCATTATTATAATAAAGTTACTAGTATTTATGATATTATATTTTGGTATCTTATCATATAATGATATAGTATATATTGCTTATGAAATAATGTAGTATTAATATAATTCATATACCATACAATTTATAGAGTTATAGAGTTTGATGTCTATTCCTATACTCATACCACATTGTTTCAATTGTTGGAGGTTTATAATACCTTTTGTATCTGGAAAAATAGTCATTTGCCCCCAAATCCTACAGCTCGTATTTACTTAATCATCTTTTTCAAAAATTTCTAGTGATTCTTATTTTTTCCAGTTGTCTCCCAGTGTCCCAAGGAGATCCCGGGAAAGGATCTGGGGCGCTCATCCAAGACGTCCCTTAGGTAAACTCTAACCGTGCAGGAATTGGGACATTTAAGTAGTTGCTGCTGGAGAGACTGCTCTGCATCAGCAGGTCGGAGGGCAGGCTTAGGACCAACAAAGACCAAAGGTTTTAATTTAAATTTTAAGTTTATGCAAATTAATTCAATTACCTGCCCGAGGAATTACACCACATGAAGCATATGCAGTTGCAAATCACACAGCTTTTTATTACTCACACACATTCCTGACTGGCTGTGGGTACAAACTTAGTGAAGGCTCCCCATGGTGTTGTCTTGTCCTCTGGTGCGGCAGCTGGGCTGGTCTGGTCCGGGTGCAGGGGGCGGGTCGCGTTTCAATTGGGGATTACTGGCTGTTCTGTCATCTGTCAGGAAGAGGAGCGTGGAGCAGCCTTGCTTGTCAGACTGACAAAGGGACGGGCCTTTGTAATGTCTCAACAAGATGAGTATTGTTGGCTGGCAGGAGTCCACATTTAAAGCTTGTTTGTGCCCCATAGCAGCTCAGGTGGCTATCAATGTTTTACGTCAATGCATATATGTTCATCTTAAACATGGAGAGGGGGCAAGGAGAGTAGTCACTCACACAAGTGTTTATCTTGACACAAGTCACTCTGCGTCAGTTCAAATCCTTATCTCTGGGGTATGCATGCTTCAGGGCCGTGGGGAATGTATCTTTAATACCAAACTTTAAGTTTTAAGGGAAGTTAACTCAAACATTTTTTTAACTTTTCTCACATTCTTTAAGCATTTTTAAACATTTCTATATATTACTATGACACCCAGATTTTCCCAAAGATTTTGCTCTGCTTTCTAAATACTGTTAGAATATTTACTGCACTTACATTAATCACTTAATTTGAGAGAATTGACATTTTAATAGTATTGAGTTTTGTCAACTAGGAACTTGGTATTCTCTCTGGTTATAACATTTTGAACTAGCTCAGCCAAGTATCATACTTATTTATGAAAATTACAAATTGTTATTCCTTTGCTGTGGCAGATGCAGTATATGCAACTTTGGACGCTTTCTTTAAGAAAAAGCATACAAAATTACAAATACAAAATTACTTGTAATCTTGGGAGGAGCCCATTCAAGTGAAGGGGTCTGAGGTTGCCTTAATTTCAGTCAACCTCTTTTCATAGGTATATCTTTATTACTCTTCTGAATGATATCTCATTATAATATATTTTAGTTATGTATTTTTTATTATGCTTGTGAGTGTGACATCAGAGAATAAGGTTATGTGAGTTTCAGGCGCACAGTTCTGTATAACCATCTGTATATTGCATTGTGTGCTCCCCACCCAAACCAAGTCTCCTGTGGTCACCACTTATTTGGCCTCCTTTATCCTCTTCATTCTCCTCCACCCATTTCTCTCTGTAACCACCAAACTGTTGTCTGTGTCTGAGTTTTTGTTGGCTTATTTGTTTTGTTTGTTCATTTGTTTCTTTCTGTTTCATGTCCCACATGTGAGTGAAATCATATAGTTCCTGTCTTTTTCCATTTGATTTATTTTGCTTAGCCTGTTATTCTCAAGATCCATCCATGTTGTCACAAATGGCCATATTCTGATGCTGAAGTAGTAAGCATTTCATCTTTCTTCAATCATCCATTGAATGAATAGATTGTTCCCCTGTCTTGGCCGCCATGAATAATGCTGCAGTGAATATAGGGGTACATATATCTTTATGAATAAATGTCTTCACATTTCTTTCTGGTAGATATCAAGAAGAGGGATTGCTGGGTCATATGGTAGCTTTCTCCTCCTCCTCCTCCTCCTCCTCCTCCTCCTCCTCCTCCTCCTCCTCCTCTCCTCCTTCTTTTTCAAAATTACATATTGTTTTTCATAGTGGCTGACCAATTTACATTACCACCAGCATTGTATGAGGGTTTCTTTTTCTCCATAATCTCTCCAATACTTGTTATTATTTATCTTGTTGATAATTGGCATTCTAACAGGTGTCAGATGGTATTTCATTGTGGTTTTGACTTGCAGTTCCCTTATAGCTAGTGCATTAGGCATTTTTTTTTTCATATGTTGGTTGGCCATGTGTATGTCTTCTTGGGAGGAGTGTCTGTTCAGGTCTTCTGGCCATCCTAAATTGGATTGTTTTGTTGTAGAGTTCTTTAACCCCTTATCAGAGGTATTGTTTGCAAATATCTTCTCCCATTTGATTAGTTCCCTTTTTGTTTTACTGATGGTTTCTTTTGCTATTCAGAAGCTTTTTAGTTTGATACAATCTCTTTCATTTATTATTGTTTTGCCTCCCTTGCCTTTTGGGTCAAATTCATAAAATCCTCTCTAAGACCAAGTTCCATAAGATTAGTACTTATGTTTTCTTCTATGAATTTTATTGTTCCAGGTCTTGTATTTGGTTCTTTGAGCCATTTTAAATTATTTTTCGTGTGAATGGTGACAAATACACTATTTTCATTCTGTTGCATGTGGATTTCCAATTTTTTCCAGTACCATTTATTGAAGAGGCATTTTTTCCTCTCCATTGTATGTTTTTGGCTCCTTTGTTGAAAATTATTTGCCCATATATAGATGGATTTATTTCTAGGTTCTCATTTATGTGCCATTGATCTATGTATCTTTTTTTTTTTCTGCCAATACCATGTTGTTTTTTATTATTGTTGCTTTGTAGTATAATTTGAAGTCATAGAGTGTGATACCTTTAGCTTTGTTCTTTCTTCTCCGAGTTGATTTAGCTACTTGAGGTCTTTTGTGGTTCCATACAAATTTGGTGATTTTTGTTCTATTTCTTTTTTTAAAATGGCATTGGGATTTTTATGGGGATTGCATTAAATCTGTGTATTGCTTTGAGTAATATGGCTATTTTAACTATGTTGATTCTTCCAATCCATGAACATGGAATATTTACTCATTTCTTTGTGTCTTCGTAAATTTTCTTTAATGATGTCTTGCAGTTTTCAGAGCATAGGTCCTTCACATTCTTTTCGTTTCTTTTCTTTTCTTTTTAATCCAAAATATTGGATGGTTTCCAACTCACTTGATTTGAGGTCCTTTTAGTGCTGCTTTCTTCTGAAGAAGCATCCTTCTGTAAGCCTTGCTTTTCCTCCTGTTGGCTGACAGGGAACAGTGGAGCAACCAACATACAAACTGTCATTTGTGCATGGCTAAAGACGGTGGTGATTTTATAGCATCCTGGGCACTTTTCATTCATGAAGTATGAGTCAGGGCTCTGCACCAGGCGCTTCTTCTTGTCTTTCCTCTTCTCCTCTTCCGGAGAGGGTGGAGGAGACCCTTAGTGAGAGGCACGTTGTCGTGGGGAGGCCATCTCAGCCGGAAAGGCCTTCACATTTTTTGTAAAGTTTATTCCTTGGTGTTATTCTTTTAAATAAAATGGATTTTTTAAAATTTCTTTTTCTGAAATTTAATTGTTAGTATATAGGGCACAATTGATTTTTGTATACTGATTTTGTATCCTGAAACTTTACTGTGTTTGTTCATGGCTTCTAATAGTTTTATTTGGTGGAGTCTTTAGTCAGTCAAATATTTTTAATGTGCTATTTAATGCCTAAAGGAATGTAAGAGCCAGTTATTGAACTTAGAAAATATTTTTTAAAACTTTTAGTTTTCCATTTGAAATTTTTATAAAAATGTTCACACTATATGAAAATAACAAGAGTTTTATATCATCTTCTATAATATATTTTCCTGTACTTTAAATTTCTTTAGGAAAAAGTCTATATTTTGTGAATAATTAATAAATGCTTTTTAGTGATGACTGATAGGCAAAAGAGTATATTTATTAAGAACAGTGCTAGATTAGTTTCTTACTCACCAAATTTCATACTTCAGATGGAATATAATTTTTCCTATACTGAAGAATGGAGGCTGGAGACTTATAAATTTGCCTGGAACCAAATCACTAAATTTGTATGGAACCACAAATTAGTACTGGAGCATGTACTAACATACTTTGATTATTGACTGGGCTTTAAATATCATTTTAATGCCATAAACTCAGAGTATATTTATAGAGAATTTTCAATAGTTTTTATTCCAGAAATTATTTAAGAAACTTTGACTTGGCCTAGATTTTTGTGTCAAGAATAGATTGCCAAAGTGGAAGAAAAGCTTCTTAAATAATCTTGAGATCATAAATCAATAACTAGGTTTTAAAAAGTCTCACTTGGGACTTAATTCTATTTAAGTGGCATTAATTAGCACACCACTAATTAATAATAATTATAAAAGAAAAATAGGGAAAAGTTTACTTGGTATATATATCTCCTCCTGCTGTCTATGTTTTCTTTTAAGATTTTTATGATTTCAAGCCTAACATTTAAGACTTTAATACATTTTGAATTTATTTTTGTGTACATTGTAAGAAGGTGGTCTAATTTAATTTAAACTGTTTTTTTAATATATCTCTTTGGGCAAAAGAAAAAAATAAACAAATGAGACTACATCAAACTAAAAAGTCTTTGCCCAGCAATGAAAAACCATCCATAAAATAAAAAGACAATCCACTGTATGAAAGAACATATTTGTCAGTGATACATTTATATTGGACATACAAATGGCCAATAGACATAGGAAAAAATGCTCAATGTCACTAGTTGTCAGAGAAATACAAATTACAACCACAAGGAGACATTATCCCACACCTGTCAGAATGGCTACCATCAATAAATCGATAAACAGCCAATGTTGGTGAGGATGTGGAGAAAAGAAAACCCTGTGCACTGCTGGTGAGAATGTGAATTGGTGCAGCCCCTGTGGACAGCAGTGTGTCATTACCTCAAAAGCAGCATGGAACCGCCTTATGACCCAGATTGCATTTCTAGGAATATGTCTGAAGAAAATGGAAACACTGATTTGAAAGAGTATATACACCCTTATGTTCATTACAGTGTTATTTACAATAGCCAAGATTTGAAAGCAGCCCAAATGTCCATCAGTGGGTAAGCTGTGGTACATTTACACAATGGAGTGCTACTAAAAAAAATAAAATAGAGGAAATGTTACACTTTGCAATAGCATGGATGGATCTGGAGAGCATTATGTTAAGGGAAATAAGCCAGTCAGGAAAAAACAAGTATCACACGATTTCATTCATATGTGGAATCTAATGAACAAAACCAACAAAGAAACAAAACAGAAACTGATTCATAGATACAGAGAACAGACTCATAGCTGTCAGAGTGGGGGAAGGTTGCAGAGCTGAGTTAAAAAGATGAAGGGACACAGACAGCAGTATGGTGAGTCCAGAGGGAAATGGAGTTGAAGAGGAGAAGAAGGTAAAAGTATAAATGATGATGGAAGGAGACTTGACTGGGGATGGTAAACACACAATATAATATACAGATGATGTATTATAGAATTGTAGATCTGAAACATATAATTTTATTAACCAATGTCACCCCAATGAATTCAGTAAAAAACAAATAATCAAGAATACAGGAATGTTTTTAGTTAAGGCTCTCCATTTTAATCATCTGAAATGTTTATTCACAATAAAAAATGCACACTATTATAAAGATTACTTATTGTTAGTTAAATGTATGAATAACTAAATATTTGGGACATGACGTTAAGAAGTAATATTGTCAAATGTATGCACCTTTAAGTGGCTTTAATTATCACACCATTAACTATAGGGAAAAATTCATAGGTGCACCTGAATTTTTTCAAAGCATTTTCCTGACCATATCTACCTCATAGGATGTCATCCTGTCTAATAAAAGAGTAATATGCAAATTAACAATCATTCCACTACACTCACAAGCCACACCCATCAGCCAATCAGGAGTGAGTGTGCAAATTAACCCAACCAAGATGGCTGTGGCCACAGAGCGAACAGAAAACTTGGGTTTCCCTGGAAATGGAGGAATCCAAGCTTTCCACACACCCTGGCAAGCCCAGGCATCCACTCAAGGCTACAAAGTTTTAATTACAGAAGATAAATAAATCTCAACAAAAATGGCAGCAGCCATGGAGCTGGAGAGAGCCAAAGGCTTAAGTTGCCCCCGGTGATGGAGGAAGCCAAGTTTCCACAGCCCTGGACTGCCTTGGCCTTCTGCTTAAGGGTACAAAGTTTCAATTATAGAAGATAAATAAATCCCAACAAAAATGGCTGCGGCCATGGAGCAAGCAGGAGGCTTGGCTCTGCTCAAGGGTACAAAGTTTTAATTACAGAAGATAAATTAATCTCAGATATCAGGGCCTCCACTTGGGTTGCCAGAGGCATGGCCAGCCTGAAAACCACTACAGGCCCCTCGCCCAGGCCACTCCATACCCCAAGGGATCCCCCACCCGTGCACCAGGCCTCTATCCTATCTAATAAAAGAGTAATATGCAAATTGACCATCACTCCAACATACAAGATGGCTCTCCCATATTGTCAAATATAGCTGCCCCCATGTGGATACAAAATGGCCACCACAAGATGGCCAGCAGGGAAGGGCAGTTGGGAGGGATCAGGCCTGCAAGGAAGGGCAGTTGTGGGCAATCAGGCAGTCAGGGTAGGGCAGTTAGGGGTGACTAGGCCTTCAGGGGAGGGCAGTTGGGGGCAAACAGGCTGTCAAGGGAGCAGTTAGGCATCAATCAGGCTGGCAGGGGAGTGGTTAGGGTGTGATCAGTCTGGCAGGCAGAAGTGTTAGGGGCAATCAGGAAGGCAGGCAGGTGAGTAGTTGGGAGCCAGCAGTCCTAGATTATGAGAGAGATGTTCAACTGTCTGATGGGGTCCCAGGTTGAAGAGGGTGCAGGCTTGTCTGAGGGACACACACTCCTGTGCACGAATTTCATGCACCAGGCCTCTAGTAGGGATATATTGAGATATTAGTCTGTCTACTTATAGGCCAGGATACCTAGGACATAAAGAAGAGAGGTTATTTGATGAGAGTCCCAAAGTGAAACATAGAGCTAGCTTTAGTCTGAATCCTCATCTAGTATTTTCCGAGTAAAAGTGGTCTTTATGGTAAAAAATTATAAAATGTGTTATTTTCAGGCACAGAAACTAGATTTGGCAATCTCTATGAATAGTTACCTGATTTTATTGACCAGGGAGAACTTTCTGGAATACCCATGTGATGTGACATATATTTACAATATGAACAAAACTAAGATGAGCATCCTTATTTTGAAGACTTACATATTGAAGTGACTTCCTGTAACCAATGTTCTTGTTAATATGGACAATTGACATTTTCTTAATCTTGAGAGAATGAGTAAAACATCTTAGGAACCTATTAATGCAATTTTATCATTAATTTGTAACATACATCAAAGTAAAGATAGTGTGCTAACTTTGTAATTTTATCCTCAAGATGAGTCCTGTAGTCTGCCATTGCCAGGCACCTAGATGGACCCTAGAGCTACCATAGTTGACCTTTAACTAAGTACTCATTGCATTTTAAATAATTTACTTTTTTTGTAATTTAAACACAGACCAATATAGCGATATAAAAACATAAGAAAAATATCTATGTTTACAAGATTTATGGTGAGATCAATTGGTGCAAGGAAAACTAGAGGACTATTTGGAATTAATTTGCATTGATATTGGAAGAGTCTTTAGATATATACACCTTGAACAGTAGATGCTTTTATTTTTTATGTGTTGGTGACCAATAAAAATTCATCAACTTTTAAATTTTGTGAAGTAAGAACAACTCAAAGAAGTAGAAAGAGGGAGAGGAGAAGGAGGAGGAAAATAAAACTGTCCATTACCCCCCCCGCCCATTTCATACAAGATGGGACACAATCTCAGGATAAAGGACAATTACTTAAATTGGGTCAAGTTGGCTTTATGAAAAGCTCACTATTTTCTCATTATGCTGTAGATTGGTGGAATTCTAATGACAGAAGGGTGTTGCTTCACACACTTGCAAGGTAACAACACATCTGTGTCAGTCTCTCTATTTCATAGATGAGCAAATTAAAATTTCTTTCTAAATAATTCTAAACATGTTTTAAGATGCATGGTTAAGTTGATTCACAAAGTGTGTGTGTGGGGGGGGTGTTCTTTTCCCTCCCTCCCTCCCTCCCTCCCTCCCTCCCTCCCTCCCTTCCTCCCTCCCTTCCTTCCTTCCTCCCTTCCTTCCTTTCTCTTGTTTGTTTTTCTTTGCTTGTGCTGGCCACTTGCCTTAAAGATAATGGATCTAGAAAAGTCCAATAATAATTTCTAGTAGTCACTAGAATTTCTTTTTTGTCATGTCAAAACCTTTCTGTTAAACACTAGAATCTTTTTCATTATATTTGCACTGGAGTCATCCATAAAAATTTGTTGTCTTGATATGAACCTTAGTGTTCCAGCTACTGATTTCATTAACCAGATAAGTCAGGTCACATATTAACATTAACTAGGTAGGAGTTTAAGTGAAATTTAGGACACTTTTATTTAATAATTTTGTTCACAAGAGGTAAAAGAATTTTCCTCTTCATGATATTCCATGATATTTGTATCTTCACATTATCTTATATAGTTTTACAATATATAGAATTTTGTTTTCTTGTGTTTCTACTCTTGCTTCTCCAGATTTGCTTATATAGGAAGAAAAATATTAAATTACCTTTTTGGAATTGGACATTGTCACTATTGGACTAGCTTCTCTATTAGTCTCTCTTATTTCATTTTCTCTGACTCCTCTCTCTAATTTTTCACTCTACTCCATTCCTTTCCCAACACATTCCTACTTCCAGAGAGACCTTCCAAAATACATCTTTGGAAATTTCAGTTTGCCTTCATTTCAGTTCAGAAGTTTTTATTTTATTTAATATCCTGGGAAGTATTTGGTAATGGTGTTAATCATTTACACCCCAGTATGAATACATTCATTTGTTTTCTTTCCTGCTCCAAATATCTAGTTTATTGGAGGGGAGAGGGGAAGAAAGAGAGAGAGAGAGAATATGAAGATAATGGATCTTGGAGAAGGATACCAATAAATGGGGAAAGCAACAAAAGTGTGGGGAAGCAAAAAACATTGAAAATGAATTTTATCTGCTTTACAATTTTACCTAGGGCTGAATGTTGTCTCCAGTTAAAAAAACAACATTCAATTAGTTCACCAGACTTACATGCAGTGAGTAGACAATTGGAGCAGACAAAAGAAAAAATGGTTGTGATTATGTTTAAAAAACATAGAAAGTCATGCTTTACATATAATGAGCATAAATACTTTTAGTAAATTATAGTGTATTAGACAGATGCATTTATTCATGTTCCTGTATAAACCACATTAAAAGGATATTAAAGGATTAAAAAGGAACAAACCCACAAGAACAAACAGAATGGGAGGAAATGACAACAGACAAAAGATGTCATCCAAGATTGGGAAAGTAGATGAGTGATACCTGACTTAGCAGTTTGAATGAGATTGAAACCCAAGACTGGGGGTGGAGAGGCAACTTCTCTCTGTGGAACTTAAAAAAAGCACACACAGGGATTTGTAGAAGCAGAAACCTCTGATAGTTGGGGCACAAAGTGCACGGATGTTTGAAAGACTTTACAACTTGGACTCCCAGATCACCTCCCTCGCCTCATGGAGAAGGGCAGCTTACCTCTTCCTAACCCCTCAGAATATTGGAATTTGTTCTAGAGAGTGTGTGGATGATTCAGAAGGAGATATGGAGAGAACCAAGAAAAGGATACATTTGGGGGCAAATTATAAAACTATGTATGGTTTAGCTATGTAGATTTATGGTAATACTAATGAATCATAGAAAGTTGATTCATTATGTTCTAACTACATGGAAAGGAGGGAAAATTGTTTGGTGGATGTAGATAGGTGAGAAATTAATTTTTTACAAAAAGAAGTAAAATATGTTAAGAACAGAAAATAAAAATCAAAGAATGGCAAAATAAAGGGGTTATTTTGACAAATAGTCATATAAACTAGAAGAAAGCCTAAAAGGTGGGGAGTAGTATCTCTATGGAGATTCCAGAATGGAAAGGAACACTCCTTATAAAGTTTCAACTATAACTGAAATTAAAAAAAAAGAATTTTAAAATTATTTGTTCATGCCTTTTTTTCTCTGCTTTTTCATAAAACACAGCATAGTATAAAAATAAGAAAACAAATTGTTGCTTTTAGAAAATACTCATATTATTTTGAACTTTAATGATAAAACGAAATTATTTGAGAGTGAATTTTTTTGGAAGTGTTAGACTTCATTGCTTTTTTTTTTTTTTTAGCCCTTTCTTGCTTTTTAAAAAAATATATTTTTTATTTATATCAGAGAGGGAGAGTAATATAGAAACACCAATGATGAGAGGGAATCATTGATCGGCTGTCTCAGGCATGCCTCTCCCACAACTAGGAATGGAGCCCACAATCCAGGCATGTGCCCTTGACTGGAATCGAACCCAGGGCCCTTCAGTCTGTAGGCCAGTCTTCTATCCACTGAGCGAAGGCAGCTAACATCAGTCCTTTCTTGATTTTATTGGTTTCTTTCTTTATTTTTTACACTGGTCCTATTTTCTTCATCAAAAAAGAACCGAAATAGTTACTTTCCAGGTTTTGCATTTGTTAAAAATAATGACATGTAAGAGAAATTTAGAAAATCTGAAGTTTGTTTTGAACCTGGAAGTTGCGGAAGGCCATAGAATTGGCATAGCGATGATAGGGGTTTTATAACTAGCTATTCTTTTCCCTTAAACTTAGATAGACTCACTAATGCTTTTCACTCAAGCAAGGTGAACAGCTTTTTAAAAAGAGAGAGAGATTCTACACTAATAAAAGAGAAAGATGCAAACTGACTGTACCTCTGCAACACCCACCAGCCAATCCGGAGTGAGTAGGCAACAGACAAAACAGAGCGAACACGTAGGCTCCGATGGAAAGAAGACTCCGGCCGGAGTGAAGACGGAAGGTGGCAGCCAGAGCGAAGGCTGGGTCCTGGGTGCTGGAGGAAAACCAGTGCTGCATCCAGGAGAAGGAAGGCCTGTTGCATGAATCTTCATGCAATGGGCCTCTAGTAAACAAATACAAGCAAGGGAGATCTACACTGAAGCATCTGCTATTGATGGGATAAATTCTTGAAGTCAACATTTACTCAAAGATATAACAGTATATATGAGTGATGAATTCCTTTACAAAGGGAAGCTAATTGCTGATGCAGGTGGTATAAATTAAAGGAATTCTTTTCATTTATGTATAAAGAAACAAGAATTTTTTGGAGAAGGTACAAAATGCTGATAATATGGGTATTCATATTGTCCCTAGAATAACATTTCATTTTCTAGTCAGTTTGTGTAATTGGAGTTTGAATTTTTATCTTATAAATAGAGGCCGGTGCACAAAATTCTTGCACTTGGGGGGAGAGTGTTCCTCAGCCCAGCCTGCACCCTCTCCAATCTGGGACCCCTCAGGGGATGTCCGACTGCTGGTTTAGGCCCAATCCGGCTGCCAGTTTAGGCCACAGCAACCCAGTGCTGACTGCAGGACTGACTTTTGGTTGGTCGAGCCTTCTAGTCATTGCAGATATGATGGACTCAGGGTTTTTATATATTAGCATTGATAAACTGATAAAATTCTAGCCTGAAGAAGATGTTATCAAAACCCTTTCTCCAAATGTAAATTTATTCTAGGAAATGGAGGGCAGGTATTTTAGATGCTAGAAGATGAGTGTGGGAATGATTGCCTTGTATAAACATCACAGTATTTATTTTAAACTCTTGGAGAATAAACTAGGGCATTGATTTAAAAAAAAAAAGACAATCTCTTTGGAATCTGAGTCAATGAGTTGACATAGTACTGAGGAGTCTCAATAAAATAAATGAATGTTAAAGTAAATATTCCCATACAATGCACATATTGATATGCTTCAAATATACTTAGTGAGTTAGTAGAGTTAATATATGAAAAAACATTTTAATTCTTTTACATGAAACACTATTTCAGCTGAAATACCTGTCAGTGTTTTAAGTGTTTCCTTGGTTTCTTAGAAACTCAGAGGATTAAATCTTTTGTGTACAAGTATTTGTTAAAAGGAAAGCCTGCACATCCTTGGTAGGAAGCTATTTAAAATGACAAGTGGGGCCGAACCGGTTTGGCTCAGTGCATAGAGCGTCGGCCTGCGGACTGAAAGGTCCCAGGTTCAATTCCGGTCAAGGGCATGTACCTTAGTTGCAGGCACATCCCCAGGTGGAGGTGTGCAAGAGGCAGCTGATCAATGTTTCTCTCCCATCGATGTTTTGACTTTCTATCCCTCTCCCTTCCTCTCTGTGAAAAATCAATAAAATATATATTTTTAAAAATAAATAAATAAATAAATAAAATGACAAGTGGGAAGCTCTTTTGTGTAGTTTATAATTGATAGAACAATGATAATGAAGATAGTCTGACATGGGGTCAGGAGACCTGAGCCAGTCCAGCCCTGTGCCGACGTGAGTGGCTTTGGGCTTGCCTCTTAACCATATGTGTGTGGTATAAATCATTTCACTTGCTGCTCTAAAACTTACCTGATAATTAATAGAAAATAAGCCTGGTAACTTAGGAATTATGTGAGGGGTTGATTTTTCTGAATTTAAAATTATTAATATCTTTGGGGAGAAATTTCTGAAACTATGCTAAGGATGAAGAGGAACTGTGTTTAGTTTCATGCTCCATATAGTAGAGGGATATTAAAATGCAATTTAGATTTAGGACTAATGTTGAATATGGGTTCTGGAAGGTTTATGTAATGCCAACATTGTCAAATTTTATAAATAAAATATCCCAAATACAAAGAGCATGGTGGCAAAGGTGATATGATTCATTTAATGATGATCTTGATTATGATAGATATGCACACTTCCTGAGCTCTTACTGTATGCCAGGTCCTGTGCTAAAAACTTGATTTACATACATGTCATCATTTATTTTTCTCATCATTGTAAAGGAAGGTAGATAGTGGTATCTCTGTTAATCTAATGAGAAAACTAAACAGTACAGAGTTCAGTTCAACTGTACAATAACTTCACTTTAAGAAGATATAGTCCCTAAACTTAGTTATAGTAGTATATAGGGAAAAAGTGTCCTTATGTGTATGCCAAGTGGGAACTTTTTCCTAGCTTTATTTGGGTACACAATACCCTAACATAGGTATGTGAGTTGTGTTAATAACACTGTAGCTCCTTGTTCTTTCTGGGAACTCCTTGAGACTTTCATAATAGGAAGAATAAAAAAACCAACTCTTACTTCTTCATTTTGCTCATCAAATTCCTCGCCAAGAATTAATATGGCTGCATTCCTTACAGCCTTTCAGTTTGGCTTAATTTATCTCCCAGGAAGGTGAGAGTTCCTTTTTAGGTTACATAATTGCTTGGTTGTGACATTAATTTCTTGTGATTCAAAACACTGTGCCTGATATGATTCCTCACAGACCTGCCTTTGGCATTACAGCAAGGTCTGCTCTATGATGTTTCTTTCCATTTCTAATACGTAGGTTAAATTTACCTTTTAAATTTACTTCATTGACTGATCACAGCATTGGGAAACATCTAAAAATGCAGAAGGAAGATTAGACAAAGTCTTCCTACAGAAAACCAGACTGTGCTCCATGAGGATGCATTCAATACGCAGGAGGGCCCCCCACTTCACTGCAGTTTTGCTTTCAGTTGCCTGCATTACCTACAGTCAGAAAATATTAAATGGAAATTCCAGAAACAAACAAGTGACAAGTTTTAAAGGTCACAGCCTTCCTGAGTAGTGGGATGAAATCTCGCACTATCCCACCTGGGACGTGAATCATCCTTTGTCAGAGTCTCCAGGCTAAATATACTCCCGGCCCCTTAGTCACTTAGTTGCCATCTTGATTATGAGATAGCTTGTTGCAATATCACATTGCTTTGTTCAAGTCCCCCATTCTTTACTAAATTATGGCCCAAAGAACCAGAGTATTGATGTTGGCAATTCAAGTATGCCAAAGAGTAAGCCTTAAAGTGCTTCCTTTAAGTGACAAAGTGAGTACATTATAATAAGATATTCTTGGAGAGAAACACCATATCCACATAACTTTTGTTACAGTTTATTGTTATAATTGTTCTAATTTATTATTAGTTACTAGAAGCCTGGTGCATGGATTCATGCACCATTGGTGTCCCTCGGCCTGCCCTGCAAAGATTGGGCCGAAACCAGCTGTCCAACATTCCCGGAGGGGTGCCGGATTACGAAAGGGCACAAGCCAGGCTGAGGGACCCCCCCCCAGTGCACAATCAGGGCTGGGGAGGGACCATGGGAGGACTCCAGGGCATGTCAGGCTGTCTTGCCCAATCCCAATTGGCTGGGTCCCAGCAGCAAGCTAACCTATCAGTTGGAACATCTGCCCCCTCGTGGTCAGTGTGCATCATAGCGACTGGTTGACAGTTGAATGGTTGGACACTTAGCATATTATACCTTTATTATATAGGATTATATAGAATTGTTGTTAATCTCTTACTGTGTCTAATTTATCCTGGTTGGTGTTGTTCAGTGGTTGAGTGTGGACTCATGAACCAAGAGGTAACTAACCAGTTCAATTCCTGATCAGGGCACATGCCTGGGTTGCAGGCTCCATTCTCAGTAGCGGGTTTGCGGAGGCAGCCAGTCAATGTTTCTCTCTCATTAGTGTTTCTCTTTTGCTCTCTCCCTTTCTCTCTCTCTAAAAATAAGTAAAAGCATATTTTTAAAACTTTAACAATTTTTTAACATATATTTTTAATTGATTTTGGAGAGGAAGGAAGAGAGAGATAGAAACATCAATGATGAGAGAGAATCAATGATTGGCTGCCTCCTGCATGCCCCTCACTGGGGATCAAGCCCACAACCCAGGAATGTGACCTTAACCAGAATCAAACCCAGGACCCTTCCTTCACTTTGCAGGCTGATGCTCTATCCACCAAGCCAGACCAGCTAGGGCAGTTGTCGGCAAACTCATTATTTAACAGAGCCAAATATCAACAGTGCAATGATTGACATTTCGTTTGAGAGCCAAATTTTTTTAAACTTAAACTTCTTCTAACGCCACTTCTTCAAAATAGACTCGCCCAGGCTGTGGTATTTAGTGGAAGAGCCACACTCAAGGGGCCAAAGAGCCGCACGTGGCTGGTGAGCCGCGGTTTGCCGACCACTCAGCTAAGGCAAGTCTAACAATTTAAATTCATTGCTGAATTCTTGAACTAGTGGCTATAATGATATGCTATTACGTGGCTTCAACTATAGTTAATGGAAATAACTATATTAAGTAACATTTAGAAAAGAGCAAGAAAATTGAGGTAAGCTTTTAAATCTGGTTTCATCTTAAATTCAATGAGGTTTGAAAAAAGCCTTCTTCAGGGTGCATCCAAATCACCTGCCTGGAACACGTAACACATATTGCAGGTGATTCTGAGGCACATTGATTTCTTCCGAGTCCCAAGGCAACGCTGATGCTGCTGGTGCCTGGATCACACCCAAATTTTCCTCTCTATTTATGCCAATAATTACTTGGTACAAATGCTGGTTTTCTTTGTTTGAAATCTTCCTGGTTCTTAAAAAGTCTGCAAGCGCACTTTACCTATTGTTAGTATTTAAGTCAAGAAATTCAATTCTAGGGACATAGGTCATTTTCAGTTACCCACTTTTGATTCTGAAATGGTGATGAGGCATGGTTCTGTTACATCAGTGCCTGTGGCTACGGAAACTACAGGTTTGGTCACTCAACTAATGTCAGATGGATTACCATTTAATATACCATAGTGTTTAACCCTGTTTTCCAACTCTATTTGCTAATGATGGCAATGTTTATTTTGTGAACTATTTGATCATGTGCATGCTTATCTATATTGATATGTAATCCATAAAACATAATTTGGCCAATTAACACAGAAACATTTACTAGATTAATCATGAATAACTAACAAATTAATGTAGGTGAAAGAAGTAATTAATTAGCTCTAATCTTCACAATAAGGGTCATTAGCATTAAATGGGAATTAATAATTCATAAGACATGAAAATACATTGCCCCAAGCCAAAAAGTGTATTACCGTACTATTGTAAATTAATACTTAAAATTAATGTGTGACATTTTTACATAGTTAGATCATCTATAATTTTTTTTCTTAAAAAATATTTTTATTGATTTTTAGGGAGAGAGAAGCATCGATGAAAGAGGAAGTCACCAGCTGGCTGCCTCCTGCACGTAACCTGGGAACGTAGCCTGACCAGGAATCACACTGGTGTTCCTGGGTCAATGCTTAACCGTTGAGCCACATCAGTAGGGCTGATCTCTAATATTTTTATGTTTTTAATTAATATTTTCTAGATCCAATGAAATGTATGTTAGAATTTTGTAATTTCAGTGTATTTATTACAGTTGACCTGACTTGAGATTCTGTCTCCCTGTGAAATGCTGATCCTCTTTTTCTGGCTAACTCCTACTTCAGTTTAAATATTGCTTCCTTTGAAACGCTTTTTCTAATCCCCTACTGCCATCCATCCCCTGAATCTCTCTCATAGTGTTGCAAATTAATACTTACCTATCAGAAAACTTGCTGTGATTAGTAAAAACATATACTTATGTGTATGTTTTTATGTGGTTAATATTTCTTTTTCTATTTGATTACAAGTGCCATGAAGGACAGAAAACAAAGGTCCATGATTTAATGAATGAAGAATGCCAGTGTGAAGGACACTGGATAGCCCCAAAGTCTAATTTTTCTCTATTAGCTGTAAATATATCAAGGATACATCAGGTCTAATCAACTTGAAAGTTTCTACAGCCAACATAGGAATCCTCTTAACAATCTTAGGCTGTGTTGCCTAATGTAACTCCAGACTTGGACCTCAAAAAATAATTAGATAAAACCAAATATTTAGCCAGTTAGCATCATCTACAATTGGTTGTGGTATTGAATGAGTACAGTTTTTCTCTCTTAGCCACCATTCTTAGGAACAGAGCAATAAAACTAAAAATAAACCCCACATTACCTTAATTGGGATATTGGATCAAGGGAATCTCTGAAGGATCAAAAATTGTTATCTGTACGTTTTGATAGCAGTTGACACTGCCCTGTGTGATTCTTCCATGGTGTCCTGTTTTATCAGAGTTATTCCATGAAGATTCTTTATTTTCAAAAGAAACTTAACATTTACAAAATGCCCTCAGGCTAAAACCAATAAGGAGATAGAGAAAATGGCCCCTAAACTTAGTTCGAGAGCATCACTATTTTACTTATTTATTTACTTATTCAATAACAACTCTATTGAGATATAATTCACATACTATGAAATTCACCCTTTTGAAGCATATAATTTGGTGTTCTTTAGTATATGCGCAAAGTTGTGCAACTACTGTCACAATCATTTTATAACATTTTCAACACTGCAGAAAGAAACACCTTGCACTTTAGCTATTACTCTTCATCCTCCTCCTTCAGCCCCTGACCAACAATTTGTCTTTCTATCTCTGTGGATTTGCCTATTCTGGATGTATCATAATACCACATATGTATCATACCACATATGACCTTTTTGTGACTGACATCTTTGACTTAGCATAGCGAGAGCATCACCATTTTGAAGGGTGCTAATTGCATTATGAAATGTGGGCACTGATACTTTATTAGGACACAGAACCCTGCATCCTAATATGACAATGCATCATTTCCACTCACTTCCAGGCTCTCTTCCTCCTACGTCTTACATAGTGGTGCCATTTTGCCTTCCTGAAATATAGCTATGATCATACCATGCCTCCTGCCCACTGAACCTTCAGAGTCTCCTGGCTTCTGAATCAAATCCAAATCCATAAGATATTACCTTTGAGACCTTCGCCAACATTTCCAATCTTAAAATCCTCTACTTTCTTCAATAAATTCTGCCCTTCAATCAACTGAATACTTGCTTTCTCTTATCTACAATCTGCATTTTCCCAACTATAGCATTGCTCTTTTTATGGGTCATGGCTGTCTACTTCATCTATATACTAGAGGACCGGTGTGTGAAATCCATGCACAGGAAGGGTCCCTGGGCCTGGTCAGTGGTCAGGGCTGATCTGTGGGGTGACCAATGGAGCTATCAGGGCCCCTGCTGGCACCTGCTTGGCTGTCAACATGGTGCTGCCCACTTGCTGGCCCTGCCCCCTGCCACCGCCACCGGTCGGGGCCTGTGGGCTGGGGGCAGCTCCTGCATTGAGCGTCTGCCCCCTGTTGGTCAGTGCATGTCATAGCGACCAGTCATTCCTCTGGTCATTCCACAGTCCGGTCGATTTGTGTATTAGGTTTTTATTACATAGGGTTCCAAATCCTACCACGCTTCAAGGACCAGTTTAGTCATCTTGTCCTTTATGGAGACTTTCTAAGCATCTAAGACTTGCTGCTGTCACCCCACCCCCATCTGGAATAGCATTTTATGTACTGTCTTATGACTTTCTACCTATCTTATGCTTATTAACATTCATTACTTATATGTATACCTAATTTCCCTTATTTGGAAAAATGATCACTGAGAGGTGAATATCTATTTCATTTTCTTATTTCCCAAAGGGCTTTGTATAGTTCTAGTTTGGCAGGATGTTTTAGCACAATATGGCACTTTGGCATATGGATTATTTTGAACTGAAGGCACTTGAGAAGCAGCAGATATAGGAAGGGTTCTCTGCCCTTTCTAAATAAGAGCAAGGCATAACTTTCCTGGGATAAAGGTGCCCTCTCTGTAGCAGAAAGAGAATATTCTTATCACCCAAGATGGGAATCAATGCTGAGATGAATCTCTACCGAAAAAACAATCCTTATCTTTCATTCATTTCCCTCATTTACTTCCTAGTCACTTTCCCAAAATGTCCTGCCCTTCACCCATCCCCTTTTTGCTTTGTCTCATCAGGTCTCCACAGTTTCTCACTTTGTCTCAGTGGTGTGTGTGTGAGCTTTCAGGCCCATCCACTTCTTTTCATCTTTATGTCTTCTATATACGGACATACATACACATAGAAATAGTAACGTTAAATAAAATTTGTATGCTTCCTCCCATTTTTTATTATCTTATATTTTTATTGATTTCAGAGAGGAAGAGAGAAGGAGAGAGATAGAAACATCAATGATGAGAGAGAATCATTGACTGGCTGCCTCCTGCACACCCCCTACTGGGTATTGAGCCCACACCCCAAGCACATGCCTTTAACTGGAATTGAACCTGGGACCCTTCAGTCCGCAAGCTGAGGCTCTATCCACTGAGCCAAACCAGCTCCGGCTGCTTTCTGCCTTTTAACCCATCTTTTGCCAGTTTAATTCTGAGACACAGCCACAGAACCTAAGAGAATAGTGACAAAAGTCTTTCCTGCCCTGCACAAACATTTTATAACCAAGACATTTCTCCTTTCCTTAAAACCTGGAGGACCCTGGAGGGGTGTGTGTGTGTGTGTGTGTGTGTGTGTGTGTGTGTGTGTGTTGCTTATGAAGAAGTCTTGATGATAAAGCCTCCTCAGTTTGTTAGGGGAGGATTTTCTGTTGATACATGTGCTATCGTTAAAATCTGCTGGGGCCTGAGATTGGGTATCCACCCTTCAGACCCACCTGACGTTTCTCATACCTCAGTGGTCACTCTTCCATGACTTGCTATCACCTTAGTTAAGTTGTAATATCACCTTCCAGAGTAACAGTTCTGCATTTCCCATTATATGCTGACCTTGGATGTCCTGTAAATAACTTAAATTCAACATCTTTAATACTGAACTTATTATTTCCTGATCCTTATCTCCTAACCTATTTCTCTAGATTTGCCAAACTCAGGACTCATATTCTCACCGTGTACCTACCGCTGTCCATACTATGCTCTACTGTCAGATTTGTTACACTTCAAATCATGAGTCATATTATCTTTGTTCAAAAACTTTCTTTTGTACTGATTAATATTCATACTTCCAGCCTAGACTTCAAATTCCTTGACCAGGAGAGAACCACTATGACATTAGCGATACACAGCCGAGTCTTCCTGCCAGAATGAAGCAGATCAACAGGGTGGTTATCTAATAATTTCTAGAGCACTTGAGACAACTTGATGAGACAAGCCAGACACAGCCATCACACTGGCTTTTGTCTCTCTGTCGTAAGCTGACCATGATAAAAAAACAACAACAAAAAACAACACAAGAGTATTCTGACTTTTGTAATGCCTGATAATTTAGTATACTGGTAAATATTTAAGTTTCACACCATGGCAACTCAGCACACCATTAACAAACCTTTTAAAAAAAATCTTACATATGAAGAAAAAGAGTAAAATGGAAATCCAGGACAATATTTTTGCTCAATAATAAACTGATAGCATGTGTGTGGTAGGGAGTGGTGTATTGAGGGGGGAGGGGGAAAGCAGACTATCAAAAAAGCTGTTTCTGAGAGTTCTTTCTCTTCATATAATTTAGTTTAGTTTTTTGTATTGATCAAATCCACAAAAAATTTTTGAGCTCCACTTTTCTTTGCCTGAGGAATCAGATACTGAACAATCAGGAAAAAATTTTAAACATCGTCTGAACTAGAAAAAAAATTCCTGTAAGGCTCACAGTTATTACACCTGTTCTCACCCAAGCCCTAATAATTGAACAAAGAGTGTGAAAATATTGAAATGCTTTATTTTGTTCTCATGGATGTAAGCCTCGCATATATATTATTTCAAGATTCTATCCATTTGAGATTAATTTTATTAAAAAAAGAGTTAGGCTTACATGTTATGGATCTAAGATTTAGCTTCTTAATCAGATAGCTCTCCTATTACTAAATTGTGTTGCCTATTGATGTGAAAATGAATTATTCAGCATTTGCAGATTTTCAGTTTACAGTAAAAGGAGAATCTCACTAAATAATATCTGTTTTGGGTTTGTTGATTTTATTCCATCGGTCTATTATATTTAGGAATGGCTATTCTTTCAGTTTGTTCTCAAAAGAGAAAGAGCCCTGCTGGGTGGCTCCGCTGTTGAGTGACTTCCCGGTGCTGACAAGCTGTGGGTCTGATTCCCGGGCAGGGCACATACCTGGGCTGTGGTTCAGTCGCCAGTCTGAGCATGCCTGGGACATAGCCAACCCACGTTTGTCTCTCTCCCCTTTCTTCTCTGTCTCACAATCAATAAAAACATATCCTCAGTGAGGACTAAAGAAAAAGAGAGAAAAATACTCTATGCGTATTTATCTTACTCGAAATTCTTTAGCTTGAATCCTCTCTTAGCACACCATAAGGCCATGGCTTTATGCCTACCTGAGTACAGAATATTATAGTCACCCTGCATTTTCTCCCTATTTCAAAAGAAGAGGAGCTATTGGACCAGGAGCCCAGATCCCTGCTGACAACGGCTTTTCTCTTTTGCACAAGTTCTCTCTTCTGAACCTAGAACTCTGGATGAGGTGTTCAGAAAGTTTTTGTTCTGGTTCTATCTCTGCTTCCAACTCAGTGTGCTTATTTGTGCTTATTATGTTTTCCATAATATAACAAACACCCTAAAACTCATGTAAAACAAAACCCCAATCTCAACCATGTGGCTTCCTCCCCACCTCATATAATTTCCCTGACCTCACATAACCCTTCGCTGACCTCATTTAACTCTTGACTTGCATCCTGTGTTCATACTTTCCTTTTTTTTCTCCCTTTTTATTGCATATGTGTGTTTTTTGAATACCTGTTCTGTTTTTGTTGTTTTTAACCTTAAAAGGGCATCAGTCTACCTCCAGACTTATCTTTTGTGCGCAAATGAGTTGTAATTGTTTAAGCCAGTTTGAGGTCTGTGTTTCTGGCGCTTGTAACATAGACTCATAACTGCTTCAGTGCCCAGGTTTAACTGGAAATGAAGGACACGGTCTCTCTGCACATTTGCTTAAATGAGATAAGAGTTTTTACAGATGGCCTGCAGCAACATTCTTACGCATCTATCCTGCTCAGGCAGAAATGATGGAAGGGCGTTTTTCCTGCCATCTCCTAGACAGGCTTTTATTGGCTAGACTTGTCTTAATTTATGGACTTTCCTCAGCATTCCTAAATTTAAGGGTTAGATTTAAAGATGGTAGGAGTAAAGGGGAGCAAACTAACTCTCTTACTGCAATGGAAACCAGCCCCCTTCTTTTTTCATTTTATATTCAAGGAAGATGGGGAACAGCATGAAATTCTTTTGTCTTTTTTATAAAGGAGATTTTTGTTTTGTTTTGAAGATGGGGCTTAGCTATTGATGTCAAGAAAGCCAATTGTATTCTTCTATGATGGATTCACTGATATCATAATTAGGGTGGCAGTTTTCATATTCTAACCGACAGCAAACTAATTAATTAACTTATTTACTCAACAGACATTTATTGAAAATCCAGCATGTGACAGTGTTTTAAAATGTACACAGCATTTGGTTTTGCCAGGTGTGGAAATACACACAGACAGAAAATAATTGTCATGAAGGAAGAGACCCACACAGATCCCTAGAATCAGGAGAAACAGCACAGCACACCATGTAGGGAGGAATGAGGGGAAAACCTGGGCAAGAGCCTTTACAGTGGTTTCTGCAGAAGCAACTAGCAAGGTAGGGTAAGCAGGCTTAGAATTAGCTCGTTTGGGCTCTGGGGTATAGGGGCTGTTTCTAGTTGTCTGTTACCGGACCCTGAGGTAATTAGGGCAGGATAATGATTGTGTGGAGTGTAAGGGTCCTGTGAGAACCTAACACAAGAGGTGGTTGAGTGTATGGATTATGGTTTGGTTGGTTGAATATGAAAGATATGCTTGATGCCCAGCTGGTGTGATTCAGTTGTTGAGTGTCAACCTGTGAACCAGGATGTCACTCAAACTCAGGTTTGATTCCAGGCCAGGGCACATGCTCTGGTTGCGGTCTCAATCCCCAGTAGGGGGCATGCAGGAAGTAGCCAATGATTCTCATCATTGATGTTTCTATCTCTCTCCCTCTTCCTTCTTCTCTGTAATCAATAAATATGTATACATATATATTTAAAAAGGTGTGCTTGCAGGTGAGTCCTATACCATCTCTTGGAGTTGACTAGCCCTGGGAAGGACAGCCACTCCAGGGTCAGGGAGATCTCAGACATCAAAACATCAGAATAAAAAGACACTTAATATAGACAGGTACTCCGTTAGATGGTAGAAATGAGTAAGGTAATGTCCTTGCCTTCAAGAAGCTCACTATCTGGAAAGGAAACAAGCACAGACATATGTGGATAGGAAAATGCAGCAAGTGTAATGATAGAGGGGTGCACTCAGACCCCATCCTCTCCACCCTCTGGCCATAACCACATTTTTGTCAGGATCTATGGGATCTATGTTCTTGGTTATTCTCTTCACCTTTTTTCATCCCATCTGCTCCCACCTCCACCCCCACACACACTCACACACATACATCTCTCCACTAACATCTATTCATCTGTATCCATGAGTCTGGTTCTACTGTGCTCATCAATTTATTTTGCTCATTAGATTCCACATATACTATTTGTCTTTTTCTGACTGGCTCATTTCATTTAGCGTTATAATCTAATCTAAGATTCATCCATGATGTTGCAAAAGGTAAGAGAGTTCCTTTTTACAGCTGCATAGTATTCCATTGTAGAAATGTACCACAGCTTTTTTTTTTTTATTCACTCATGCACCAGTGGGTGCTTGGGTTGTTTCTAGATCTTAGCTATTGTAAATATTACTGTAATGAACATAGGGTTGCATATATTCTTTCTGATTGGTTTTTGGTATTCTCAGGATATGTTCTCTGAAGTGGGATCACTGGGTCAAATGCAGTTCCATTTTTAATTTTTTGAGGAAGCTCCATACTGTTTTCCATAATGGCTGCACCAATCTGCATTCCCACCAGCAGTGCAATATGGTTCTCTTTATTCCACATCCTCATGAGCACTTGTTTGTTGATTTATTGATGATATTCATTCTGGCAGGTTTGAGGTGATATCTTATTGTGGTTTTATTTCTTTTTAATATTTTATTAATTTAATTTTGTTGTTTAAAGTATTACAAATAGTAGTACATATGTCTCCTTTTTTTTCCCCAATTGACCTTCCCCCAGACTCTCCTACCCTCCAGCACATGCCCTCACTCCCCCTCCCCCCAGTGTCTTGCATCCATTGGTTGTACTTATATGCATGCATACAAGTCCTTCAGTTGATCTCTTACCCCTTCCCCCTACCCCTTCACAGCCTTCCTTCTGTAATTTGACAGTCTGTTCGATGCTTCTCTGCCTCTGTGTCTATCCTTTTGTTCATCAGGTTATAATGTTCTTTATTATCCATAAATGAGTGAGATCATGTGGTAGTTTTCTTTCACTGACTGGCTTATTTCACTTAGCATAATGTCCTCCAGTTCCATCCATGCTGTTGCAAATAGTAAGAATTCCTTCTTTTTTACATCAGCGTAGTATGCTATGCTGTAGAATGTACCACAGTTTTAAACTGTAGATGTACCACAGTTTTCTAATCCACTCATCTGCTGATGGGCATTTAGGCTGTTTCCAAATCTTAGATATGGTAAATTGTGCTGATATGAATATAGGGGTGCATATATCCTTTCTGATTGGTGTTTCTGTTTTCTTAGGATATATTCCTAGAAGTGGTATTACTAGGTCAAATGGCAGTTCCATTTTTAAGTTTTTGGGAAATGCCATGCTGTTTTCCACAATGGCTGCACCAGTCTGCATTCCCACCAATAGTGAAGGAGGGTTCCTTTTTCTCTGCATCCTCTCCAGCACTTGTTATTTGTTGATTTGTTAATGATACCCATTCCGACAGGTGTGCGGTGGTACCTCATTGTTGTTTGGATTTGCATCTCTTGGATGATTAGTGACTTTGAGCATGTTTTCAAATGTCTCTTGGCTTTCTGAATGTCCTCTTTTGAAAAGTGTCTATTTACATCCTTTGCCCATTTTTTGATTGGATCGTTTATCTCTTTTTTGTTAAGTTGTATGAGTTCCCTGTAAATGTTGGAGATTAAACCCTTATCAGAGATACCATTGGCAAATATGTTCTCCCATGCAGTGGGCTTTCTTGTTGTTTTATTGATGGTTTCTTTTGCTGTGCAGAAGCTTTTATTTTGATGTAGTCTCATTTGTTCATTTTCTCCTTAGACTCTCTTGCCCTAGGATCTGAGTCTGTAAAGATATTGTTGCAACATATGTCTGCAATTTTGCTGCCTATGGAGTCTTGTAGTATTTTTATAGTTTCCCTTCTTATATTCAAGTCTTTTAGCCATTTTGAGTTTGTTTTTGTATATGATGTAAGTTGGTGATTTAGTTTAATTTTTTTGCATGTATCTGACCAAATTTCCCAGCACCATTTATTAAAAAGGCTGTTTTGACTCCATTGTGTGTTCTTGCCTCCTTTATCAAATATTAATTGAATATAATGGCTTGGGTCAATTTCTGGGTTCTCTATTCTGTATCATTGATCTACATGTCTATTCCTGTGCCAGTACCAACCAGTATTGAGAACCATGGCTTAGTAATATAGTTTGATGTCTGGTATTGTGATCCCTCAAACTTTGTTCTTTTTTCTCAGGATGGCTGTGGCTATTTGGAGTCTTTTTTTGTTCCAGATGAATTTTTTAGAGTTTGTTCTAGATATTTGAAATATTCCATTGGTATTTTTAATAGGTATTGCATTGAATCTATAAATTGCTTTAGTAATGTGGACATTTTAATGATATTGTTTCTACCAATCCATGAACATGGTATGTTCTTCCATCTGTTTATGTCTTCCTCGATCTCTTTCTTCGATGTTCTGTAGCTTTCCGAGTACAAGTCTTTTATGTCCTAAGTTAAGTTTATTCCTAGGTATCTTAATTTTTTTTGATCCAATGGTAAATGGGATTATTTTTTTCATTTCTCTTTCTGTGAATTCATTATTGGTGCTTAGAAAGACCATAGATTTCTGGGTGTTAATTTTGTATCTTGCAACATTGGGAAATTCATTTATTAGGTCTAGCAGCTTTTTTATGAAGTCTTTGGGTTTTTTATGTATAGTAATGTGTTATCTGCAAATAAGAACAGTTTCACTTCTTTTCCAATTTATATGCCTTTTATTTCTTCTTCTTGTCTAATCACTATGACTAGTGCTTCTAGTATTATGTCAAACAGGAGTGGTGAAAGTGGGCATCCTTCTCTTGTTCCTGTGCTTAAGGGAAATGGGTTTAGTTTTTGCCCATTGAGTATGATGTTGGCTGAAGTTTTGTCGTATAGGGCTTTTATTATGTTGAGGTATGATCCCTCTATTCCCACTTTGTTGAGTTTTTGTCAAGAAAGGGTGTTGGATTTTGTCAAATGCTTTTTCTGCATCCATTGATATGATTATGTGATTTTTGTCTCTCAGTTTGTTTATGTAATGTATCACATTTATTGATTTGCAGCTATTGTACCATCATTGCATCCCCAGAATAAATTCCACTTGGTCATGTATATGATCTTTCTAATGTAATTTTTAATCTAATTTGCTAGAATTTTGTTGAGGATTTTAGCATCTATGTTCATCAAGGATATTAGTCTGTAGTTCTTTTTTTGTGATGGCTTTATCTGGTTTTGGTATTAGGGTAATGCTGGCTTCTTAGAAAGAAATTGAAAGTATAACTTCCTCTTGAATTTTTTGGAATAGTTTGAGGAGGATAGGTTTTAGTTCTTCTTTGAATGCTTGTTATAACTCCCCTGTAAAGCCATCTGGACTAGGGCTTTTATTTGTCAGAAGATTTTTTATTGCTGTTTCAATTTCTTCAGTAGTTATTGGCCTATTGACGTTTTTTATTCTTCTTGGTTGAGTTTTGGGAGTTTATATTTTTCTAAGAATATGTCCATTTCATCTAGGTTGTACATTTTGTTGGAATGTAGTTATTCATAGTATTTTTTAATAATCATTTGTATTTCTGTGGGATTGGTAGTTACTTCAGCTCTTTCATTTCTGATTTTGTTTATTTGGGTCCTCTCTCTTTACTTCTTGGTGATCCTGTGAGAAGTTCATCAGTCTTGTTTGATTTATTGATCTTTTGTATTGGTCTCTATGTCATTTATCTCCATTCTGATCTCTATTATTTTCCCCCTTCTGCTTATGCTGGGCTTTTCTTGTTGCTCTCTTTCTAAGTCTTTGAGTTGTAGGGTTAGATAATTTATTATGATTGTTTCTTGTTTTTTGAGTTCATAGCCTGTAGAGCTATGAACTTCCCTCTCAAGACTGTTTTCACCGTGTTCCACAGATTTTAGATTGTTGTGTTTTCATTGTTTTTGTTGCCATAATGCTTTTTATTTCTTATTTGATCTCTCTGGTAATACAATAATTGTTTAATAGCATGCTATATTGCTTCCAGGTATTTGGTTTTTTAAATTGTTTTTATTGTAGTTGATTTCTAGTTTTATGCCATTGTGATCTGAGAAGATGCTTGATATGATTTCTATCTTTTTGAATTTGAAGAGACTTTGCCTGTGACCCAATATATTGTCTATATTTGAAAATGACACATGTGCACTTGAGAAGAATATATATTCTGTGGCTTTGGGGTGAAATATTCTGATGATGTCAATTAATTTCATCTGATCTAGTGTGTCATTTAGGATCGCTATTTCATTGCTGATTTTTGGTTTAGAGGGTCTGTCCAGTAGTGTCAGTGGGATATTAAAGTCCACTACATGACTGTATTGCTGTCAGTCTCTCCCTTGATATCCTCCTGAAGTTTTTTTTTTTATGTATTTGGGTGCTCCTGTATTGGGTGCATATATATTTACCAGAGTTATATCTTTTCCTTGGATTGCTCCCTTTAGTATTACAAAGTGACCTTTCTTATCTCTTGTTATGTCCTTCACTTTGAGATCTAATTTGTCAGTATAAGTATTGCTATTCCATCTTTTTTTTCATTTCCATTTGCCTGCAATACTTTTTTTCATCCCCTCACCATCAGTCTTTGTCAATCCTTTTTTCTAAAGTGGGTTTCCTGTAGACAGCAGATATATGAGACATGTTTTCTTATCGACTCAGCTACTCTATGTCTTTTGATTTGGGCATTAAATCCATTTACATTTAAAGTTATTATTGATAGTACTTGTTTGTTGCCATTTTTATTCTTTATGCCTGTGTTCCTTCTGCCCTTCCTATTTCTTATTTTTATAGCAGAACCTTTAGCATTTCTGGCATTGCTGGTTTGGTGTTAATAAACTCCCTTAGTCCTCTTTTGTCTGTGAAGCTCCTGATTTCACCCTCAATTTTGATTGATAGCCTAGCTGGGTACAGTATTCTTGGATTAAGACCCTTCCATTGCATGATTTTGTATATTTCATTCCATTCCCTTCTGGCCTGATGTGTTTCTGTTGAGAAATCAGTTGCTAGTCTGATGGGGGATCCTTTGTAGTTAACTTTCTATTTCTCTCTGGTTGCTTTTAATATTCCTACTTTGTTGTTGGTATTTGACAATTTTATTATTATATGCTTTGGCGTCGGTCTTTTGGGGTTCATTTTGTTTAGGACTCTGTGAGCTTCTTGGACTTGTGTCAATTTTTTCTTCCCTATATCAGGAAATTTTTCTGTCATTATTTCTTCAAACAGGTTTTCTATTCCTTGCTTGGTTTCCTCTCCTTCTGGCACACACCTATTATGCGGATTTTGTTTCGTTTCATGTTGTCCCAAAGTTGTTCTCTTATGCTCTCCTCCTGTTTTTTGTTGTTTTTCTAGATGCTGCTCTGTTTGGATAGTTTTTCCTACCTTATATTCTAGCTCACTGATGTGGTCCTCTGCTTCTTTTAGTCTACTGTTAATGCTTTCTATTGAGTTCTTTATTGCAATGATGTCACTTTTCATTTCTTCTTGGTTCTTACACATATTGTTGAATTTGTCTTCCAATCTTTTCAGCGACCTTATGACCATTTCTCTGAATTCTTTCTCTGACATATTGCTTGCCTCCATTTCATTTCCTTCATTCTCTGGTGATGCCTTCTCTTTTTTTCATATGCAGGCTGTTTCTTTGTCTCCACATGATCTCCCCTCTCTGGGTATCTGATTATGTAGCTCTCTCTCCTGCATTGACTTAAAGGCACAAAATACAGCACAACAGGGCACAACACACAAGGCACTGAACACAAATGTATTCATGATTCTACTAACCCCAAATGAAGGTGACCACCAGAGAAAAGAGAATTATGGGATTTTAAAAAGTGTAAAAATGATATTGAGAAAAGGAAAAAAGTAAGAGAGAAAAGAGAGAGAATTTAAAAATGGGAGAAACTATTTCTATGGGAGAAAACTCCAATAGAACAACAACTAATCAAAAAAATGCAAACCACTAACACCTAGATATGAATGCAAATTA
This sequence comes from Antrozous pallidus, assembly GCA_027563665.1. NCBI lineage: Eukaryota > Metazoa > Chordata > Mammalia > Chiroptera > Vespertilionidae > Antrozous > Antrozous pallidus. The sequence goes on from CM050511.1 coordinate 22,022,442, forward strand.
CAAACAACAACTAATAACAAGCGAGGAGAGAAAAAACAGAAACAAAAAAGAGAGAGAGAGGAACAATCTCACAAACAAAACAACCAATCTAATAAATAATCAAATTAACAACCACAATAGGACAGAGAGAAAGAAGGTCAAAACAAAACAAAACAAAAAACATAAATAAAAAAACAACAACAAACAAAAAAATTGGATAGTGAAGAAAGAGAAGAGAAAAGTGTCTCTGGACTGGGGCAGTGGTTGGCAAACTGCAGCTCATGACCCACGGGTTGCTGCTCTGTTGACTAATGAGTTTGCCAACCACTGAGTAAGGTATTACCCTTACCCAGAAGTTTTGACTTCAGGTTAAAGACATAACTACATTATTTAAATGTTTTTTCCTAAGGCAGTGGTCAGCAAACTCATTAGTCAACACAGCGGCAAACTGAGGCTCACGAGCCACAGTTTGCTGACCACTGGACTAGGAGATCGGAAATTAGGTATATAAATAGGATGAATTTTTAACAGAGGGTAAAAAGAAGGAATAGGGAAAACCTGAAGCGGGAATTGGGTAAGAGAAACAGGACAACAAAAGGGAAAAACTGAGGAAGAGAGTGTTGGAATACAGGTGAAGTTGAGATAGAGTAAAATGATGCTAAAGGAAAAATGAATATAGAATGTAGAACACTAATCCCAAAATAAAATAAAAGAGAAAGAGAAAGTAAAATGAAACTTTTAAAAAAGGTAAAACAATGGTAGTAATAATACTTGTTAAAAATAAAAATATAATAATTAAAAAGGTAAAATCAAGTAAGAAAAAAATTTAGTTTCTTAAGTAAAAGATAAAAAATAAAAATGTGCAGTAGTGAAGGTCATTCACTTCCTCTACTGTTCTGTTTGGCATGTCTGTTTCCTGTCAGGTAGTCAGGACAGTATTGAAGTTCCTGCATTCCACAGCTCTTCTGCGTCATAAGCCACAATCTTGTTTTCAAGCAGGCAGTATTTCTTTGTTTCTCAGCCTGCCTGTGGTTGTCTTTACACAAGAGTCAATTTATGATTCAACCCCTGGGTGGTAGTGTTTTTGTATTGACATCCAGGGCTATAAGTCCTCTGTACCCAGTATTTAGAATTTCTTTTACTACTCCACTTAATACTGGTTTAGGAGTTTGGACTTCCCCAGAGCTGGTTTTCTGATCATTTCTCCCCACTCTGATCCCAGGTTCCACAAAAACAACTTTCCCCTGCAGTCTCCGAGAGTGTTTTTAATTGGATGATCCTATGTACTGGGCTTAGTAATCAAAAAGATTTATTTACAGAGAAAAATAGCCAGAGTGAGCACACCACTCGCAATTTTTTGCCCTGACATGGTGTGTGACTCTGTGCACTTCTTTGCACACGCTTTCTCTCCCCCTCACCCCCTAGCACAGTGCAGCCTGATAAAGCTCCAGGCTGCCTTTTTGTGCCCAGCCCAGCTATGGGTTGATTTCTAGAGTTCCCTTCTGTCAGCAGCCCTGTGGACCCCCTTCCACATTCGTGGACTTCCACATACACTGTCCCCAACAGCACGAATTTTGTCGGGCACAAACTTCCTCTGAACCTCTAGAGTCCACTGCACGCATTTCTCCCTCCAGCCTGGATCACAGAGCTCACCTTCTCTGGGTGAAATCTGACCTTTCTGTGAGAAGGTGCAGAGGTTGTCAGAGTCTGCATATTCATGCTGCTTGAGACTTGGTGTTTGTGGGTTCGCAGCTGGTCTCTAGGTGTTGTGGTTGTAGAGTCCCAGTAAGTATCCAATTCTTCCTGATTGAAGGTAAGGCTAGGCTTCTGATCACAGCCACTCTCCCCTTAATGATGGCGCGGTCTCTGTGGCAGAGCCGGTCGCTCCAGGAGAGATTTTAGCACTCCTGTGGAAGCTACCCAGTCAGGGGATCCAGCTCCGGCAGTCGCCAATAGTCCTGTGGAATATAGCTGTCTCTCAAATAGACACTCCCCATACGTCCACACACTCTCCTTTTGTTCTTTCACTCACACACTATCTTGCAGCCTGCCTTTCCATCAGCATCCATCTTTGATCCTCTTGTTGTGGTTTTAATTTTCATCTCTCTGATGATTAATGATATTGAGAATTTTCTATTTCTATTATGTCAGAAACCAATCCTGTCTCACTAATAGAAAGATGTGCAGAGGAGCCAGGGAGGCTGGTAAACAACTTTAATTGCTCTGAAAGGTCAGAGCTTAAAACATTGTTAACTGAAACACCTCTGTTTGTTCTTTGTGTATTTCTGTTGTTGGAATTTCCTACCTGGGGGCTATGGGCAGATCCCATAGCCTTAATAAAAGGGATAGCCAGGCCAGAGCACGAAGCAGTCCTTCCACTAGAGATGGGCTACCGCCTGGCCCCCATTTCCCCAAATTTATGCTTTTCTAAGTCTCTCTTCATTTGTGTGTGGCCTTCTCCAGAACCAGAACCCTGAACCAGGAACCCTGAATCACGCGGGACATAAAAAGGATTCCCACACTATTAGCCATTTATATATTCTCTATAGAGAAGTGTCTATTCAAGTCCTTTGACCATTTTTAAGTTGGATTGTTCTATCTTCCTGATGTTGAGTTGTATAAGTTCTTTAAATATTTTTGAAATTAACCCATTATCAGATGTATCATTGGCAAATATGTTCTCTGATATAGTGGGTTTTCTTTTCATTTTGTTGATGGTTTCTTTTGCTATGCAGAAGCTTTTTATTTTCATTTTATAAAAGATTTTTTAATATATATTTTATTGATTTTTTTTTTTAGAAAGAAGAAGGGAGAGGAATAGAGAGTTAGAAACATCAATGAGACAGAAACGTCGATCAGCTGTCTCATGCATACCCCCTACTGGGGATGTGCCTACAACCAAGGTACACACCCTTGACCAGAATCAAACCTAGGACCTTCCAGTCCACAGGCTGACTCTCTATCCATTGAGCTAAACCAGTTAGGGCTGTACAGAAGCTTTTTAATTTGATGTAATTCCATTTGTTTATTTTATTTTATTTTTTGTTTTCCTTGCCCCAGGAGATGTATTGGTAAAAATACTACTATTTGGGATGTCTGAAATTTTATTGCCTATGTTTTCTTCTAGGATTATTATGGTTTAATGACTTACATTTAGTCTTTTATCCATTTTAAGTTTATTCTTTTGTATGGTGTGAATTGGTGATCTAGAGTCATTTTTTTGCATCTTCCTGTTTAATTTTTCTAACACCATTCATTGAAGAGACTGCATTTACTCCATTGTATGCTCTTGCATCCTTGTCAAATATTAATTGACCATGGAGGTGTGGGTTGATTTTTGGGCTCTCTGTTCTATTGAAGTGATACATATGCCTGTTCTTATGCTAGTACCAGGTTGTTTGAATTATAGTGGCCTTGTAGTATAGTTTGATATTCAGTATTGTGATCCCTCCACCTTTTTTCTTCTTACTCAAGATTGCTGTGGCTATTTAGGGTCTTTTTTCCTTCATATACATTTTTGCAATATTTATTCTAGATCTATGAAATATGCCATTGGTATTTTAATAGGGATTGCATTGAATCTATAGGTTGCTTTGGATATTTTAGGCATTTTAATTATGTTAATTTTACCAATTCATGAACACAGTATATGCTTCCATTTATTTGTATCTTCCTCAATTTTTTTCTTCAATGTTCTATACTTTTATGAGTACAGGTCTTTGGTTAAATTTATTCCTAGGTACCTTATTTTTTGTTGTTGTTGCAATAGTTAATAGGATTATTTTATTAGTTTCTCTATCTGATAGGTCATTACTGGTTCATAGAAATGCCATTGATTTCTGGATATTGATTTTGTATTTTTCTACTTTGTCAAATTTATTTATTAGATATAGTAGTTTTTGGTGGAGTCTTTAGGGTTTCCTTGTACAATATTAAGTTGGATTGCTTCGTGCTCTGGCCTGGCTAAATATTTGCCATCTTGTGGATAATAACAATTTTACTTTATCCTTTTCCAATTTAGATGCCTTTTATGTCTTTTCTGATCTCTGTGACTCGAATTTCCAGTACTTTGTTGAATAAGAGTGATAAAAGGGGACATCCCTGTCTTGTTCCTGATCTTAAGGGAAATACCTTTAGTTTTTGCTTCTTGAGTATGATGTTAGCTGTATATTTTTCTTATATGACCTTTATCATTTTGAGGCATGGTCTCTTTTTTCCCATTTTGGTGAAAATTTTTTTATCATAAATGGGTGCTGGATTTTGTCAGTTGCTTTTCCTGCATTTATTAATATGATCATGTGATTTTTGTCTTTTAATTTGTTTATATGGTGTATTACATTTATTGATTTGTGAATATTGTACCAGCCTTATATCCCCAGAATAAATTACACTTGATCATGGTGTATGATCTTTTTAATGCATTGTTGGATCTAATTTACTGATATTTTTGTTGAAGATTTTACATTATGGTCATTGGTGGTATATACATATAATTTTTTTCTTTGTAGTGTCTTTATCTGGTTTTAGAATTAGGATAATGTTGGCCTTGTAAAAAGAGCTTGGAAGTTGTCCATTCTCTTGAATTTTTTAATATAGTTTGAGGAGGATATATGTTAGTTCTTTGAATGTTTGGTAAAATTTAACTGTGAAGTCATCTAGTCAGGGCTTTTGTTTGCTGGGGTTTTTTGATTATTGCTTCGATTTCTTTTCTTTTTAAAAATATATTTGTATTGATTTCAGAGAGGAAGAGAGAAGGAGAGACAGACAGAAACATCAGCGATGAGAGAGATCGGCTGTCTCTGGATGTCTCCAACTGGGGATCCAGCCTGAAACCCAGGCAAGTGCTCTGACGGGGAATCAGACTGTGACCTGGTTCAGAGGTCAGCACTCAGCCTCTGAGCCACCACATCTGAGCTGCTTCAATGTTTTAAGTTCTACTTTCTTAGAAAATTTCAATTGTACAATACAGTGTTATCAACTATGGTCACCATATTATACATTAGACCCTCAGACTTTATTCATCTTAGAACTGAAAATGTGTATCCTTTTACCAACCTCTCCCTATTTACTCCTCCCTCCAGGCCCTAGTAACCAACTTTTCTCTCTCTTTTTCTATGAGTTTGACTTTCCCCCCCAGGTAATACTGTTTTAACTCATCCTCCTTCCCAACTGAAAGTAAAAATTTTAGGCTGTTCAAACATATTTGAAAATGCCTACAAATTCCAATCGCCTCAGAAATCCATGATCACATTAGCATATTAAAGGTTCTGAAAATTAAAAACAAAACTTTGCTTTAACAACTCCTAGGCTTATTTCACTATAAAACCTTTTTTCCTTTACAACATAATACACATCCTGAGAAATTCCATTAGTGAGTGGTGATCCACTGAAAAATCTGACACTAGGGAAGGACATTGTTAACTTTGAAATCTTACAGATTACTTTATAGATGATTCCAGCTCTCAAAAGGAGCAAGAGTGAAGGAATGGAGAGGCACAGGTGAATTTAAGAACTAAATAGGAGCTAAAGCAGTGCTTTATAGATTAAATGTAGATAGTGAAGCCAGATTATGGGAAAGGTTGTGATATTTTAAGTTTGAGGAGTCTGTTTGACCTTCTAGTAGAGATATCCATCAGGCAGTTAGAGAAGAGCTTCTGTGTAAGAGATATATGTTTAAGCAATAAGATTTTATTGGATTTCACCAGGAACAGTTGTTGAAAAAGAAAAGCATTGGACAGACCGCTGGGAAGGAACCGTAACTCCTAAGCAAGAGAAGAAAAAAGAGTCTAGAACTTGACAGGCCAGAAATGCTCAAAAAGGTAGGGTAGGAATTTCAAAGGCAATGGTGTCACAGAATACAAAAGACTGGGAAGTTGAAGCAGGAATTAGTGATCAACAGATTCCCATGTAACAGAAGGTTTAGCAGGCTTGTAATGGTGCATAGAGCCAATGTTAAAATTTCAGGAATTTTGCAAGTCAGTTGGTGACAAGTTAATAACTGCAGTCAGTTCTGGTGAATGTATTTGCACCATTAAAAGTAGAATACACTACTAAGCCAAGCTTCTTAACTCCTGCTCTGAAAAGCTGGTTGTTCAACATTTACTGGCTCACCACTAGAGTAAAGGCTAGAAAAATCTTTTTGGAGCTGAGACCGGTTTGGCTCAGTGGATAGAGCGTCAGCCTGTGGACTGAAGGGTCCTGGGTTCGATTCTGGTCAAGGGCATGTACCTTGGCTGCGGGCACATGCCCAGTAGGGGGCGTGCAAGAGGCAGCTGATTGATGTGTCTCTCATCGATGTTTCTGACTTTCTCTCCCTTCCGCTCTGTAAAAAAATCAATAAAATATATATATTTTTTAAAGAAAAATCTTTTTGGATTTGTCAGGTAGGAGGGCATCCCAGAGGGCATTCTCTTGAGTGGTGGAATGGAGGCCAGATTGCAGTAAGGTAAGGAGTGGTATTTATGAAAATGGAAAGGCTTTAATGAGAATGGAAGATATAAATTACATAGTAGCCAGAGGTTAGTATGAAGTTAGGGAATGGAGAAACAAACATATTTATAGCTCAAGGAATTTTTTCCAAGAGAGAGAGAGAAAGAGAACAAGGCTGAAGGTACAAGATGATGCAAAGTGAAGGTCTCCCAGGGGAGGAAGGAGAGGATGGTATTTGAGGGATGGGTATAGGAATCCATGAATATTAGGAAGGATGGCTTGTCATCCAAGACTGAAAGAAAGATGGAATCTCTATAAGGAACAAATATTTGTCATTCAACCAGCATTTAAACTTATAGGAGTGCATGTTTGTTTTCAAATAACTTTGGCTGCTCTGGCTTTGGAAGCTAATGATTGCTGCCACTTGTTTATCCTTGGGGCAAAAGTCTGGATCTTTCCCTTAGTAATTCACATGCAACACTATTTAAAAATAGTTCTACTTTCTAAGAAATTAAGGGAGAAGTAACATATGTGGAAATAACATATGTGTGAAAAGGAATATAAGTATTATATTAAGTCTACACCCTAATAAATTACAATCATCGAGTATTTTAGCTATCCTACTTGCTGGATTTGAATGGGTAATGAATAAATCTTTTATTTAGTTTCCTACCCCAGGTAATCCAGTTAATCCTGCTTCTCCTGCCATTTTCAGGCCCAGATTAGGCTGTTATATTTGCTTATATGTGCTGTGTGAGCACAGCCAAGGATTCGATGAGCCTGAGGAGGGGCAGTGAAGGATTAAAGAAAAGACAGACAAGAAAATACAACTGAGGCTTGGCAGCTCTCCCATGCCCAGATGAGTATACAGAAGGACCCAACCTGCAAACTGAGGCTTTATTATTTTTTTTTTTTTAAAAATATTTTTTTATTGATTTTAGAGAGGAAGGGAGAGGGAGAGAGAGAGAGAATCATTAATGATGAGGGAGAATCATTGATTGACTGCCTCCTGCACATTCCCCACTGGGGACTGAGCCTGCAACTTGGGCATGTGCCCTTCACCGGATCAAACTTGGGACCCTTTAGTCCGCAGGTCAATGCTCTATGCACTGAGCAAAAACCAGCTAGGGCCTGAGGCTTATTTTATAGACAGATCAAAACAAGGGTAGTGGTCAATATGTATACAATGTTTTTGTCAGTTTCACCTTGTTTTGACAGCACTTGCTGCACCTTCCACAGCCACATTAGCTACCTAGGATGGAACTAGAGAGAGCTGAAAGGTTAAGCTGAATTATGCCAAGAGGGCTCTACCCTCCATGCTGGGACTTGTTTGTGGCCCTGCAACAGATCTGTCCCAGGCTTAATTCTAGAGCCTCTCCTAACACTTATGTTAGTCAGTTTCTGGACGAAGGTCCTCTCACTAAAGAATATGAAGTCAGGATAAATGGATGTCATCTTGCTCCTTATTGCCATTTCTAATCCTGGTAAAGAAAACAAATCAACGAGACTAGAGGGAAAGAATTGTGTGTGCATTTTGTGAGCCAAAAGTCTGTCTTCTTTATCTTTATATCCTCATTATCCATTTAATAAATATTTATTAAGACTACACTATTTTCTGGGCAAAATGCCATAGGCTAGGGATGAGGGTATAAATACACAGAGCTTTTATTAAAATGGGAGAGACATATATCAAATAGCAACACAAATATATATATATATAATATGTATTATATAAAGTATATATAATAATATGTATATATTATTATAAAATGTAGTACATGCTCTGAAAGAAAAATGAAGAGTTATATGAAATACTTAAAAGAATTAGCTGTCTGGAATTCCTGGAATAGGAGGTACCTCTCTAGGAGAGTTCTGAGACCTGAAAGATGAGTAGGAGTTCTACAGGCAAAGTGTGAGGCAAAGAGCATTCTGGGGAGAAGGAACAGCCACTGAGAAGGACTTGAGGCAGGAAAGCTTAGTCATCTCTAGGGGGGAAAAAAGTAGTGTCAGAAAATCTAATGAGAAAAGAAAAGCTTGAAGAGGTAGACTCTGTTAGCCACCGTGCTGTTGTCTTTGTCTGACTTTTGTTTGTTTGCTTGTTCATTTGTTGTTTTCATTTTTATATCCCACATATAAGTGAAGTCATTCAGTTCTTTAATTTTTCTTTCTGATTTATTTCACTTAGCTTATATTAGTTAATTTCACACTGATGGATGATATTCTCAAGATCCATCCATGTTGTCTCAAATGGCAATATTTCATCTTTTCTTATGGTTGAGTAGTATTCCATTATATATGTACTAGGAGCCTGGTGCACAAAATTCGTGCACTGGGGTGGGTGGTCCCTCAACCCAACCTGCCCCCTCTCACATACTGGGAGCCCTCTGGGGATATCCAACTAATGGCTCACCCCCAGCCTGCGCAAGACCTAAAGCCTCTTGTGAGGCTTTAGGCCTTGGGCACCCAGCCATCACCCTGCTAAGCTCAGCTCCAGCTGCCTGTGACCACCCCGCCCCTGCGGGCTGGGCGCTCACCGCCACTTCCCCTCACAGTGCCCAGGGGCTGGGCGCTTGCTGCCACTGCCATTTCATCTCCACTCCCAGGCCTGGTGCTCCAGCCACTTGGCCCCGCCCCTGCTCCTGATTGGCTGGTAGCATAGCCAATCAGGAGCCAAGGTATGGTCAAATTTGCATGTTTCTCTTTTATTATATAGGATACCACATCTTCTTTAGAAATGTGTTATTTAATTTTAAAATATTTTAAGATTTGTTGGATGTAGGTCTATGTTGTTATTTTTAAAATAACTTTATTGTTATGTAATTTACATATAAATTGTGCCCATTTAAAATCTGAAATTAAATGTCTTTGATATATCACATTGTATATATCAGAATTGTATAACTATCCTCACATTCTAATTTTAGAAGGTTTCACCACTCCCCAAAGAATCATTAGCAGTCACTCCCCATTCCTCCTCAGCCTCCCTTCCTACCTCTGTAGTCTAAGACAACCATTAATCTACTTTCTTTCTGTCCAGATTTTCTTGTTTTATGCATTTCACATAAATGAAATAATATAATACATAGTCTTTGTGACTGGCTCCTTTCATGTAACATAAAAAGAAAAAGTAAAGTGATGAAAACTACAGAGATGAAAAGGGAACTGGCCATTAGTGTCCTACTATATTTCCTCGGCCTTGTTCTGTCTCTATCTCTTTTCCATGAACCTATGATTTCTGTGGTGACCTGTGACACTGCCTGAAGTCTTTTTTTTTTTTTAATCAATGCAGTATGCTTAGCCCACAATCAGATCAAGTGAGTGGTGGGATGGAGGCCAAGTGAGAATTGTCAGGGTGTCCTTAAAAACAGCCTACAACCAGTGACAGACAGGAAGTTGTGGATAAATACCCTCACTTCGTTTCCTATTAGTTGAGGAAACTGAGTCATGTTCTACAATGTCCCAAAGATTTCCCCAGTAAGTTTTAGCTCCCTACCCACAGTGGTGACTTGCTTAGTAATGTTATTGGATTCCTTTCCTTTTGTGTCTTATTTCCCCACTCCTCTACTAGTGTTTTCTGGAATTGCCTTTCAAATAAATTGCTTATATTTATGAGTCTGCTTCTAAGGAATGCAAACCATGCCTCATAATTTAGGAACAAATTGAGAGCCAAAACAATTCCACTACAAAACCATTTAAAAATCAGTTCGTAGATTAAAAACAAAATGACGAATAATTCAAATTTAAAAGAAGAAATTTGGAAGACAAAGACTAATTAGAATAAAAGTAATTGATGTCCTGAAATTAGACAAATGGATCAGAAATTATATTTAAAAACCAATAGAAGATAATTTCACCGATTAAAAGGAATTAATCTAGAACATTTTATTCCTGGGGGTGGGGAGGATTGATGTAGGAATAGTTACACTGAGATATAATCTAGTGTGTGTATGTTTTTTATTTTACTGATTAAGGCAAAATTCTTTATCTACCCAGGCCAATACTAACTATTTACCAGAACAAAAATGGATAGTCTTAGACTTCTCTAAGAATTATTCAATGTCTGCAAAGTGCTGAGAAAAAGAAGATCAGATCCCAAAGTGTTTTTCTCAGTCAAGTTGACATCCTATCTCATAAAGAGGGAATATGCTAATTGACCATCACTCCATCACAAAAGATGGCTGCACCCACAGCTGAGGCCAAGTTCCCTTAACAAGCAATCAGCAGATACCTAAGGCTATGCCCTCATCCACCCCCATGGGGCTTGACAGGGGAACTCAGGTCGTATCCCCCACCCAGCAGGGCTTGACAGGGACCTCAGGCCACACACCCATTCGAGAGGGCTTGATGGGGGACCTCAAGATGCGCTTCCCATCCTAGTGCTGGGCTAGGGGACCTCAGAGTGCTCCCCCTGCCCCAGCACCAGGCTAGGGGACCTCAGCCATGCCCCCCACCTGGTGAGGCTTGACAGGGGACTTCAGGTCATGCCCCCAGCCCCAGCACCCAGCCAGAGGACCTGAGGCTTGGCCCCCTTGCCTGTCTGGGCTTGACAGGGGACCTCAGGCCATGTCCCCCACCCAGCAGGGCTTGACCATGAACCTCAAGGTGCACCCCAAGTGCTGGGTCCTGGGAACTCAGGCCCAGTGGAGCTTGATGGGCACCTGAAGCTGTGCCTCCCTGCCACTGGGGCTTGACAGGGGACCTCAGGCTGCAACCCCACCCAGTAGGGCTTGACAGGGGACCTCAAGGTGCACTTCCTGTCCTGGTGCTGGACTAGGGGACCTCAGGCTGCTCCTCCTGCCCCAGTGCCAGTCCAGGGGACCTGAGGCTGCACCCCCCTGCCTGGTGGGGCTTGACAGGGGACCTCAGGCCATGACCCCCATGCAGTGAGGCTTGATGGCAAACCTCAAGGTACACCCCCAGTGCTGGGTTGGGGGAACTCAGGCTATGCCCCTGCCCACTGGGGCTTGACAGAGCACCTGAGGCTACACCCTCCCTGCCTGGCAGGGCTTCACTGGGGACCTCAGGCTATGCCCCCACCCTGTGGGGCTTGACAGGGGATCTCAGGCTGAATCCCCCTGTCCTGGCACCAGGTCAGAGGACCTGAGGCCATGCCCCTGTCCAACAGGGCTTGACAAGGGTGGAACTGGCCAGGTCTGGATCTAGCCCAATGGGCAGGGGGGCCGGCTGGGTCTGGGTCTCAACTGATTTTGAGGTGCATGTGGGTGGGCAGGGACTTGACTCTGGGTCCCATGGTGAGCCCTGGTCTCCGACAGGAGGAAGGTTTTCATATACATTTTATTAATTTTCTTTCATCTCTGATACTTCTATTATAGAGAAAGGGCAAATAGCAATATTAAATTATTTCTTTTAATTAATCCTCTTTTAATGTGCATGAATTTCATGCACTGGGCCACTAGTTTAAATATAAAGGCAATCTCAATTTTAACAAACCAATGACCCATATGACCTTTTTTTAAAAATTAAAAAAATTAAAGCCAATAAACTAAGAAGTAATGGACACACAATAAAAAGACTGTTGACAAGAATTCAATTAATTTAAATATAGATTGAGACTTAAGCAATTATGGAAAATGTGGTCACAAATATTGATGTGATAAACCTTGACAATGTGAAAAAAATGGTAATATAACAACAGAAATCAAGCATGGAGGGGGAAGGAGGAAGTGGAAAGAGGTTCATTTGTGTTCATTTCCTCTGTAACAAGGATTCAACAGATGTAGTCTGAAGTTGCTAAATCAAGAAATGGAGAGTTAATGATAGTAAATGATAGTAAATAAAGCTATAATGATTGCAGCAAAACAAAATCCCCCAAACTGATAATAAACCTTCCAAATTATCCAAAGAAACACATACAAGCACACATTTGTAAAACCAAATGTAGAAAAGACCATACATATAACAATTGATAGTAATATAAAACTTATAACATGGAATAATAAATACCAAACATATCCCTTATATATGTATAAATGAGAATAAGTTCACCCATTACAAAAGGCTACAGAATAGATAAAAAACAGAAATCCAGCTATGCATTTAGAAGAATGAAATACAATACAACTGCAAAAAAGAGGTGATTCTTTGTTGACAGCATAATAGACAATCAGATAAACCACTGGCTAGCATAATAATCAAATTACAAGAAAAATGTACAAAATTAGAAATAAAAAAGGGGAAATAACTATTAATATAGAGGAAATTAAAAGTTCTTAAAATACATTTGAAAACATAAGTCACAAATATTAAATAGAAGCAAAGATCGATGTCTAAAAAAACAACAATGGAAGCAATTATAAAAGTTATCGAGGATCTTCTTTAAAATCTCTAAGCCTATATGGTTTTACTGTCGATTATTTAAAACTAGAGGCCTAGTGCACAACTTTGTGCACCAGTGGAGTCCAGCTGACCCAGCCCCAATGGGGGTGGATCTGACCAGGCATGTTGGGAGGAGGAGATGGTGGGAGGTTGGCTGATTGGGGCCCAATCAGGGCTGGGTCAGCTGAGGGGAGGGACCAAGGGCAATTGGCTGGTGGGCCCCACCCCTGATTGGGGGGGTGATGATTGGGGATAGGTCCAGCCATGGGGAGGGATTGTGGGTGGTGGCCCGCTGGCTCCACCCCCAAATGAGGTGGAGGCCAATCAGTAATCAGCAGCCAGGGGAGAGACCATGGGAGGTTGCCTGGCTAGACCCACCTCCAATCGGGAGCTGGCTGGGGGAAAGGGCTTCAGGCTGATCAGGATGTTTGGGGCCATGCAGGGGGAGGGGCTGCAGGCAGTTGGGCAGCTGGCCCTGCCCCTTATTAGGGGTTGGGGGGCCAATCGGTGGTGGGGCTGGGCAGGAGGGGTTGCATGACTGGCCCCACTCCTTATTGGTGTAGGGGAGCATTCAGGGGTGGGGCCATCTGGGGAGAGGGACTGCAGGCCAATCAGGGTGGTTGGGGCCCATTGAGGGTGGGGCCACCTAGAGGAAGGGGCTGCAGGAGTTTGACCAGCCAGCCCTGCCCTCTTTTGGAGTAGGGGGACAATGGAGGGGGTTGGCCAGCTGCCCCACTCCCTGATTGGGCTGGTTTGCTGGCCATAGTGGGTGTCATAGTGACTGGTTGTTCCAGTCTTTATGACAATGTAGTCGCTGGCTTTATATATACATATAGATATATAGATAGTTATGAAACAGATAAGTTGGATAGAATTTAAACTGTGACAAACACAAAAAAGGGAAATTTTTCAAATTGTATTCATGAAGAAAATCTAACACTGATTTAAAAACTTGACAAGAAAAGGCCAACCCATTGATCAACATTATTTATAAACCTAATAAAACAATGGCAGTTGTAGTTCAGCAGTTCTTAAGAAAATATGCCAATTTGGTTCCTTCCTGGACTTATTTGACTCACAAATTGTTCAAGAGTGTTTTGTTTAATTTATACATATTTGTGAATTTTCTGGTTTTTCTTTTGTTGTTGATTTCTAATTCCATTTCACTGTGATCAGAAAAGATACATTACATGCTTTCAGTCTTTCTAAATGTGCTAAGACATTAAGGCCTAACATACGGTCTGTCATGGAGAGTGTTCCATGTCCCGTGGGAAAAAATGTGTCTTCTGCTATTGTTGGGTGGAGTGTTCTGTACAGATAAATTATCTAGTGAGCTAGCTATTCACCAATCCACCCCAATCCCATCTTTCTATCTACCGACCTATGGGAACTTTGTACCTATCAAGCCCATGGCCTAGATGTTCAGGTGGCTGGTTTGCCTCATCACTCAGATCTGTGTTCAAATATAACCTCAGAGAAATTCTCTATGACCACAGCGTCTAACATTGTACCACACCTCACCACATCCTTTCAGTCTCTTGTTTCCTGGTTTGTTTTCTGCAGAGCGTTATCAAAATTTGTTTCTTGTTTCTTCTCTGTCCCCTCCCAGCAGAATATAAGCTCAGTAAAAGCAGAGACTTTGCTTTGTTCACAGCAAGAACTTAACAGTTGATGAATGTGTTTAACATTTTTTAAATATCATCTGCTCTTCAAAATAGCATACTATTTTTACTTAAATAAATTTGTTTATATGGTTTTTCATGCTGGGAGGTTTGAGAGGCTATTCTCACACCCTGTATAATTTTTCTGTACCTTTCCCTCTGCTTAAATTACTACTTATTAATTTCATAAAAACTTTTTATTGTTGGTTGTGTTGGGAATTGAAAGTTAGATCATCTAGATCAGGTTACACAATAAGCTTTACAATTTTACAATTATATGCCAAGTAAAGAATTTTACTATTTGGAAGTTTGGCTAATTGAAATGACTATTCTCTCCAAAATTATGTACTTTTTAATGTTATATTTTATAACTTATCAAAATTAAAACTACTTACTGTTTTTACTTTGACTCTTGCTATCCTTAATATTCCTTTTCTTTCTTATGTCAATGTCCTTTCTCTTTATCCATTCTTCCAGAGTTGCTCATATTCTCATGTGCTTTGAGTCTCAGATACAACCAAACATAGCACTTGAGTCAGTATCTTGCTCTTCTTTTCTGTCTCTGTGCCTGTTCCTGACAAATTTATCTCTAGTCTAGACAATATTTTAGAATCTATTTTAAAGTTAGACTGGTGTTTAAGAAACACAAAAGTGAAAGTGATTGTTAAATACAACCTGGGGTTAAACCACTGCTTTATTTCTACTTTCTCTCTGGGCACAGTGGTTTTTTGTTGATAATGAAAAGTAATTACTGTAAGGAGTAGATATGGTCCCTATGTCCTGGAAAGAACAGAAAGAAAATTCACCCATTTAAAAGCGGGATTGTGCTCCAAACAATGTTTGCTGCAGTTTTTAATCCTGCACTTCTTGAAGCTCACCTTTTTATTCTAGGAAGTCTTCTCTTTTCCCTGGATCCTTTAAGAAGTTGTCATTTATATCACACATTCTAGGAAATTGTACTTTTGTAGTTGTTTCATGTTGTAGTACTGTTTCCCTTTCCACCCTGAATAGTGTAAGCTTCTTGAATGCAAGACCATGCTTTATCTAGAAAACAAATAAGCAACCATTTAAATAGTACTGTGACTCTAGGTTATATATCTTGTAGGATTAGACTTTAAAATGATGTGTTAATGATTTGGTTTGTGATTAGGGTGTCTAGTCATTAGCTACAATTCCAATTTCCTGCATTTTAGGTTATTAGAAAAGAATCATTCTTTATGAGACAGTGCCATTTCATCAGTGTAATTTTAAGTTCCTTTTTTCTGTTGATTGATGGAATCTGTTTAATTATTGATTTTTAATAATGTGATAAGCACCTATGTCCCCACTACCCAAAACAAAAGCCAGGACCAACACCTACATCTAATGCCTGCTCTTCATCAACCTGTTCCCCACCTCTTCTCTTCTTAGGTCATAGAGAAGTAGGGAATGTATCCAGCATTTTACAGATGATGAAACAGACTTTGGGCATTTGAGTTTTTCAGATCTCCCAGTAAATGGGCCATCTGGGAGCCAGACCTAGGTGTGTTAATTCTGATACCAAGCTTCTAAACTGCTCATATAGTCTCCCAATTATTTGTCTGCAAGATGGCAGGGAAGTGCTGTTCAATAAAAATAAGCAGATCCTGGGACTTAAATCTTAGGAGAGAAAATAATCACTGAAGAGGATAACGGTCCATCTCTAGCCTTGAGGGGTTTTTTTGTTGTTGTTTTTTTCTTTACCCAGCCCTCTTTAGGTTATTTCATAGTTCAGCTGTCCTAAGAGTGGACATACTACAGTTGATTCAGGTTTCAAACACCAAACCAAAGGAGCTATGATAAGGGTAGCATTATGGAAATTGCTTTGGTGTGGAAGAAACTTTTTCTAAATGACCACCTTGTTACAAATGGCAGTAAAGTCAATAGAAAGGCCTTGTTTGTACACTGTAGAATGAACCCTCTTTTGGTCTTCAGTTAATGGTGGTTAACATGCAGTCTGCTGTTCTCTAGAAAAATATATAAAACAGATTTATACTTGCTTGTTTTATCCTGCTAACATAGTGAATTACAGGTGAAAGCACGCGCGCGTGCGCACACACACACACACACACACACACACACACTTGTCTCCTGTAAATCTATACTACATAGAAATGGAAAGTTAGCCGAGACCAGTTTGGCTCAGTGGATAGAGCATTGGACTGTGGACTGAAGGGTCCCGGGTTCGATTCCGGTCAAGGGCATGTACCTTGGCTGCGGGCACATCCCCAGTAGGGGGCGTGCAAGAGGCGGCTGATGGATGTCCCTCTCTCATCGATGTTTCTGACTTTCTATCCCTCTCCCTTCCTCTCTGTGAAAAATCAATAAAATATATATTAAAAAAAAGAAATGGAAAGTTAAAGACAGGCTAATTAGTATAGCCTTAAGAAACCCCATAGAATGACGTGTGTGCCCCGATACCTACAAGAGTATCACTAAAAGTGAAAAGTGTATCCACTGGACATCACAGGGGTTTGTCCTCAGATCATTTTTCTTTTTTAAAAAATTAATGGAGAAGAATATACATATATAAATGTATATATATATATACACATATACATAGATATAGATATATAGATATAGATATAGATATAGATATAGATATAGATATAGATATAGATATAGATATAGATATGTATGTAAAAGACTATATGTAAAGTGTCCCTGCAGGAGTTTGACTGAGAGACTGAGTTCTATCGCTCGCTATGATGTGCACTGACCACCAGGGTGAGGCGCGGAATAAAGGAAGGCCCCAGCAGGCAGCCAGCAGCCAGCCCTGATCTTTGGCCAGCCCTAGGGATCCTACCTGTGCATGAATTTCATGCACCGGGCCTCTAGTGTAAAACATGGTGTTGGAAAATTATAGAATGATTGATTCTTAACAACAGACTTAAACTAGAAAGAAAGAGTGAAAAATTGGGTAACAGGGATGTGTGATGAGTAAGGAAGTCATTATTATAACAAAAAGAGAAAAAGATCCCTATTAATAATGCCAAGTGGGTGAAGCACTAAGATGAAGATTTTTAAATTATCAAGTACTTAGATCTCTTCACAGTCATAAAATTAATGTAAATAATCAGACTCATAAGAGAAATAATGTTACCATAATAAAGCATGTCAACAACTTACCTGGGGTGCTTTACCTGATTCCCAATTGTAATCTGATGGAGTTTTTTGTTTATTTGTACTAACCAACTTAATCATCTCCAACACTTAAAAAATAGGGGAAATTGCTCAAAATTATGGCTTATACATTCTATTTGTGTTTTTAATCACACATAGGCTGGAACACAATCATATGGAATATTTAGTTCCTATTTGTTTCCCTCTGTTATTATACAGGAGCCTGTTGAGGAGATGATAAGATATTGAGGAAGGAGGAACATTTTATAGTCCCATGAGTAGTTCTCAGTGTTTTAGTGAGACTGTGTCCTTGGGATGGAAACGTTATAGATGCTTCTTAGTTTTGGTTTGTTTTGCTTCCCCTGCAGGTGAGATACGAAAGTTAGAGTGGGCTGGAGTTGACCATTTCCCTTCCCTACATGGCTCAAACTCTTACAAAACTGCTCTGAAAAACTATTTTCTCTTTTGGGCAGGCCCTTGTTAGAAGAAGAAAAGAATTATCTGAAACTATTTAAAATGGCTACTTTTCCCAGAAGTAGTATAGCTATGTCACTAAACAAAATGACTTGAGGTTAATTAGCCTAACCCATAAAATTACTGAGCTATTTAATGACACAAATAAAATATTTTGGCAGCAGCAAATCAGAAACTATCCTATCTAATAAAAGAGTAATATGCAAATTTGACCATACCTTTGTTACACCACAAGACACGCCCACAGACACACCTACCAGCCAATCAGGAGCAGATTATGCAAATAAATCCCAACGAAGATGGCTGCCACCACTGAGGGCAGGAAGAAGGCTTGATTTTCCCCGGCAACAGAGGAAGCCAAGCTTTCCACCTGCTGTTGCCGGCCTAGGCCTCCACTCAATGTTACAAAGTTTCAATTATAAAAGATACAGAAATGGTGGCAGCCACTGAGCTGGAGAGAACAGAGGCTTGGGTTTCGCTGGCAATGGAGGAAACCAAGCTTTACACCTGCCATTGCTGGCCTAGGCCTCCACTCTAGGCAACAAAGTTTCAAACAGAAATGGCTGCTGCTACAAAGTGAGCAGAAGGCTTGGCTCTGCTCCAGGCTACAAAGTTTCAATTGTAGACATAAATTAATCCCAGATGCCAGGGCCTCCACTTGGGTCACTGGGAGGAGTGGCTGGCGTACAAACCTCCACAGGCCCCTCGCTCAGGCTGCCCCTCGCCCCAAGGGTACCCCCATCCTGATCTGGGAGACTCTTCAGGGCAAACCAGTTGGCTCCTAACCATGCACCAGGCCTCTATCCTATCTAATAAAATAATAATTTGCAGATTGACCATCACTCCAACATACAAGAGGGCTGCCCCCATGTGGTCAAAGATCCTGCCCCCATGTGGACACAAGAGGGCCATCACAAGATGGCCAGCAGGGGAGGACAGTGGGAGGTCCAAGCCTGCAAAGGAAGGCAGTTGTGGGCCATCAGGCCAACAGGGGAGGGCAGTTGGGGGTGACCAGGCTGGCAGCGGAGGGAAGTTGGGGAAAAATAGGCTGGTAGGGGAGCAGTTAGACATCAATTAAGCTGACAGGGTGGTGATTAGGGGGTGATCAGGCTGGCAGGCAGAAGCGGTTAGGGGCAATCAGGGAGACAGGCAGGAGAGCAGTTTGGAGCCAGCAGTCCGGGATTGTGAGAAGGATGTCCAACGGCCTTTTACTGACCTTTTGCTATAGCCCTAAAAGCAAACAATGCATTGTTTTCTGGGCCAAAATCACTAGGGCACAGAAGTATGGTATCTCAATCAAGCAGGCAGTCAGACATCCCTCGAGAGGTCCCAGATTGGAGCCAGCAGTCCGGGATTGTGAGAAGGATGTCCAACGGCCTTTTACTGACCTTTTGCTATAGCCCTAAACAGGCAGTCGGACATCCCTCGAGAGGTCCCAGATTGGAGAAGGTGCAGGCTGGGCTAAGGGACATCTCCCACTCACCCCTGTGCACGAATTTCGTGCACTGGGCCTCTAGTATTCTATATTTCTATTATCTTGGGTTCTCATCTTTCTCTTTAAAATAAAATGTATTTTTCCACAAACCCTCCAACTATCAGGCCTAAACAGGCAATCGGACATCCCTCTCACAATCTGGGACTGCTAGCTCCCAACCACTCACCTGCCTGCTTGCCTGATCACCCACTAACCACTTCTCTGCCAGCCAGATCGACACCTAACTGCTCTCCTTCAGGCCCAGTAACCCCCAACTGCCCTCCCCTGGTGGCCCAGTTACCCCCAACTGCCCTTCCCTGCTGGCCTGGTCCCTCCCACCTGCCCTCCCCTGCTAGCCATCTTTGACCACATGGGGGCAGCCATCTTATATGAGGGTATGAGAGTCAATCTGCATATTATCTCTTTATTATATAAAATAGGGCTGATTTTGGAAAATGTGGCCTCTAAGTGTAGGTAAGTGGAATTCCCACTTCTGAATCCTGGGAATAGACTGACAGATCCACATGGTCTCAGGCAGCATTGGACCAGGAAAGGCCCTCCTCAAAGGGCTTAGAAGAGCAGGTTAGAATATTTGTTTTTTTCTCACATGAAAGTATAGTAGTCAAGCTCATTCACACCCAGTTTCTTCTCCTTACAAGCTCCTCAGTCATGTTCGGTCATAAGGGCAGAGAGAAGCCAAGATGTTTTGTTATTAGGATTCTTCCACTAGGAAGGAAACATGGAAAGTGAAATATTCATGGAAGTAGTAATATTTGGATAGATGATTCAAGTGTCATTTCTCTGGCAAAATATTTAAAGCAATGACTGCTGATTAAAGACATATTCATAATATCCACAAGTGTCATAATATCATATGACACTTGTGGATCTCATATCTGCATTTCGGTTATGGAAGTTGAGAGGCTCAAGCTATTGATCAATCAAGCTCTATGGTGGAGGGCTGCCCCACTTTATCCTGTGCTGAAGATGGGATCTATGAACCAAACCAAAAGTTTCCACAAAAAAACAATTGCAAGTGCTTGATTGAGATACCATACTTCTGTGCCCTAGTGATTTTGGCCCAGAAAACAATGCATTGTTTGCTTTTAGGGCTATAGCAAAAGGTCAGTAAAACCAGGGAAGTGGCAGATTTTAAGCAGGGTAAACTCTTGGTATGAACATGGGACTGCATTAGCTAAAAAAAAGTACTCCTCCTGCTTCCCCCAGGTCACACAGAGACTTCCTGAATCAAGCAAAGAAGGAATTTAAAGTTCTAAAACAAAATTCACTTTTAGGATAGTTGGAGGGTTTGTGGAAAAATACATTTTATTTTATTTTATTTTATTTTATTTTATTTTTTGAGATCAAAATTCCTTTATTTGCTCATAAGTACTTTGTTTATTTATTTATTTTTTTTGAGTTGAATTTTATTTATTTTATTTTTTTAATATATTTTTATTGATTTTTTTGCAGTATAACTTATAATTAATAGTAGTACATGTTTTCCTTTCCCCCTCCCCCTTATCCTCCCCCCAGCCTCCCCTACCCCCCAGCACATATCCCAACCCTCCCCCTCCCTGCCACAGTGTTTTTCATTCATTGGTTATGCTCATATGCATGCATACAAGCCCTTCAGTTGATCTCCCCCAGCATTCACCTCCCATCCACCCAAGCCTTCCCCCTGTAGCTTGACAGCCTGTTCAAGGCCACCCTGCCTCTATATCAATCACTCTCCCCTGTTTCTTTTCTTCAAAAATGTCTTGCCTCTGCATACAAGAAATAAATGTATAAGAACAAAAAATGTTTCAGTCTCAGTTTCAATGTCCAACTGTTCTGAGTCCCAGTTTCAGTGTCAAATAATTCTTTATGTATACATGTCAGCAATGGTATCCAGATGGTGAACACATCGTGGCAATGCAAGATCCATCCTCTCTGGTTTGGTCCCAGGCTGCCTGCAGCCATGCACAGCTGCTGACTGCTAGCATGGCAAGGTGTCGTCAGTGTCCGCCATCTCTGGACTGTCCTCGTGGCTGGAACAGATCCGTCAGTTCCTCACATTCACAGGAACCCACATGGTCTTGGAGTTGTTCTCTGCAAACACACAAACACATTCTCAACCAAAAGTTAACAAAGGGATCCTCTCTGCAAAATAGACTTGGGATTCTTTTTAATTTTTGCCTAAATGATTTTCCTTTGGCTTATTTTGACACCATGTGTGTTTCTTCATGGGTGTCCTGGAAAATACATTTTATTTTAAAGAGAAAGATGAGAAACCAAGATAATAGAAATGTAGGATATAGTTTTAGATTTGCTGCCAAACTATTTTATTTCTGTCATATTAAAGAGCTCAGTAATTTTATGGGTTAGGCTAATTAACCACAGGTCATTTAATTTAGTGGCATAGCTATACCACAAACAAGGATTGAAAACTACACACAGTCTATGGTCAGAACTGTTTCAGAGTTGAACTTCAGCAGGGTTGCCCAGAGAATAATCTCCACCTTTTGCAGTTTCCTTCAGAAGGTCCTACTGGGAGCTCGATATGAAAAGTGTAACTGTTAACTCTTCCATTTGTTTCAGCAAAGGAATTTAATTATATACATAATTCACACATCTTTGATTGTTCTTTCTAAGCCCCTTTCAATATTGCTGTGGTTGCTAATTGCAGACTGCCTGGAGTGGAGGGGCATGAGATATGCAAAGTAAACATTTATTATTTCTTTATTTAATAAAGCTGCAGCTGATAAACACATCCAGTAATTAGAAGAGACTGTAAATGTGTGCCATGAAAGGAGATTTGGATAATAATAATAATGTCATAAAAACAACTAGAGTCACTATTATAATCCAGTTGTCCCTCAGTATCCATGATGGATTGGTTCTGCAGATACCAAAATTGGTGGATGCTCAAGTCCCTTATATAAAACTAGAGGCCCGGTGCACGGATTCATGCATCGGTGGGGGTCCCTCGGCCTGGCCTTCAGGGATTGGCCAAAACTGGCTCTCTGACATCCCCCAAGGGGTCTCAGATTTGGAGAGGATGAAGGCCAGGCCAAAGGACCCCACCGGTGCACAATTAAGGCCAGGGAAAGACAGCAGGAGGTTGGCCAGCTGGGGAGAGACCATAGGAGGGTTCCAGGATATGTCCGGCATGTCTCGCCCAGTCCCAGCAAGTTAACCTACTGGTTAGAGCATCTGCCCCTGGTGGTCAGTGCATGTCATAGTGACTGGTCGAAGGGTTGAACGAATGGTCAGACACTTAGCATATTAGGCTTTTATTATATAGGATGGCATATTATTTGCATATAACCAATGCACATCCTCCTATATGGTTTAAATCATCCCTCATTACTTATAATGCCTAATAAAATGTAAATTATATGTAAATAGTTGTTATTATTCAGGGAATAATGACAAGAAAAAAAGTTTGTACATGTTCCATATAGACACAACCATCATAGGCCTAACTACATAGTATACATCAGCAACATCACATTTAAAAAATATTTTCAATCTGCAGTTGGTTGCATCTATGGATGCAAAACCCACAGATACACAAGGATGACTGTACTTACTGGTACAGGATGAATTGATTTCTTGCTTCTTCATGTGTGTTGGGGGTGCCATAGTTACATTGTTTTAAATGAAACTGAGTGCTAAATTCTTCACTAAGTATATACTAGTACATATTGTAAAGAAAGGAAGTGAATTGGCAACTTCTAAAATTCAGTTATCTATAAATCCTACTCACTGCCTTTAAACTCAGTTACCTAAAGCCAAATTTTATATCATTTATCTCCTAAAAAAACAAACAACAACAACAACAACAAAAACCTTTGATAGCTCTTTTATCCAAGAAATAATAAACTTCTTTAAAGCAAGTTTGGGGAAATAATTCAAGGTTTTCCATAATTTGGCCTGAATTTATTTCTCCAGAGACTAAACACTATTATTAATTAGTGTCTAGTCATATTAATCTATACCAGTGGTCGGCAAACTGCGGCTTGCGAGCCACATGCAGCTCTTTTGCCCCTTGAGTGTGGCTCTTCCACAAAATACCATTGCTTGGGCAAGACTATTTTGAAGAAGAGGCGTTAGAAGAAGTTTAAGTTTAAAAAATTTGGCTCTCAGAAGAAATTTCAATCGTTGTACTGTTGATATTTGGCTTTGTTGACTAATGAGTTTGCCGGTTGTTTAATTCTTCAAACCCTGCATGTTCTTTTTTTATCTGATGTTATTTCTCCGTCAATTCTTTATACAGTATAGCATACTGGGTATAAGCAGAGTCTCTATGTTTCAAACGTTGTTCTATTGCTTAGTAGTTGAGTAATCTTGGACAAATTTACTCTATCAATGCTTCATTAATAAAATGGAGTTAATAATAATATTTATCTCATAGTATTGCCTTGAGAATTGAGTGAAGTGCTACATGAAGACTGTTTAGAACATCACTGGGCTCACAGTAAGCATGCAGAAAGTATTGGCTCTAATGGTGATGGTCATGGTGGTAGTGGTAATGAATGGAATGCCCTTCTCCAATATCTAGTTATTTAAAATTTTACTCAATTGAAATTCCACCTTCTTTAAGAAGGTATTTTTCTCTTGCCATGTTGTTTTAATCTTTAAATTTTTATTTATTTATTTTTCAATCACAGTTGACATTCAATTATATTTTATATTAGTTTTAGATATACAGCATAGCGATTAGACAATTATGTAATTTATAAAGTAATTTCCTCAATAATTCCAGTACCCACCTGGCACCATACATAGTTATTATATACTACTAGCCCAGTGCACGAAATTCATGCATGGGTAGAGTTCCTAGGCCAGGTCAACAATCAGGGCCTATTAGGGCCTTCCAGCTGCCGGTCAGGGCCTTCCTTTATTCTGCACCACCCCCTGGTGATCATTACACATCATAGTGAGCAATCAAACTTCTGGTCTCCTGGTCAAACTCCCAAGGGGACAATTTGCATATTAAGCATACACACACACACACACACACACACACACACACACACGTATGTATCCTATCTCATAAAGAGGGAATATGCTAATTGACCCTTATGCTGTTGCAAAGACGGTGGTGCCCACAGCCAATAAGGAGGGAATATGCTAATTGACTGGCACACCCTCAAAGATGGCAGCTCCCACAGCCACCAGATGGTGGTGCCCAGTTTCCTTAGCTCTGGCTGCTTCTTGAGCCTGCCGCCTCCAGAGCTCTGCCTAAATCCAGCCCAAGGATGGATGTTCGCTGTCCAGCCACCTAGGGCTGGCTCAAAGCACAGGCAAGCCTTGGATGATTGCTTCCCAGCCTCCCAGAGCTGCCTGAGGCTCAGGTAACCAGGGCCAGCTGAACTTGCAATGCCAGCAGTGGCAGCAGCAGAGATGTGATGGGGCACTGCATTTCCCTGATTGCCAGGTTGCCTCCTGCACCTGAGGGCTCCCAGACTGTGAGAGGGAGCAGGCCGGGCTGAGGGACCCCCCCCTCCAGTGCATGAATTTTCATGCACTGGGCCTCTAGTATATATATACACATATATATGTATATTCTATATAATAAAGATGTAATATGCAAATACTCATTAAGCCATGAGGCATGGAGAGTTGGACAGCGAGCTACAAGCAGGTGGTGGAGAGCTACAGGAGGGGGCAGAGCAGAAAGCTATGAGGGGGGGCAGGAGGAGAGGGACAGGGGGAGTTACAGGAAGGTGAGGCAGCAAGTGGAGAGCTATTGGAGATGGCAGTGAGTTACTGGCAAGCTACTGGTGCACAGTTTCGTGCGCAGGGCTACAAGTATATATATATATTTATATATATATGACTGTATTCCCTATGCTGAGCTTTACATCCCTCATGACTATTTTGTGATTATCAATTTGTACTTCTTAATCCCTTCACCTTTTTCAACCCTCCCCTCAACCTCCTCCCTCAGGCAACCATCAGTTTGTTCTCTTCATCTATGAGTCTGTTTCTGTTTTATTTTATTTTGTTCTTTAAATTCTACATATAAGTGAAATCATATGGTACTTGTCTTACTCTGTCTTCTGATTTATTTCACTTAGCATAGTACCCTCTAGGTCCATCCATACTGTTTAAAATGGTAAGATTTCATTCTTTTTAAGGGCCAACTAATATATATATAGTATATATATATATATATATATATATATATACCACTTCTTTATCCACTTGTCTATAATGGGCACTTGGGTTGCTTCCATATCTTGGCTACTGTGAATAATACTGCAACAAACATAGGAGTGCATATATTTTTTGAATTAGTGTTTTAGGTTTCTTAAGATATATACCCAGCAGTGTAATTGCTGGGTCTTAAGGCAGTTCCATTTTTAATTTTGGATGGAACCTTCATATTGTTTTTCATGGTAACTACAGCAACCTGCATTCCCACCGAAAATGCACAAGGGTTCCTTTTTATCCACACCGTCAATAACACGTTAGTTATTGATTTATTGATGACAGCTATTCTGATAGGTGTGAAGTGATATCTCATTGTAGTTTTAATTTGCATTTATCTAATGATTAGTGATGTTGAGCATATTTTCATTTGTCTGTTGGGCCATCTGTATGATCTTTTTGGAGAAGTATCTATTCAGGTCTTCTGCCAATTTTTATTAGATTGTTTGGTTTTTGGGGTTTAGTTGTTTGAATACTTTGATACATTTTGGATATTACCCCCTTATCAGATATATGATTGGTGAATATCTTCTCCAATTCTGTGGTGGTCTTTTTGTTTTGGTGATGATTTCCTTTGCTGTGCACAAACTTTTTAGTTTGATGTAGTACCATTTGTTTATTTTTTCTTTTGTTTCCCTTGCCTGAGGAGATATATCAGAAAAATTACTGCTAATAATCAGTGTCAGAGATTTTGCTGCTTATGTTTTCTTCTAGGAGTTTTTTGGTTTTGGGGCCTTTCACTTAAGTCTTTAATCTATTTTGAGTTTATTCTTGTATGTGGTGTAAGAAGGTGGTTTTGCTTCATTTTTGTGTGTATTTGTTCAATTTTCCCAACACTATTTGTTTAATATACTGTCTTTTCCCCTATATTCTTGTCTTCTTTGTTACATAGCAATTGTTCATATAGACATGAGTTTATTTTTGGGCTCTTTATTCTGTTCCATTTTGATAGACAGGTCTGTTTTTATCTAGTACCATACTGTTTTGATTACTACAGACCTTGTAATATGGTTTGATATCTGGTAGTGTGGTACCTCCAAATTTGTTCTTTTTTCTCAAGTGGTCTTTTTGTTCAAATACACTTCTAATTATTCTAGTTTTGTGAAAAGCACCATTGGTATTTTGATAGGGATCACATTGAATCTACAATGGGTAGATTGAACATTTAATGATGGGTAGTATGAACATTTAATGATGTTAATTCTTTCTATCTATGAGCATAGTATATGCTTCTATTTATTTGTATCTTCCTCAATTTCTTTTTTTAATCTACACTAATAAAAGAGAAAATGCAAATTAACCATCACTCCGCTACACCCAATAGCCAATCAGGAGTGAGTATGCAAATTAACCCAACTAATATGGTGGCCACCATAGAGCTCAAGCAAGCAGAAGGCTTGGGTTGCCCTTGATGATGGAGGAAGCCAAGCTTCCTACCCACCCTGGCAGACCCTGGCCTCTGCTCAAGGCTACAAAGTTTCAATAATAGAAGATAAATAAATCCCAGAAACCTGCTTCCAGCTGGCCTTGGCCTTGGCTCAAGGAGGCACTGAAAAAGAAAGAAGAAAAAAGAAAAAAATGTCCCTTACCCAGGTTTGCTACACCCCCATGGGATGAAGGTCCCTGCTGGTGAGCTTGGCCAGCCTGCAAACAGCCATCAGCCTCTTACCCAGGCTGGCCAGGCACCCCAGTGAAGACCCCCACCAGAAGGCTGAGGGCTGTTTGTAGGCTGGCTACACCCCCATCCAGAAGAGGGTGTGGTCAGCCTGCAAACAGCCCTCAGCCCCTCACTCAGGCTGGCCACACTCCCATGACCCTGTAAATAGGCAGTTAAACATCCCTTGAGGGATTCCAGATTGAAGAGGGTGCAGGCTGGGCTGAGGGACATCCCTTCCACACCATGCATGAATTTCATGTACCAGGCCTCTAGTATGTTATAATTTTCCACCTATAGTCCCATTTGGTATGAAAATACACATTGAACAGTGATGGCATTTGGAAGAATATATGTAGGATCACCTAGTTTCATGAAGAGATACAATTTTGCCCTAGTTTTGTACTTATTCTGATGAAGAATACCTAGCAAAAACCTGCTGCAAGTCACATTTAATGTTAACATATTAAAATCATGCCATTTAAACTTAAGAACAAGACAAGATGCCAGCTGTCACTGCTTCTATTCAATATTGTTCTGAGTTCCTGGGTAGTAAGATAAAAAGAGAAATAAAAGAAATAAGAATTTGGAAAGAAAAAACCAAAACTGCCATCAGATGACTGAAAGTATAGGAATTTGAGAGAATCTACATATTAACTATTAGAACTGATATGAGTGCTCACCAACCTTCCTGTGTACAAGATCAAACTATCAAAGCAAATTGTAATACATTTAGAAAAACATTACTTTAAAAAAAAACTTCCATTTACAATAGTCATATAAATTATACTATTAGGACCTAAGGGTCAAATGATAACACCCTAACCTCTCCCTACATCTGAGCGTGGAAACAATTGAAAGATAGATGGGGAAGTCAAACATCAGCAGAGACCCAATGGAAACCAGGGGTTGAGACTTGGGAATATCTAGGGGAAAAGATTTGAAGCAGAGGGAATAGAAATTGCCAAGATTCCTAAGGAGGAGCAGGTCTGGCGAGCTGGAGCAGGGCCATAGTAAGGAGGCTGGTGTGGCAGGCACTGGAGAAAGGAGCAACAAAGTAGTCAAGGTCAGGAAAATCAGTCCAGTGGCTATGTTTGGATGGTAGATTTGGAGATAGTAAGAAGGTGTGTAAAAAAATTTTTTTAATGATTCATATAAATAATTATTATAAATTGGCTTAAGTGCTAAAAAAGAAAAATATTAAAGTGCTAAAAATTAACACAATAATAGGACATAATGTGGCAAAGAATGAATAGCCCAAAGAATGAATAGACATAAATAACTCATTACATGTGATAGGAAAACACAAAGTCCACTCTGCTTGTCTCTGTGACTGACTGACAAACTTCAAAACAGTATGTTGGCTTAAAAATCCAATGACATAAAATTTAAAGTGGATTGAATTTCATTGGACCAAAAGGGCAACACTTCATTTCTGACAGTCAGAATAATTCTAAATATTTATAAGTAGAAAACATAAATACCATATTTCTAGATGATAAAAATCAAAATTTCCATCTAGTTTTTATTTTGTCTTTTTACAATATTCCCAGAGGGATATTTTATCTGTGAAGAATCTAGGAAACTGAAAAGAAAGGCCAGCGGGGGTTGCCAGGGCCCAGCCAGTGACAGCAGGTCCTGCGGGCAGGCCTGGCAGAACAGCACTGCCCAGGAGATGGCTGGAGTGGGGACAAGGAGAAAGAAGAGAGAGAAACGACAGACATCGTGAGAGCCTCCCAAACATGGGTGTAAGTTCTTGGGAAACACCCCAGAGGGCTCTCAGAAATCTTTTCCAGAAACATTGCTGGAGGATAAAGTTGTTACCCTTATAATTTTCCACTGAACATACTATTGTATTTTGAAAAGTAGAGGAAACACCCCTGTAAATAAAGTCCATATTTAGATACTTGAGCTTGAAAACTGAACAAAGCAAATGGTCATTCACTTCTACAGACAACTCAAGAATATAATTCATATTGATATGATCTGCACCTGCCTCATGGTGGGAAAAATTGGGAACCTTGAGCATGGGATAAAGTGAGAAAAACCTGGAGTCAGTGTGTTTGAAAAGATACCTTGTGTGTAAAGGAGAAACTAATTAAAAGGCTAAACTAAAAGACCAAAGATATTTCCTTCCATTTTTACATTTTGTAAAACCGACATGGATGCTTAAATTATTTGCTAGAGGAAAAAATAATCCCTTAGCAGAGCTACTTGTGAAGCACTTTCCCCATATAAACCAACCATGTGCAATGCAGAAAATAAGGACACTCTAAATAAATCTGGATGGTTCCGACCGGCATCTGTGCATATCTCATAAAGATTAAAATGAGAAGAGAAAAAAGAAAAAAAGCAAGAATGAATAGAAACGGTAAATTGTTTAAGCTATCTGGCATTTGATATCCTGGGCAATATCTAGCCAAGGGTATCTGTCGAGAGACTGAGTGGGGGTGTTGGTGGTGGTGCTTTTTCAATGAAAGTGCATGTTTGGCAACCTTCCCATGATTTGTGGAATGCATCTAGAGCAGCGGTCGGCAAACTCATTAGTCAACAGAGCCAAATATCAACAGTTCAATGATTGAAATTTCTTTTGAGAGCCAAATTTTTTAAACTTAAACTTCTTCTAACACCGCTTCTTCAAAATAGACTCGCCCAGGCCGTGGTATTTTGTGGAAAAGTCACACTCAAGGAGCCAAAGAGCCGCATGTGGCTCGCGAGCCACGGTTTGCCGAACGCTGATCTAGAGCTCTGTCTCTACATGGGGTGGTCAGCTGACTCTCCTAAAGTTTCACTTGGCATTTTCTTTTTAATAAAATTTAAGTTCCAGAAAGGCCTCCAGACCCTTCACATGTTTTTTTCTTTGCTGTTGCTCACAGCTGACTCATGTCAGTGGTCACTTAAAGTCTGTTTTTCTTGTTGTTTACTGACATGCTGGAGATGTGTCTCAAATGGCAGCTTGTTTTGATGTTGGCTTATAACACGTCATGTCGATCAGTTTGCACTTCAATATACTGAGTGCCAATTGAGCTAGGGAAGGGTTAACTCTTGTGGTGAGGAAGGAGTCTTTAGAATATTTTAGAGGAAAAAATATGTTGGCCTGTGCTTTCAGATTTTTTTCAGAACCCAGCAGCAGAGAGAGAAAACTAGAATAATTCAGTTTATCTGCTTAGGCCTGGGGTTCCTCAACAGATGTGATAACAGAATGTAAATATTGATATCCAGCTGTCAGCCTATTGGCCTTCCTCACAGAGGTTAGGAGAACTTGGCTTCTCTTGCTGAGAGCTGGCCAGGGGCAGGCAGGAAATTCAGAAGAGAATGTATGTATCAGATTTTTTTTTTGCATTCTAAGTTTGAAGCTTAAAAAAAAAAGAAGAACAACAACACAGGAAATGCAGGGCTTCCTCTCTGGCGGATCTTGTTTGCTGAACTCCCACCTTTTCCATATGTCACTGGTCCAAGGGACTAAGCAGCTGGCGTCTTTGAGCACATTTCTAACAGGTTAAATTAGACCCGCATGGGGAGTACCCAGCCTGACTTAGCCATAAGGCACAGAGCTTGACCTTGAGAGCTTTGGGCTCACCATTGGCCTCCTTGGCTCCTGCTGGGTCATCTGTTTTTGCTTTCACCCAGTCAGTCAGGTTTGCCTCCCCTTTCTAGTGTGTCTTCCAAAGTGCCAATCCCACCCTAGTCTGTACTTAAAGCTTTCTTCCTGGGGTCCACTGCTTAGTGAAGTCTTCTCGTTTGTTTAACACTCTGGCAATAGACGAATGAATAAAATAGTGGATGACAGGAGGTGCTATGATGGAATAAAACAGGATGGAGGAGAAAGGACTGGCGCTACTTTATGTAGTTTCAGGGGCAGCCTCACCGAGAAGGCGGTGTCCTCACTGAGACCTGGATGAAGGAAGCAGCCGGCTGTGTGACGATCTGAGAGAAGATAATCCAAGCAGGGGCCACAGCAAAAGGCCCTGACACAGCCGAAGCTCCAGGACAAACAAGCAGATTTCTTCCACAGGAAGACTGGGGAGGGGTGGGTGTTTCAGTCTGCTGTCTACGTAGTGCCCTGTGGATGGTAGACAGCCAAGACCTGTCTTTCTTATGGTCACAGTCCTGTGAAACTCCGGCTCCCCCCGCCGTCAGAGCCAAGAGCTTTAGAGGTGTGCCCTGGCAGGAACCACAGAAATTCAGGGCACCAGAGGAGGGTGCAAGTTACCTTCCGGGAAATACCAGCAAGCTGGAATGAGACAGAGGGAAGGCATACCTATGGCTCCCACCAGCCTCTGTTTTGGGAAAGTACCCCAGCCGGGCCCCAGAGGTATATTGAATTAGAGCCTGCTCCTACACTAATAAAAGAGAAATGTGCAAATTTACCATAACTCTGTGACACCCACTAATCAGGAGTGAGTATGCAAATTAACCCAACAAATATAGTGGGTTAATTTGCATACACAGGCATGGAGTAGCTGAGGATGGGGCAGCCACTTGCTGGCGCCAAGCAGCCTGTGTCCTCAGGACCCAGGCCACTCTGAGCCTGTAGGCCTGCATGTAGGCCCAAAGCACCTGGGGTCCCAGAATGACCCCTGGCCACTCCAGGCCTATGCAGGCAGGTGTGGAGCAGTCAGCAGCAGGGTGGGAACATCTGCTGTGTCACCATGGCAATGAGGTGGATATTCCAGGCCTGTGGCCGCTTACGCACACTCCAGCACCAAGCGGTCCTAGTCCTAGGGACAGGCATCCTCGGTAGCCAGGCCGCTCTGAGCCTGTAGGCCTGCACATAGGTCCAGAGCAGCTGAGATCTTGGAATGACACCCGGCCACTCCAGGCCTATATGCATAGGCACAGAGCAGCCGGGGGCAGGGTGAGAACATCCCCTGTAGTGAGCGAGCAGACAGAAGAGCCCTACTTGCCCTTGGCCGTGGCAATGAGGGGCAAGCAGGCCCCCACAGAGAGCAGACACCAGGACCTGCAGTGGCATCAAGCAGGCAGGTCTGCAGAGAGCAGAGAGCCATGGGGAGCAGGCCTAAGCCATCTGTATGACATCCCCTGAGGGCTTCCAGATTGGAGAGGGTAGAGGTTGGGCTGAGGGACCCCCTGTTAGGAATTTCGTGTACCAGGCCTCTAGTTTTAAGATAAGCAAATAAGCTCTTTCACATGAAGTCTGGGTGCCTCAATCACCTGCCTCTGTGCAGGTCCTTGCCTAAAACAGGTGAGTCTGAGGACACAAGGGCACAAAGCTGTTTCTCTATTATAGTTTTGTGGGTCTCATGGACATGAGCACCATTGGTTTTCAAAGCTAGGTTACTTGGGGATTTGTCTCTCTCAGGTGCAAGACTTAAAAGTTGGGGTGCCTGATGTGGGATTCAAAACCTTTGCTCCTCAGGGAAAAGTTTCAGGATCTGAGTATCTTCCCAATTACAGGTCCCTGCATTGGGGTTGGAGTTTATGACCAGATTGTGCCTCACCCCCTTCTATTTGCTTCAGTGTGGGTGTGGGTTTTTTGTGTGTTGGGGTTTTTTTTTCTCATTTGCCTGATATATAGTGTTATTCACCTAGTTTTTAGTATTTTTTTATATAGGAAATGTTTCCATATGTAGCTGTAGATTCAGTGTGTCTGTTGGAGGAGATAAGTTCAGGATTTTCCTTGAACTGGAACCAAGAAGGTTTTCTTTTGATTTTATATGAGGTGTAAACTGGAGAAAGGTGCCAGATACATCCTTTAAGGTTTTAAGCCTGTGACACTAAGAAAATAATGGTGCCAAACAGCAATATAAAAAACCAATGTGTGGGAAAGGATGTTGACCTAGGGCAGTGGTCGGCAAACTCATTAGTCAACAGAGCCAAATATCAACAGTACAATAATTGACATTTCTTTTGAGAGCCACATTTTTAAACTTAAACTTCTTCTAACGCCACTTCTTCAAAATAGACTCTCCCAGGCCAAGGTATTTTGTGGAAGAGTCACACTCAAGGGACCAAAAACCCGCATGGTGGCTCGTGAGCCGCAGTTTGCTGACCACTGACCTAGGGAAAGGGATGAGTTTGGTTTCAAACATTTGAATTTCAGGTGAAACTATTATCCAAATGATATACGGCTCTCAGGAAGGTGGAAATGTGAGTCTGAACCTTTGAGATGTCAGAGGCAGGCAGATTGGGACGTGAGGCCGTCCACACAGATGAAACTGCGAAGGGTAATCACGGAGAAGAGTGAGCTAGGGCAGGAGAGCGTAATTCATTAGGAGATTCAGTATGAGGGTAAACCACCAAGGCAAAAGCTCAGAGGCCTAAAAAGGACACTGAGAGAAACTGACATGCAGCTGAAATAAGCAGAGTGTCAAGGGCCAACAGAGTTTTAGAAATCCCATAGTTCAAGCCCTCATTTTATAGATGAGGCCACTGTGTCTCAAAGAAGCTAATTGTCCTGCCAGGACAGCACAGACACTGAGGTGCGCTGGTGGAGCCTTATCTCTGCCTCCTAGTTCAGTGTTCAGTGTTCTTTCGGCTGAACTGAACCCTGTCATCCTCTACTTTTCTACTTGAGACATATAATGAATCTATATTTCACTATATTAAAGTTCTGAAAGGCAGGGGCCATATTTTTAAAAACTGTATGAGAAAGACCATGCAAACTGTTGTCTCTATAAAAAAAAAAAGGTTCATGATATTATTATTCCATGTTCAGAATGCTGTTGTAAGTGACCAATTGGAAAGTTGAGCAATAAGATAAACATAAGCAAAAATACTTTTTATTTGTACGTATTTATTTATAATCATTATAAACTGGCAGACTTTTATATTAATAAAATGAAGAAAATGTACAAAAGTATATTTAAGAGAATAAACATCATTGATAATTCCACCGTGCACACAGACAATTACACTTGATGCTTTTGGTGATTTTTCTCATCCTGTGTCCATTGTTTTATATAGCGGAGGTCACACACAAGAGACAATTTGTTTTTTATTTTTTCTGTCAGTGCTATATTACAAATTTTTATTGTGGTTGACACTCTTAAGTACCTACCTTATATTCACTCTTCCCATATTTGTTAACAGAACCATGAGATTAAGGAGCAATCTTCAAGTACCTTTTGCAGCTAAGGGCGGTGATGTGACCCAGTTCTAAGCAGTGACGCATAAGGGGAGGCTGCTGGTGGCGGGGTAGAGAATTCTGAGAATGCTTTTGAAAGGAACAGACTCAGCTAGCATATTACTTTGGACCTTTTTTTTTTGGTCCCTTCCCTCTTTTTCCTGTCTGGTATGCATCCCTGATATGCTAGGGTGAGGAGTGCAGCAGCCACATATATGGATGGTGGGACTGAGGATGAAAGACCCTGAATCCTTGATTATATCATTAAGCATTCATACCAGCCTTCGACTGCATTTCTCTGGACTTCTTGCTGTGTAAGAGAAAGGCTTTAAGCCACAGTTGTGTCAGGTTCTGTGTTACTCCCAGCCAAAAACAATATTGATGAATACATCTAGTGAATAAATTTTAAATGCCCCCCTTTGCATTATAAAGTGCTGTTGAACGTTTAATTTTATAAACTCATGTCTCATCGTCTTTCAAAAAGGTTCTGCTTAGCTTATGATAAATGACATAAATAGTATAAAACCATTCAAACCATAGCAACAGAAGAAAGTGAGAGTGAGGCGAGAGAAGGATGGTTATTCTAGAAAACCTAGGTGAAGAAGAGATATTGATGCTGATTCTAAAATTTACTTGTGAGTTTCTGGCACCAAACTCATTATATGATGTCTTAACTTACCAATTTACCAATTTCTTCCTAGCACAGAGTCCTAAAAAAATGTATCATGTGATACATTTGGCACCAAATATGTATCATGTGATACATTCAGGCACCAAACTCATTATATGATGTCTTAACTTACCAACTTACCAATTTCTTCCTAGCACAGAGTCCTAAAAAAATGTATCATGTGAATCTAGCAAAAGGATATTGAAAGCTATGAATGTCTTTAAAAGTACCTTTTGTTGAGTTGCAGCAATTTTTTAAAATATATTTTTGTTGATTTCAGAGAGGAAGGGAGAGAAATAGAAACATCAATGATGACAGAGAATCACTGATCAGCTGCTTCCTGCATACCCCCTGCTGGGGATCCAGCCCACAACCTGTCATATGTCCCCTTGACTGAAGTTGAACCTAGGACCCTTCAGTCCACAGGCTGAAACTCTATCCACTGAGCCAAACCAGGTAAGGCTAGAGTTTCATCAATTTTATCATATATTACTTAATACCAAATCTCCAGAAATGACAAAATATTAAATTGTGATCCAATTTGGCCTTTCCGCAAAAGTATAATTTCAAATTGTCTGTGCTGTCTTTCGTTTGTTTGCTTGTTTTTTGTCAAAACAGTTAAGAAAAGCTGTATAAGATGGAAGAGAATTTGAAAGACATGTAGTTACCCCCCTGATCTTCATAGTCTCTGTTTTCCCCTAGATGAAGCTAGATTGAAAAGAGATCTCAAACTGGCACACCTTGTCCTGAGCTTCCACAATTGCTTTCACCATGCTTGGCTTTATTAATACATTGAAGGACAGTATAATAATCTCATCTAGAATCTGCTACAAAATTCATTGTCCAGATGTGGTTAGGGCTTTAGCCATAGCAAGTATCAGTAATTCCATATGAAAAAGGGTGGGGGCAATTTTTAAAAAAATACCTAAGTATCTGGAAGAGCTTTTTATGCACCAATTTATTTGTTTGTTTTGTGCCTGAAGAACTGGAATGCTTTTTGTACAATATAGATATATATTTGTTTTGTTTTTCTTTGGTTTCCAGAAAAGTTAGAAGCAAATTTTTATCCCAACCTTATCTTTATATATGTATTGTTTCTGTGTAGTATTTATTTTCCAACTCAATTTTATTTACAATTTAAGTAAATAATATAATTTAAGAACATTTTATCTCCTCCCCCCTAACTATAATTTCTCTTGATGTGAAACTTTAAAACATATTTCATCACATATGTGTGGCTTCAAATTCTTGGAGAATGAAG
This sequence comes from Antrozous pallidus, assembly GCA_027563665.1. Taxonomy (NCBI): domain Eukaryota; kingdom Metazoa; phylum Chordata; class Mammalia; order Chiroptera; family Vespertilionidae; genus Antrozous; species Antrozous pallidus. The sequence continues at coordinate 22,058,809 of CM050511.1, forward strand.
TGGAATGCAAATAATTAAACACAGGCAGTCAAAATAATTTGTCCAAATATGTGGATTTATGGTTATCTGGCAATAAAGGGTTAGAACTAGAGAATGAGGGCATGATTGGTTAACACATACTCTCAAATATTGATAATAAAGCTTTTGGCCAGGTTTAAATTGCACACACTTTGTGACTAATGTCATTTACAAATGACATTAATAGATAACAGAGCAAGGATAATCCTATATAATCAAGAGCTAATTTGCTAATTAGGCTGAACAGCAGATGACCGTCTGGACGACCTTCCAGATGAAGCCGGGGCTGCAAGGGCCAAGGCAGCAGGGGCTGCCAGGGCTGAGACCCTTGCACAAATTTTGTGCATCAGGCCTCTAGTAAGTACTCTAATTAGCCCACTGTGCCTGATGCAATTCTAAATAGTCTTCATGTATCATATCATCTGCTCCTAACAGCAGCCCCTCACCCCATTATAAGGTCAGTATTATTATTATTGTTGCTATTTTACAGATGAGGAGCCTGGATACAGGGATTCCCTGTGGTTACCTAGAGGGATAGCCATAGGTTATTGAAGGCCCACCTAGATTAATGGCAATGTTGATTTTTTCTGTTTCTGCTAAAGAACTTAGTGGTGGTGCTGCCAACACTCATCTTCTGAGACATCTTTTCGTTTTCTTTATTTTTTACATTTTCAATTATGCAATACAGTGTTGTTAACCATTGTCACCAGGTTTTACATGACATCCTCAGACCTTATTCATCTTAGAGCTGAAAGTCTGTACCCTTTTCTCAGCCTCCCCATATTTCCTCACTACCCTCACACCACCACTTTCTACTGCCTGTTTCTATGATTTCGGCTTTCTTTGTTTTCAGATGCCACATATAAGGGATACCATGCAATAGTTGTCTTTCTCTGCCTGAATTATTTCATTAGCATAATGGCCTCAAGGTTTATCCATGTTGCCCCAAAGGACAAGTTTTCCTTTTTCCCCTGGCTGATATATGTCATATCTTTGTCCATTCATCCATTGACAGGCACCTCGTTGTTCCGACATCTGGGCTATTGTAACGCTGCAATAAACATGGGAGTGCAGATACCAATGTGAGATCATGATTTCATCTCTTTTGGATATATATCCAGAAGTGGGATTGCTGGATCATATGGTAATTCTATTTTTAATTTTTCCAGAGTGGCTGCACCAATTTGGGAAGAATCTTTGACTCTGCTCAGATGCTTTTTGGTAACTAGTTGAAAACCCTGAGTTCTCTTCCCTCCCCCATCCCCCCGCCAAGCACAGGAGAGATCATCTTGGTCTGGAAGAACTTTGGGGGTAAGAGGTAACGATCATCCCCTTTCATGGTAAGAGCACCTCTTTCCAATGCCTGGGCAATGTTTGGCTTTGAGCAGGGCTGTGGCTAGACCATGATGATTTAATTCCAAAACCCACCCTTGAAATCAGTGTAAACCAGAAAGGTGACAGGGGCTCTGAGAGTTATTCTATCAACCCCCAGCTCCCAAGAATGTGACACCTAAACCACATCTACACAGAAAGTCCCCAGGTGCCCCAAAGTAAGCTTTAAATTTAGGGTCTTTGGAAAAATCTCCTTGTCTCTGATCTGTGAGGTGCTCCCATTTTTGTGCAATTTCTATATGTACACAGTTGCCTCTTTCACTACTACACATGCCTGACAGCTCCTGCAAACACTGTCCAGAGTCACCCACCAGGCAGGCCATGCAAAAAACCTACAAAGTGTGGGCACAGGCTCAAAAACTAAGAGCAGGCCTCTGAGAGTGGAGCCAGGGGCTGTAACTTCAAACCAAATGATCTTACTTTGCCAGCGTGGAAAAACACCAAATACATTAGCATTTACATGCATCATGGCTCTCACCAGCAGCTGAGCGCTCCATCTCAAACCCTCTTTCAGGGGGAAGGAGCATCTTGGACCCTGAAAACCTCTGGCTAGTAGGTTCTAGCTGTGGATCCTGCCCTCTGCCTTGTTCTTTTATCCCTGAGGGCATAATTTAGTGACTCTCCTTTTGTGTTATTGCAAGACAGGTGAGCCCCTTCACTTTCCCAATAAGGAGATAAATACTCATGGGCAAATGATCTGGTTAGACAGGAAATAATGCCATTTCCCCAATTCTTTCAAGTCCTGTATTTTAAAATAAATGTTTATGACTGTCAATGTGCTAATGAATAGGCAACTTTTAATCAGAGGTCAGAAAGGATAATGACAGCCGATCTGACTTCCAAGAATAGGAAGAGTAGGGGGCAATATGATTGTCCAGGAGCTGGAACCCTCTTACCCCCACTCCCGAATCTGTATCGTAAGACAGAACTTTAAAGATTTCCTTGGATCTCTCCCAAATGCATTCATTAGGCATTGCTCCCTCAAGAAGCTTTAGAGAACATGTAGAAGTCCAAGCTACACAGAAAAATGGGGAAGGAGGAGAGGGTCACCCAGGCCAGACACACTAGGGGAAAGGAGGGTCTATGTTCTCCTCTGCTAAGCTGGCCATTGGGAGGTGCGCGGGCTCCCCATCTTCAAGGATGTCAGGAGGGTTGAGCAAGAGAAGATGGGTTAGGGATGGGGCTTGTAGGCCTGTCGGGGACCAGGGACCAGAGAAGGCAATGCTGACCTCATGAAAGCTCCATTGCTGAACACTCGGAGCAGGCCTTTGCCCCAAGTGAACAGCAGGAACAAGCAGCATGGCCAGGGTCCCAGAGTGTACCCAGAAGTGCTCCCAGGTTACCAGTTCCATCCCCAACCTGAAGTGCCCTGACATGCCACCAGCTGAACAGACACCACTTCTTACTCCTAATGTATTCAGATTTAAATAGTAGTTTCAACACATTTTGCAAACCAAAAGACTGTTTTTTGTCATCCCATCTGCTCACCTTCTCCCTCATTTTTCCCGTAGAGAGCTGCTACTTCACTCTCAGATGGGGATCCCATGATTGGATATTAAGGAAAGGAAAAAAGTAAGAGAGTGGTGCTGTCCTCACTTTGTTGGATGGCGTTGAGCTCTGGGACCCAAGGGATGGCCAAGCAAATATTCAAAGCTGACTCTTCCTTTCATGGAGTTTTTCCAGTGCTCTTTGGCTAGGTCCCTGTGAGCATCTCTAATATCCTCTCCTGGCATCTCCTCACTTTGTATGCAGCCCTGTTGGGCAGGATTCGGCTCTCTCCTGCAGGACTCAACAGCAAATCCACCTAGAACCCTCCACCATCCCTGGGCTCAACAACCCTAGGAGTGCAGGTCAGTCCCTGGCTATGCTGTCACAGTGACAGGCCAGTCAGCCTCTCTCTCTGGGCTTTGTGGCTGAGTCAGATCTCAATCCACTTTAGGCAGGGAGCTGACCCAGCTCTCCTTGTTTCACAACTGCAGGAAAAGTTCTGTGTTTTCCATGGGCTTCCATTGAAACCTGCACCCCCCCCAAACTTGGTGTTAGAAAGTAACACCCTCATCCCTTCATGCAAAGAGGTAGAGTGGAAACTACAAGCTCTGCAGCCACCCTCTCCAGAGACATTTCTGCAACCATCTTCCTGCAAAATTTTCTTCAGCACTTTAGCCCTTGTTCTCTAAGTTGGTGAAGGAGTTGGAGTCACTGATAAACAACTCCTGTGTTCCCACTGTAAATTTTGCACTTGGTGGGAGTTGGAGGGGTATCTTGTCTCTCACTCTCAGTGGCGTTCAGACCTCCACTGTAGAGTCCCCTCAGTTGAACATGAGGCCAGGAGAGTCGAACGCCCTGTTCCACCCACGCCACCCTGTTCAATCCCACAGCCCTAATGAAGTAGACACATTATCCTCCAGTTCCTCGTAAGGACACTGAAGTAGATAGCGGTGACTTCGGTGGTAAAGCTGGACCTTGGATTCAGGTCCATCTGACTCCAGCCGGTGCTCCTAATTGCTAAATTAGCTCCCTAGTTTAAACTTAATGCAAATTTCTTTGAAGCCAAATAAAATCAAGTTGTTTGGGTATATTTTGAATTAAACTAAATGAAAAGAAATGCAACTTCAAAGGAGAACCAACATGTTTTTTGTAGTAATGTGAGTTCGTTCACTTAAGTACATTGCTATAAATTGTATTTGCAAACTGCAGGTTTCGATGGAACAGATACTGCTATAGTAAATGAGCCAAAGTGGCCTCTGTGTGTTGGACTCTGTGCTGTTTAGTCCTCTATTACAGGCTGAGACTCCCGAGGTGGACATTCTAACTTTTACACACTGATTTTAAAAGTAGGCCAAATAAGCAGATTGTAAACCCCCTGCTTTTCACACCTCACCCCAGTTCTGTTGTCATTGGTAATACAGTCTTGTGGTTATGAAGCCACAAGTTGATTTGGCTGGCCCGTCAGAGCTCTCTGACCCGGGTGCTGCTGAGCAATATCACCTAGACCAGTGGTCAGCAAACTCATTAGTCAACAGAGCCAAATATCAACAGCACAACGATTGAAATTTCTTTTGAGAGCCACATTTTTTAAACTTAAACTTCTTCTAACGCCACTTCTTCAAACAGACTCGCCCAGGCTGTGGTATTTTGTGGAAGAGCCACACTCAAGGGGCCAAAGAGCCACATGTGGCTCATTAGCTGTGGTTTGCCAACCACTGACCTAAACAAGAAGCCACTCTCTGGCCTCCCTTGCCCATGAAATTTCCATTGCCCTTCCCCTCTGGCTAGTGAACCCCCATGCTGGAGCATCTGCACAGACTCCTTCAGTGAGGGATACCTCCCTACAAACATGTGTAAGAACCCACCCAGTAAAGCTTTACTCGCATGCCACTGCCTATTGGGGTTGGACATTTTCCTTGACTAGCTCCAAATCTCTCAAACCCCAACAAATACATAGTAAGTGGGAAATGAATTCAGGAGCAGAGAGATTAGCCATTCCACTCTTATTTTTATTTCTTATTTTTAAAGCTCCTTAATATTACTAGTGTGCTCTTTTTTCTAGTCTCACTAAGTTTGGTGATCACTGAATACTTGTGAGCATGTCTAAGCACTTACCTGTACATTGACCAATGTAAGGTGGATCCTAGCAATGAATTACTTAGCCTTGCCCTAAGTTCTCATATTTGCAAAATCATGGATTTGATGTGTCAGTTAATGTTTCTAGCATACATAACAAACTCACAACTGTTTTTTTAAAGGCCATACTTGGATAAAGTATCATTTGGACACACTGACCACGTTACAAGTCTTTAGGGTGAGTTACAAGGCCCTTTAAGGCCTCTTGCTCCCACTTTTCCCCTTAAACATTGAGCTTGTTCTGGATATACCGAACTTCCTCATTCTTGCCATGTTATTTCATGGCTCTGCCTTGGTATATTTTTATTTGTTTGTTTTATAATTTAAATTCTTTGTTGTTTAAAGTAGTACAGGAGTCTCCTTTTTCTCCCATTGACCTCTCTCTGACCGCTCCCACCCCTCAGCACATGCCGTCACCCTCCTACTGTCTGTGCCCATTGGTTATGCTCATATGCATGCATAAAAGTCCTTTGGTTGATCTCTTACTCCCTCACCCTCTGCCTTCCCTCATAGGTTGGACCAGCCTTTATATATTTTATAGTATGAGTGTCCTTTCCCTCAGCCTGGGACAATCTTGTTGAGTTTTTGAGACTGAGCTTGTACATGACCCCTGTGGGGATGCCTTTACTGGCCACCCTCTCAGTAGATCCTTGTCCCACCCACCCTCTTCAACCAGGGTCACTCACCACACCACCCCTCCCCCTAGATCTCCCCCTGCCTGCATCTCTCTATGGTCTTTACATCCGTAGGAAGTTAGGGACTTAAAAGGTTTTTGTATTCCTTGTGCCAATAGTAATTCCAAACACTAAGGGAACACTCAGCAAATATTTTAATAACTGCTATTCTGATTTTCTTTTAGTTTAATAGCATTGACCTACAGTTTGCCTATGGGCTGAGTATGTGGAAGCAGAGAGGAAGAGAGAGGGAAGATGAAGGGGAGGAGAGAGGTGGAGAGGGAAAAGGATGTTATGGTGCTCTTTTTATGATGCACTGCCCTTGAAAAATTCAAGACAGAGAAATTAGATTTTCTGTTTATTTCTCCTGTCTACCAAGGTCCCACTGACATAGCAGGAATAATTTCTTTTCTTTGTTTTTAAGAAATGGAAGCATAACAGAGAAAATAAGAAGGGAAATCACCTTAGAACAGGAAATCTGGAAAGAGGATGCAATAGGTAAGGAAGCTTAAAGAAACAGTAGCCCAGGGCCACCCTCCCCAGCACCAACCCCAGCTCATGACTCCCAAACAAATAAAAGGAGTGGGAGAGGGCTGGCAGCTAATCCAGAGTGATTAATTGATGGCCTGTATTCAGAACAGCTGAGGCAGTGGGATCCCTGCCCTGTCCCTGCTCTCTCCTCTTTCCAGAGCATCTGCTTTGGCAGAACGGGGCCTTAGAGCTGCCCTCTAAAGACAGTAATTTAATTGTTAAGCCTCCTCAAGTGGGAGGGGCCTCAAAAGAGGCAAAGCAATTTGAAATAACTCTGGACCCTCACAAGGGATAATAGAAAGGACAAAGGAGCAAAGCAGCTTTGCCCCAGAAGGATGTTCAGTGAAATCCTCCATTGGCCAATTAGTAGCTATTCTTATTTTGGCATCTGGGATTGAGATAAGGCACCTTGCCTCCTTGTTGAAGCCTGTATATGTCTGAAGCAAGGCCTGCCAGTGAACACAACCCGCCCATGTCCTTGGACACTGGTCAGGCCAAGCATTCAAGGGATGTTTCTGTTAGAGAACAGACCTGCTCAACCATACGAACTAATCTGGTCTTTCAGCTACAAACGTGAGTGGACCACCCAGAATCACCAGATATTTTGGGACAGCCAGCAGCATAAAACAAAAAGATCAAGACGAATGTACTGATCGACCATCTCCAAAGAGAATAGGTAATTTAGAAAAAAGAGGAAAATCATAAAATTTGTATTAATAACCACTGAGGGGTTCAAGACATTGTATCCATAAAACATGATAAGACTATTAAAAAGGAGCGATCAGAAGACAAGAAAAAGTTGTGAAAAATTAAAAGTATGATTTCTCATGTGAGAAATGTAATAGAAAGTCTACAGAATAAGGATAAAGAGTATACAGGTCATGTGGAAAATGAAGTTTAGGAATTATCCAACATTATAGAAAAACTTAGAGGCCTGGTACATGAATTTGTGCACCAGTGGGGTCCGTTGGCCTGGCCTGCAGGATCAGGGCAAAACAGGCTCTCAGATACCCCTTGAGGGGTCCCAGATTAAAAGAGGGTCCAGGCCAGACCAAGGGACTGCACCAGTGCACGGGGGCAGGGAGGGACATGGGAGGTTGGCAAGCTGGGGATGAACCACAGTCGGGCTCCAGGGCATGTTCAGCCCATCTTGCTCAGTCCCGATCAGCCAGACCGCAGCAGCAAGCTCACCCCCTGGTGGTCAGTGCATGTCATAGTGGCAGGTTAAGTAGCCTTAACATATCATTAGCATATTACACTTTGATTGGTTGAAAGGATGACCGAACAACTGGACACTTAACATATTAGGCTTTTATTATATGGGATAATAGTTAGGAAATGTGAGAGAAAAGTTTAACGAGATGAATAATATCTCCTAAAGTCCAATATCTGTTTAATTAAAAAAAAACTAAAATCATTAAAGAGAACAAGTAATCTAACAAATGTCTGAAAAAGAATATATTTGAGCTAAATAAAGACATGAATTTTTAGATTGAAGAGGTCCACTGCTTTCTGGGCAAAGTGAATGAATAAAGATTCACACCTGGACATAACCGGGTAAAATTTCAGAACTCCAAAACCCTAACAGCTTACTGAGTAGGGAAATCCAGATCACCTACAATGGAATTAGAATTATATTGTCAATAGGCCTTCACCAACAATATTGAGCACTAGAAAACATTGGAGTAGTGCCTTCAAAAATCTCAAGGAAATTATTTTAAATCTAGAATTTTATAACAAGCCAAAATATTGAGCAGTGTGAAGGTAAAACAAAGACATATATATTTAATATTTTTTCCAACAGGTACTCCATAAATATGAACCATCAGTATAAGAAGTCCTACCTAATAAAAGGGTAATATGCAAATTAACCATCACTCCATCACAAAGATGGCAGTGCCTCTAGCCACAAGATAGTGGAGTCCAGTCCTCTCAGCCCCGCCAGAGTCCCCCAGTCCCAGGGGGATAACCACTGAGAGTGTAAGAGTTAGCGGCCTGGTGGAATACTTGCTTCTTTGCCGCCACAAGGCAAGAGTTCGGTGCCCAGCTGCGGATGGGCCTCTGGCCAGGCAAGAGTGCAGATGGGCCTCTGGGCAGCAGAGAGCCTTTGGGCAGGGGGCACAGAGTGGCAGGCCCCACAGAGAGCTACTGGTGAATGAATTCGTGCACAGGGCTGCTAATAGGACAATATGATACAAGAAACTGTGTCAGTTGAATATGAATTATAAAGAATTTAAGAAGCTGCAAATATATTACAACTAGAGGCCCAGTGCACAAAATTCATGCATGGGTAGGGTCCCTAGGCCTGACAGGTGATCAAGGCTGATCAGGACCTTCTACTGACAGCTGGGTGCTTCCTTCATTCCACAGCACCCCCTGGTGGTCAGTGCATGTCATAGTGAACCATCAAACTCCCAGTCTCCCAAACTCCTGAGGGAACACTTTGCATTTTAGCCTTTTATATATATATAGATAGCATCTGGTGATACATGACCCTTGGACATCCTCCTGCAAATAGTAAGTTATTAGCTCAGGGTTACAAATCTTGCTCCATGCATTCAGTCACATTCCTTAATACTGCAACAATACTGCAAATGTTGTTGAAGTGGATTTAAAGGTTTTAATTTTTATTTAAAAGGCACTGATTACTTAATTATTGTCACTGAAGATAGTGCAAATAAATTCCAATAGTAAAATTAATAATATAGCCAACAATAATCAAGAGTATCAGGGGTGGGCAGAAGTAACAGAAAAAAATCACTCTGCTAAATTGGCCTGGGGTCAACCGGGAAAGGGGCTTTCCATTTAACTTCATTCACATTAAATTTTTTAAAAGAACAGCTTCTTGGCCAAACCAAGCACTTCTGCAGGCCTTGGTTGATGATCACTGTTAGAGAGTCAGGCTCTAGATGTGAATGATGAGTCAGCTTATTATCTTAATTGTTGCTTATCTAAGCACACCATCTACTTTTGTGACAAACGGATTTTTCTATTCACGGACTTGTCATTAACTGATATTAATTAAATACCTCAGTAATTTAATTTTAAAAAAATCAAAATACAGAAAGAAAAAAAATAAGAAAGGGATCATGGAAATGGAGAAACTGCAGAGGCAAAATTCAATTTGTTAATAGGAGAAGCATCCGCTCTTACCAAAACCAAACCGGTGCCACAGCCTGGAGATTTTCTTATCTCTTCTGAGAAAATGTGTGCAGTCAGGATACTTTGTTTCCGTATAGAAATTCAGAGAAGACTGTTATGAAAACTGAAAATAGTAAGCAGCTAGAAGGGCCCAGATGTTTATTTAGGCTTCTCTGGTCTCCCGGGGCCCGGCTCATATTTCAACATGAGAGCACTAAAGCGTCCTTGGCTGGTGGCCACTGCTTGCAATGCACTGAGGCAAGCCTCAATCGAGTGTAGCCTGACAAACATTTTGTTAACTTACAATTTATTTAGAGACATTAATGGAACCAATGTGATTAAAACTTTGTCAGTTAGCAGAGTTTAGGATGGGTAACTCAATAGCTCTGCAATTTTCCAATAGGCCTGGATGTCCATTTAGACATAATATGTCTAATATGTCTATTATATGTTCAAACCTCTGATCTGTTACATTTTCACCCTACATTTTGGTTTGTTGATGTAGTTAACTCAATTTAAATAAAAATGATTTTACCAACACATAATTTCTCTCATGTGGTAAATTTCAACTACAAACCCTAACCTGAATTATAATCATACAGTAGAACCTCAGTTCTCAAACTTAATTTATTCCGGAAGCCTGTTCAAGAAGTGATTTGTTTTAAAACTGAATCATTTTGTCCCATTAGAAATAAAGTAAATTGAATTAATTCATTCCAGATTCCCAAATGATTCCGTTTTAACTTTCTTATATATAGTACATATCTAATATACTATTTAATATATAAACACTTTAAAAACAAAAGGACATGAAATGTAAATGAAAATTTAGCAAAAAGGAAATGTATAGCAAAAAAATGAAAATTTACACACACTAAAACTTACTATACCTTTAATGTTGAAATCTATTAATGACTAAATATGGAGAGGAGGGATGGAGCAATGGAGGGATATTATTGTTTGGAAGGAGAGCCTCCTTCCATGAAAACATCAGGTAGCTGTTCTTCTAGGGTTCTTTCTCTTGTTTTTCTCTTGGTTCCACTAGAACTTGCTTCAGGCTCACTAAAAACCTATCCAATGATACTTGTTTTGCATGCAGCTTTATTTTCATTTGTGAACCATTTTTCTAATATTTATTATTATTATTATCATTATTACTTTTTAAAATGTATGTATTTTTAAATGTTGACAGTATTACAGATGTCCCCCATTCCTCCCTTTACCCTCCTCAACCCTGCCCCTTCCCCTCCCCATGCCTGTGTTTTAATACTTGCCTGAAGTAAAAAAAAAAAAACACTGCATTTTCATAGAATAAGGTTATCACATGGTTTGCTGCTTCTTTGTCAGGATGATACGTGCTCTTTAATCCATAATGAAACATTTAAATATATGTGGTATTCCATAGCAAATTTCTTGCTTGAAACAAAAAAAAAGGTATTTAGGGTTTAATTTGTTTAAAATATAATTTTTTCCAAGTAGGTATACACCTCAGTTAATTATGTATACATAACAGCTATACCAACAATTGCATGTTATATAATACTAGTGGCCTGGTGCACAAAATTCATGCACATTAAAAGGGGATTAATTAGAGGGAATATTTTAGTATTGCTATTTGCCCTTTCTCTATAATAGAAGTGTTAGAGATGAAAGAAAATTAGTAAAATGTATATGAAAATCTTCCTCCTGTCAGAGTCTGGGCATGCTGCCCACCCATGCATGCCTCAAAATCACATAAGACCCAGACCCAGCCAGCCCCACCCCTGTCAAGCCCCACCAGATGAGGGGGAGGCACAGCCTCAGGTCCCCCATCAAACCCTGTGAGATGGGGGAGCACAACCTCAGGTCCCCTGACAAGCCCTGTTGGGCAGAGAGGCACAGCCTCAGATATCTTGCCTTGGCCCTGGTCCCTACTGATTGCTCATTACAGGAACCCCACCTTCACTGTGGGTGCAGCCATCTTATGTTACGGAAACCCCACCTCCTCTGTGGGCACAGCCATCTTGTGTTATGGGAACCCCACCTCCACTGTGGGTGCATCCATCTTGTGATGGCATGAGGGTTAATTTGCATATTACCTCTTTTATTATATAGGATTATATTACAACCCAATGCATATATTTAATGTACCACACATTTTATTCTTGTGCTCTGGGGCAATGATTGGTGCACCAGGGTAAAGACAACAGGTGGCATTGTGCCTGGGATAAGGGGTAACAGCTGTATTGATTAGCTGCCTCTCTTCTACCATTGGTCAATAAATCACAGTTCCCCACCTATTGAGGAAGTTTATACCTAAAGATATAAATTAGCCAAAAGACCACTAACCATTAGGAGGATACTATAACTTGAAGGAAACATGTTACTCAACAATGAAAGCAATTGGTGTCTAAGAGGGAAGATTTATTTGAAGAATAAAAGAGCACTTTAATAGCATGTTGTAAGTGTTGAAGGATGTATAATTAAAGCACAAAGGAAGTTTTCTGAAAGAATAGAACTTGATTGTGCACTTAAAATTTTTAAATTCAATTAACTGAAAAGCAGAATGGTCACTGCTAAACACTCCATCAGAGTCTAAGTAGACTGAATGGAGAACATATTCCACCATACAGAGAAAATCATGAGCTGGGTAGAAAAAAATTACAAATTTTATAAATTCCAGAAGAAAAAGATAGGGATCTTTGGCCAGAATAATGAAAAAAGCTGGTCATGTCCCAGTGAAATTCATATATCCCAAGGAAGAAGTCTTACAAATTTTCAGTCAAAGAGAATACATATGAGTCTTCTCATCTTCAATTCTGAAAGTTAGAAAATAGTAAAATCACATTTAGAGAGCATGTAGAGATTAAAGGATCCATCACACAGCCAAATGATGCCTAAATAAAAGACCTTTTCAAACACAAAGAGCTCAGAAAAATACACAACTATGTATATACAGCATGATCATGTGGGATTTATTCTAGGAATACAAGTATGGTTCAACATAGGAAAATCAATCAATATAATATATTACATTAACAGAATAAAGAACAAAAACCATACAATCTCAAATGAAGCAGAAAAGTCATTTGATAAAATTCAACATCCTTTCATGATAAAAGCATTCAACAAACTAGGAAAGGCTAGACATTATTTCAACACTAGTGGTCTGGTGCATGAAATCTGTGCACATTAAAAGGGGATTCATTAGAGGAAATATTTTAATATTGCTACTTGCCCTTTCTCTATAATAAAAGTGTTGGATATGAAAGAAAATTAGTAAAATGTATATGAAAATCTTCCTACTGTCAGAGTTTGGGACATGGTGCGGGACCCAGAGTAAAGTCCTTGCCCACCCACAGTACCTCAAAATCATGAGAGACCCAGACCCAGCTATCCCCCACCCCCATTAGGCGAGACTCAGACCTGGTTGGCCCCACCCCCATCAAGCCCCATTGGGCGGGGGGCAAGGCGTGAGGTCTCCTCGCCTGTGCAAGAGGAGCAGCCTGAGATCCCCTGGCCCAGCACCAGGGCAGGGTCACACTTTGAGATCTCCCATCAAGCTCCATGTGGTGGGGGCGCAGCATGAGTTTCCCTGTCAAGACCCACCAGGCAGGAGGCACAGCCTCAGGTTCCCCAGACTAAAATGGGGGGAGCAACCTGAGGTCCTCCGACCCAGCACTGGGGCAGGGACACACCTTGAGGTCCCCTATTGAGCTCTGCTGGGCAGAGGGCATGGCCTAAGGTCCCCCATCAAGCCCTGTAGGGTGGGGGATCATGGCCTGCAGTCCCCTGTCAAGCCCCAGAATAATGAAGGAGGGGGGTGCAGGCTCTGGTCCCCTGCCCTGACCCAGCTCCTCACAGCCTCAGGCTCCTGCTGATTGCTCCTTAAGGCTTGTTATGGGAATTCAGCCTCTGCTGTGGGTGCAGCCATCTTGTGTTATGGAAACTCTGCCTCCACTATGGGACTGCCATCTATGTGATGGTGTGATGGTCATTTTGCATATTCCCTCTTTATTAGATAGGATAATGAACACCACATATGAAAAGCCCAGAGCCATCATGCTCAATGGTGAGAAACTGAAATCTTTTCCTCCAAGATCAGAAACAAAACAAAGGAAGGATGCCACTCTTGCCACTTCAATTTAACACAGTTCTGGAATTCCGGTAAGTTAAAGATAATAAATTGGGAAAAAAGAAGTAAAATTATCTCTCTTCACAAATAAATGATCTTGTATAGAAAACTTTAAAGATTCCACACCAAAAAAATATATTTGTGACCAATAAACAAGTTTAGCAAAGTTGTAGGATACAAAATCAGCAAACAAAAGTCAGTTGTGTTTCTGTATGTTAAAATTGAAGAATTAGAAAAGGAAATTAAGAAAACAATCCCATTTATAACAGCATCAAAAATAAAAAAATAGGAATAAACAAAACTAAAAGAGCAAAAGACTGAAAAACTGCAATTTTTTCTGAAATTAAAGAAAATACAAATAAACAAAAAGGTATCCTGTGATGAATTAGAAGACTTAATATTGCTAAAATTTTCATCATACCTAACAAGATCTAGAAATTCAATGCATTCTCTATCAAAATGCCAAATGGCATTTATTTGGCAGAAATAGAAAAAAGTCCTAAAACTCTATGGAATCTGAAAGGACAACAAATAGCCAAAGCAATATTAAGGGGAAAAAAAAAACAAGAGGAGATCTCACATTTCCTGATTTCAAAACACATTGTAAAGCTACCATGATCAAAATACTGTATAGTTTTTGGCATAGAGATCAAAATACTGTATAGTATTGGCAAAATACTGTATAGTATAATACTGTGCTATAAAGCTACCATGATCCAAATACTGTATAGTATTCGCATAGAACAGAATAAAATACCCAGAACTAAGCCCTCACCTATATTTTACCATATGAGATGAAGACTACACAATGGGGAAAGGATTGTTTTTTTCAACAAATAGTGTTGGGAAAATTGGATATCCACATGAAAAAAAAAATAAAGTTGGACCCTTACCTTACACCATATACAAAAAAAATAATTCAAAATGAATTAAATATTTAAATGTAAATAAAACCTGAAACCATAAAACTGCCCAAATAAAACATAAGGGGAAAGTTTATAACATTAAATTTGACAATGATTTCTTGGTTATGATACCAAAAACACAAGCAACAAACGCAAAAACAGACAATTGGCACTACCTCAAACTTAAAAATAGCAAAGGAAATAATCAACAGCATAAATAGGCAACCTGTAGGATAGAAGAAAATATTTTCAAACCATAGTTCTCATAAGGGGTTAATATCCAAACTATATAAAGGCTCTTACAACGCAACAAAAAATAACAACAAATAACCCAATTTAAAAAAATGGTCAAAGGACTTGAATAGATATTTCTCCAAATGAGATATACAAATGGCCTAAAGCACGTGAAAAAATACTCAACATGGAAAACATGAATCAAAAACCACAATGAGATATCACCTTACAGTCATTAGGATGAACATTGTAAAAATAAAGATAAACAGAAAATAACAAATGTTATGAAAATGTGAGAAATGTGAATTCTTGTGTATTGGTCTTTGGAACATAAAATGGTGCAGTCATTATAGTAAAGAGAATGGAAATTTCTCAAAAAGCTAAAAATATAATTATTATGTAATATAGCAATTTCACTTCTAGATATATATACAAAAAAATTAAAAGAGGATCTTAAAGAAATATTTGTACACCCATATTCATGGGTGCATTATTCACAATAGCCAAGTGGTAGAATCAATCTAAATGTCTATCAACAGACAAGTGGATAAAGAAAATCTGATATATGCATATAATGGAATATTAATCAGCCCTTAAAAAAGGAAATTCTGCCATATGCTACCACACAGCTGAACCTTAAAGACATTGTGCTAAGTGAAATAAGCCAGTCACAGAAGGACAAATACTACATGATCCCATTTACTGAGGAGCCTAAAATAGTCAAACTCTTAGAAACAGAAAGTAGAACGGTGATTTCCAGGGCCTCTGGATGGGGGGTGGGTGGGAGGAATTGGAGTTATTGTTCAACAGATATGGAGTTTTAGTTTTGCAAGATGAAATAGTTCTGGGAAGTTGTTGTGTGACAATGTGCATATAGTTAACAATACTGTAGTGTATGCTTAAACATGGTTATGATGGTGAATTTTATGTGATGTGTTTTTTACCACAATTTAAAGAACCCACATCAAAGAATAATAAGAGTAACTATATAATATTCCATTTATGTAACATCCTCAAAAAGGCAAAACCATAGTAACAGAGAAAGTAAGTGGTTGCAAAAGGTTTGGGTTGAGAGGAGAGCTGCAAAAGGAAATGTTTGGGAATCTGAGTGTGGTGGTAGTTACATGAAGCTATATAGGAATTAAAATCCATACCGTAGTTCTTTCCATGCACAAAAAATAAACTCAAAATGGAAAAAGGACTTAAATGTAAGACAGGAAACCATAAAAATCTTAGAAGAATTTATATATTAATTTCTTAAATAAAATAAACAAAAATGAAGTATAAAATGCATTTATTTCTGCATGTGATTTTATGACTAACATAAAACTTTAATGATGCTGTATCATATTGGCATCTAGGTCAACAAATAATATGCACCTTTGATAGAAATCAGTCATTTTAAGAGGACTCTACATAATAGTCAACATTTTACTTTCCACGTACCATATTACAAATTGCTTTCTGTGTCTTCTTTCAACATTGTTCCTCCTTTACTTATTTTTCCTCTTTTTAATAATAGGACTTGAAATTTTTCTCACACTAAGCTATGATTTTATGCTTTTCCTGATTAATGGGGAATAAAAACATCATTCTATCTATCCAGCTCTTCTAGTCTTTCTCTTCATATCATGTTTAACACCTCCCAGCTTGAAGTCACTTAAACATGTAATTAAAGGGTTGTGGGTTTTTTTTTAAACTCAGTCTTCTAGATTATTTATGAAGATGTTAAAGCTGGCTTTGACCTTAAAATCTACCAGGTCTGCTAATCTAAACCAAGATCACTCACCCAAATGCTGCTTCATTTTAAACCATGCATTGTTTATAAGTACCAAGATTCATTTTGTGGTATCAAAAGCCCAAAGAATTCATTTCCATTTCTCTAATGCATATGCTACCAAATGCTTACCCAAAAGTCCAGATGTTTTATATCCTTTTGTCTGTTCATTTGATAATTGCATGAAAAATTTGATCTCACATCCTTTTAGTGGCCACCTACTAGGAAATAAAGAACAGTGTGAGTCCATTAGAATCAGTTTGTTCCTAAGAGTTAGACAATAATCAGTAAATAAAGAAAAGAAATGAGCACTGAACACAGAGATGCCTACAGATAAGTAGATCTTCAGTTTGGATAGCAACATGTAAAAAAGGTAGCAAGGAAGAGAAAGTTCTTATTATGAAAGGTAATGATGCATGAATTCACAGACAGAATTAAGAGAAGATTGTCATGAAAATTAAGTTCTGTAATAGATGGCACCTTGTGGTGTTTTGATGCAGAGACAAAAATCAATAGAAAAGTAGAATCAAGGTTGGACTCTAAAGAGAATTATGGAATGTTATAGCTTTGAGCAAGATTCATGTAAATGATGAGAAAAAATAGTTGAAAAGAAAAACCATTTGTGTTCATTCAATCAAGACACACACAAAAAAAAACAGTACCCCCAACATAATGATGGAAGCTCAAAAAAAGCTTTAAAAGTGAGAAGATGCCTTAAAAGGAAGATTTTAAATAACTATGTGGTGTCCCATAGATAGGTCTGGAAAACAGATAGATGAATAGGCAAAATATCATCAAAGATATCTTCACTTTATAAAAAATAATGAATTGAATAACATTAAGTCATGTTTTTAGATTAAGATACTGGTGACAATTTATGGGAGGGGAATCTAATCTGATCTCTAATGTGAAAAGAAGAAATTGTCTTGTTAAGGTAGTCATAAACAAAACAAAAAATTTACACAACTCTGATTATGTCCTTCCTTTGCCTAAAATCTCCATGGACTTCTGACTGGATGAACTTTGAGGTCCTTTGCTGCAGGAGCTCACCCTCTTTAACACCTCCTTTCTATAGCTTGTGTCTGATTATTACCTCACAACATTCTCACAGGAGAAGGTAATTACACAACTTCTACATGGCACATAGTGCTTCACAAATGCTAATTTCTTTACTTGTCAATTCTCCTTCCCAAGAGCCCTATATTCTCTACATATCAGACGTGAGAATATCCTGTGCTCATCACAGTTCTGTGTCTTTTTCCAGACCCACCCTCTGAAATATCTTCTCACACTTTGTTTTTTTACTTGGCAAAATGCAATTCATTGTAGAGGACCAGCTTCAATATGTGTGTGTTTACACTTCCAGGCAGAAATGATTACTAGCTCTTTTTTAAAAAATTTCAATTACAGTTTATATTCAAATTATTTTGTAATAGTTTTGGGTGTACAACATAGTGGTTAGACAATCATATACTCTTACAAAGTATTCCACCTGATAAGTCTACTACCCAGATGGCACCATACATGGTTATTAAAATATTATTGACTATGTTTCCTCCTATAAAGGCTATACTTTATATCCCTTGACTGTTTTGAAAACCCATATGTACTTCTCAATCCATTCACCGTTTTTACTCAGTCCCTCAGTGCCCCTTCTCTGTGGCAACTATCAGTCTGTTCTCTATCTGTGAATCTATCTATTTTGTTCATTTATATTGTTACTAAGAGGCCCAGTGCACGAAATTCATGCGGGGGGCGGGGAGAAGGGGCTTAAGTGTCCCTCAGACCAGCCTGCACCCTTCCAATCTGGGAACCCTCAAGGGATGCCCAACTGCCTGTTAAGGCCCAATCCCAGTGGGCCTAAACAAGCAGTCGGATATTCCTCTCATAATCGAGGACTGCTGGCTCCCAGCTACTCACCTGCCAGCCTTCCTGATTGCTTCTAACAGCTTCTGCCTGCCAGCCTGCGCACCCCCTAACCACTCCCCTGCCAGCCTGATTGATGTCTAACTGCTCCCCTGCCAGCCTGTTTGTCCCCAATTTCCCTCCTCTGCTGGCCTGGTCACCCCTAACTGCCCTCCCCTGAAGGCTTGATCACCTCCAACTGCCCTCCCTTGCAGGTCTGGTCCCTCCCAACTGCCCTCCCCTGTAGGCCTGGTCCCCCATAATAGCCCTCCCCTGCAAGTCTGGTCACCCCTAACTGCCCTTCCCTGCATGCCTTGTTCCCCCCAACTGCTCTCCCCTGCAGGGCTGGGTCCCCCCCACAACTGCCCTTCCCTGCAGGACCAGTCACCCCCAACTTCCCTCCTCTGCCGGCCTGGTCACCCCCAACTGCCCTTCCTTGCAGGCCTGGTCCCTCCAACTGCCCTCCTCTGCTGGCCTGATCACCCACAACTGCCCTCCCCTCCTGGCCATCTTGTGACAGCCATTTTGTGTCCACATGGAGGCAGCAATATTTTTTAAAATATATATATTATTGATTTTTTACAGAGAGGAAGGGAGAGGGATAGAAAGTCAGAAACATTAATGAGAGAGAAACATTGATCAGCCACCTCTTGCACACCCCCTACTGGGGATGTGCCCGCAGCCAAAGTACATGCCCTTGACTGGAATCGAACTGGAACCCTTCAGTCCGCAGGCTAACACTCTATCCACTGAGCCAAACCGGTTTTGGCAGGGGGCAGCTTTCTTTGACCACATGGGGGCAGCCATCTTTTGTGTTGGAGTGATGGTCAATT
Source organism: Antrozous pallidus (assembly GCA_027563665.1). Taxonomy (NCBI): domain Eukaryota; kingdom Metazoa; phylum Chordata; class Mammalia; order Chiroptera; family Vespertilionidae; genus Antrozous; species Antrozous pallidus. Next base: position 22,077,957 of record CM050511.1, read on the forward strand.
TGCGTATTACCCTTTTATTAGATAGGATGATGCTATGAACATAGGGGTGCATATAGTCTTTTGAATTAGTGTTTCAGGTTTCTTTGGATATATACTCAGAAATGGAATGCTGGGTGTTAAGGCAGTTCCATTTTTTAATTTTTTGAGCAATCTCCATACTGTTTTCCACAGTGGCTGCGTCAATCTGCATTCCTACCAATAGTGTATGAGGGTTCCCTTTTCTCCACATCCTCACCTTGTTGATTTGTTGATGATAGCCATTCTGACAGGTGTGAGATGATATCTTACTGTGGTTTGAATTTGCATTTCTCTGATCATTAGCGACATTCCATATATGTATTGGTAATCTGTATGTCCTCTTTAAAGAAGTGTCTATTTAGGTTCCCTGCTCATTTTTTAATTATTATTGGATTGTTTCAGTGTGATTGGTGTTGAGCTGCAGAAGCTTGTTATATATTTTGTATATTAACCCCTTATCAGAGGTATCATTGACGCATATATTCCCTTGTTCAATGGGTTGTCTTTTCACTTTGTTGATGGGTTTCTTTGCTGTGTAAAACCTTTTTAGTTTGACATAGTGCTATTTGATTTTTTTCATTTATTTCCCTTGCCCAAGGAGACATATCGAGAAAAATATTACTAAGAGAAATTGCTGAGATTTTATTGCCAATCTTTTCTTCTAGGATTTTTATGGTATCAGGTCTTACATTTAAGTCTTTAATCTATCCTGTGTTTATTCTAATATGTGGTGAAAGAATGTGGTCTATTTTCATTTTTTTGCACTTACCTGTCTAATTTTCCCAACACTATTTATTGAATAGACTGCCTTTACCCCATTGTGTGTTCTCACCTCCTATCCTTTATAATAAAGAGGTAATATGCAAATTGACCATCATGCCCTCATAAGATGGCTGCCTACGACCAGGCTGGCAGGGAGGTTAGTGAGGGACGACCAATGACTGAACAGTAGGCTGTGTGGGGCAGCCAGTCCCGCAGGGGAGTTAATAAGGGGCAACCAAATGACTGTGTGGGGTGACCAGGCCAGTGAGGGGGCCATGAGGGGCGACTAGGCCGGTGGGGGAGCAATTAGGGGTGACCAGGCTGGCAGGGTGGTCAATAAGAGGCAACTAGGCTTGCAGGAAGGGGGCAATTGGGGGCAACCTGGGTGGCAGCAGGGGGGCAGTTAGGGGCAACCAAGCTGGTGGGGGAGGGTTAGGGGCAATCAGGCTGACATGCAGAGGCAGTGAGGGGTGATCAGGTCAGCAGGGGGGGCAGTTGTGGGCAACCAGGCAGGCAGGCAGGTGAGCAATTAAGAGCCAGTAGTCCAGGATTGTGAGAGGGATGTCCAACTGCTGGTTTAGGCCCAATTGGGCCAATTTCGTGCACTGAGCCTCTAGTGTCAAATAATAATTGACCACAAGGGTATAGGTTTATTTTGGGGTTTCCTTTTCTGTTCCACTGACTTAAGTCTGTTTTTATGCTATTTTGATTACTATGGCCTTGTAATATATTTTGATATCAGGTAGCATGATTCCTTGTTTTGCTCTTTTTTTCTCAATATTGCTGTAGCTATTTGAGGTATCTTGTGGTTCCATATAAATTTTCAGATTATTAGTTTTAGTTCTGTGAAAAAATGCCTTTGGTATTTTGATAGGAATTGCATTGAACCTATAATTTGTTCTGGGTACTATAAACATTTTAATGATGCTAATTCTTTCTATCCCTGGCCATGTTATTTGCTTCCATTATTTGGATCTTCTTCAATTTCTGTTTTCAGTGTCTTACAATTTCTTGAATACACCCTTGTTTACATTTATTCTGAGGTATTTTATTTTTGATGCAGTTGTAAATGGGATTGTTTTCTTAGTTTCACCTTCTAATAGTTCATTATTGGTGTAAAACCTGCAACCAATTTCAGGAGATTTATTTTATATCCTGTTACTTTGCTGAATTTATTTATCAGTTCTAGTTTTTGGTGAAATCTTTAGGGTTCTCTATATACAAGATGGGATAAAAGTAAGTTTACAGTTGTTCATATGGAAAATAATATAATAATCTACACTAATAAAAGAGAAATATGCAAATTGACCGTACCCCTGCAAAGCCCACCAGCCAATCAGGAGTGACTATGCAAAGTAACCCAACAAAGATGGTGGGTTAATCTGCATATGCAGGCACAGAGGAAGACTGAAGACTGAAGTCTGAAGACTGAGGACTGAAAATGACTAAAGACTGAAGACTGAAGAGGCTTGGCTTCTCCACTGAAACCGGAGCGAAGGCCTGGGTCCTGGGTATCAGAGGAAAACCAGTGTTGGCAGCCAGGGAAAGGAAGACCTATTGCATGAATCTTAGTGCAACAGGCCTCTAGTTAATAAATAATAATATAAGAATAAACTGTGTATTGCATACTAACAACCATAAACCTACTTTTGCCCCACCCTGTATGGTATAGCATCTGCAAATAATGACAGTTTTACTTCTTCCACTCTAACTCAACTGCTTTTTATTTCTTCTGCTTGTCTGATTGCTCTGGCTAGGAGTTGTAGTACTATCCTATATAATAAAAGCCCAGCGATCATAATGGCAGAACAACCAGAATGACCTCTCAACCAGTCACTATGAGATACACTGACCACTTCTTGGTCCCTTTCCCCAGTCAGCAGGCTCCCATTGCCTGATGGTGAACAGGGAAATGGGGTGGGTGGCAGGGGATGTGGGTGGTGCCAGTCAAGGCCCCACCCCACCGGTCACCCCCCACACAGAGGTTGACCAGCAGTGGGGGTGGGGTGGGGCTGGCAACTGGGCAGGAATGGTGACTAATCTCTCAGTCCCTCCCCCGGCCATCATGCTCCCATTGCCCGATAGTGAATGGGGACCCAGGGCCAGTGACAGTAGGGGGCAGACTGAAGAGTGGGAGAAAGGCCAACTTCTTGATCCCTTTCCTGGCCCACAGGCTCCCACTGCCCAATGGTGAATGGGGAACCAGGGTGTGTGGCAGGGGGATGCCAGCAGTGCCAGGCCAAGGCCCCCCCCACCAGTTGCCCCACACACAGAGGGCAACCCGCAGCAGGGGTGGGGCCAGTAAGCAAACAGAAATGGCCGACCTCTTGGTCCCTCCCCTCCAGCCCACAGGCTCCAATTGCTGGATGGCAAATGGAGAACCCGAGTGGGTGGCAGTGGGTGGTGGGGCTGGCCACTGGCAGTGGGGGAAGATGGCTCTGACCACAGGATAGGCCTAGGGACCATACCCGTGCATGATTTTGTGTGCTTGGACTCTAGTGTTGAGTAAGTATTGTGAAAATGGACGTCCCTATTGGTTTCCTGATCTCAAGGGAAATTATTTTATTTTTTTCTTATTGAGTATGTTAGCTGTGGGTTTGCCATATTCGGCCTTTATTATGTTGAGATATGTTTCTTCTATTCCTACTTTGCTGAGAGTTTTTATCATAAATGGGTGCTGGATTTTGTCGAAAGTTGTGTTTTTTTTTTTCCCTATTGATATTATCATATGACTAGAGGCCTAGTGCATGAAATTCATGCACAGGGGAGGGGGAGATGTCCCTCAGCTCAGCCTGCACCCTCTTCAATCTGACTCCTTGAGGGATGCCCAATTGCCCTTTTAGGTCCAAATCCCAGTAGGATGAGGCCTAAAAGGGCAGTCGGAAATCCCTCTCATAATCCAGGACTGTTGGCTCCCAGTTGCTCACCTGCCTGCCTTCCTGATTGCCCTTAACCACTTCTGCCTGCCAGCTTGATCACCCCCTAAACACTACCCTGACAGCCTGATTGATGCCTAATTGCTCCCCTGCCAGCCTGAATGCCCCTAACTGCCCTCCCCTGCAGGCCTGGTCATCCCTAACTGCCCTCCCTTGCAGGCCTGGTCACCCCTAAACTGCCCTCCCCTGAAGGCCTGGTCCCACCCTCCCCAACTGCTCTCCCCTGCAGGCTTGGTCACCCCTAAATTGCCCTCCCTTGCAGGCCTGGTCCCTCCCAACTGCCCTCCACTGCTGGCCATCTTGTGGCAGCCATCTTTGACGACATGGGGGCAGCCGTCTTGTGTGTTGGAGTGACGGTCAATTTACATATTACTATTTTATTATATAGGATTTTTATCCATCATTTTGTTTCTGTGGTGTATCAAGTTAACTGATTGCCGGTATTGTACCAACCTTGTATTTCAGCCATAAATCCCGCTGGTCACGGTGTGTGATATCTTTAATTTATTGCTGAATTCAGTTGGCTAATATTTTGTTAAAGATTTTGCCTCAATTTTGTAGAACACAGAGCAGCTAAGTGCATCAGTTGTCCAGAGGCGTAGAGGAGTTGAGTCCTGGTCAGGGGAGGCAGACAGCTCTGTCGCAGACTACGGACCTCTCCTGGGTCTCGGCTGCCAAAGATCCTGTCCGGTAGGAAGTACGAGCCGGGCGCCATGAGCGGCTGTCAGTCTTCATCCGGAGGCTAAATCCCGAGGCCAGGGAGAAAGACGTGGAAAGGTTCTTCAAGGCATGTGGACAAATAAGAGAGGTCGGTCTGCAAAAAGGCTTTGGTGTTGTGGAATTTGAGGACCCCGGGGATGCTGATGACGCTGTCTGTGAGCTTGCTGGAACAGAGCTCTGCAGCGAACGGGTTGCTATTGAACCTGCCGGGGCTCGACCTCGAGGTGGGAGCGGTAGAGGGCGATACTCCGATGGCTTTCGTAGCCGCAGACCTCGGAATGACAGACGAAATGCTCCGCCTGTGAGAACAGAAAACCGGCTTCTAGTTGAAAATCCGTCTTCAAGACTCAGCTGGCAGGGTCTCAAAGATGTCGTGAGACAAGCTGGAGAAGGGACTTTTGCGGATGCACATCGACCTAAATTAAATGAAGGGGTAGTGGAGTTCGCCTCCTATGGTGACTTAAAGAATGCTATTGAAAAATTTTCTGGAAAAGAAAGAAGTGGGAGAAAAATAAAATTAATCGGAGGCAGCAAAAGGCACAGTAGGTCACGAAGCAGGTCTCCTTCCCGGACTAGGAGTTCCTCTAGGTCTCGTAGCCGATCTTGACCTTGTTCTCGGAGTCACAAGTCTTACAGCCGGTCTAGGAGCAGGAGCTGGAGCCGGAGCAAGTCCCGTTCTGTTAGTAGGGCTCCCGCACCTGAGAAGAGCCAGAAACGCGGTGCTTCAAGTAGATCTAAATCTCCAGCATCTGTGGGTCGCCAGAGGTCCAGGTCCAGGTCCCGGTCCAGGTCCAGGTCCAAATCAGTTGATAATTAAACTGTAAATAACTTGCCCAGGGGGCCTTTTTAAAACACACACACACACACACACACACACACACACACACACACACACACACACAAATCATACTTGCTAAAAATTCTGGTAAGTGTGTGCTTTTTTTGTGGGGGTGGGATATGGAGTGGGGGTTGGATTGAGTTGGGCTGGATATCTTTTTAGATGTGGACCACCAAGGGTTGTTGAAATCTAATTGTATTAAATGTCTTTTGATAAGCCTTCTCACATTTTTGTGAATATCTGAAGTATATAGTTTGTGTATATTGACAGAGCTCTTTTATAACTAAAGCAAAATTAATTTTTTGTACTAGAAAAAATTTGAACATTTTAGTTCTTGGTTATTCAAATATGTTAATTCAAAATTAGTTTAATGTGTCAATTAGACTAATTAATAGTTTTGGACACTTAAAAAAGCTCTAAATTTGCTTGTACATAAAGGCTTAATTTGAGTTTTCCTTGTTAGGGTTAAGAGTGTCCTCTCACCCACTCTTTAACAGCTGCCTGGCAAAGACAAGCAGCTGTTTATTATTGACAATAAAAGATTATAAAATTGGGGAAAAAAGATTTTGCATCTATGTTCATCAGGGATATTGGCCTATTATTTTCTTTTTTTGTATTGTCTTTATCTGGTCTTGGAATTAGGGTAATGCTGGCCTCATCAAATGAACTTCCCTCTTAATGAACTTTTTGGACTAGTTTGAGAAGGATACATGTTAGTTGTTTTTTAAATGTTTGGTAAAATTTACCTAAGAAGCCATTCAGTCTAGGACTTTTGTTTGTAGGGTGTTTTGTAGTCTACTCAAATTTACTAATTCTTCCTGAGTCAATTTTGGAAGATTGTATGTTTCTAGGAATTGATCCATTTTGTCCAGATTGACCAATTTGTTGACCCAAATTTGTTGTTTGTAATATTTCTTACAATTATTTATATTTCTGTAGAGTCGGTTGTTGTTTCACTTTTTATTTTATTTATTTGGGCCCTCTATATTTTTTTCTTCATGTGCCTGGTTAAAGGTTTGTCAATCTTTTTTATCTTTTCAAAGAACCAGCTCTTGGTTTCACTGGTCCTTTTTACTGTTTTGTGTTTGTTTGTTTTTAGACTCTATGTCATTTATTTCTTCTTTGACCTTTATTATTTCCTTTTTCTACTCACTTTGGACTTTGCTCTTTTTCTAATTCCTTCAAGTGTAAAGTTAAATTGTTTATTTGAGATTTTCTTGTTTCTTGAGATAGGCCTGTAATGCTATGGCTTTTCCTCTTATGATTGCTTTCACTGTGTTCCTTAGATTCTGTATTGCTGTGTTCTCATTTTAATTTGTTTCAAGGTATTTTTTTTATTTCTTCCTTGATCTTATTGTTAACCCATTTATTGTATAGTAATGTAATTTAGCTTCCATGTGTTTGTGTGCTTTCTGTTTTTTCTTGTGATTGATTTCTAATTTCATACCATTATGGTCAGAGAAGACACTTTATATGATTTCAATCTTCTTAAATTCATTGAGACTTGTTTTGTTTCCTAACATGTGGTCTATCCTATCAAATGTTTCATGTGCACTTGTATATCCTCTTCTGCTTTAGTGTGAAATACTCTAAAGATGTCAATTAAATCCATCCGGTCTAGTGTGTCTTTTAAGGTTGCTGTTTCCATGTTGCTTTTATGTCTGGAAGATCTATTCATTGATGTCAATGGTGTGTTAACAACCCCTACTATGATTGTATTACTGACTAAGTCTTTCTTTTCATCTATTGAGATTTGTTTTATGTAATTAGGTACTCCTATGTTGGGTGCATAAATGTTTACAAAGGTTATATTCTCTTGTTGGATTGATCTCTTTACCATTATACAGTGTCCTTCTTTGTCCCTTATTATAGCCTTTATTTTAAAGCTGGTTAGTCTTGATCCAGTATGAAAAGGCCTATATTCTCTGGTGTTTTGCAAATTTCCAGGATCTAATCAATTGTGGCCAGTGCCACACTATCAGATGACATGAAGTGTGGTAACTTATACATGAGAACACCTAGGGCTGCTTTGTCCCAAGAGTGTGTCAGATACCTGTTGTGTCATGGTCAGTCCAGTTCAGTTTTATAGCGGGCTTTCATCTAATGATTGTGTATTATTTCATATTTTATAGTAGGAGCTACTACAGATGCTAGGCTTTGAGTTATTAAATGTAGAATGAAATAAATATTATACTTAATTAAAGAACAAACCATGTGTTACAATACTCAAAGAGTACTGAATCTTTAGGATAACTCTTGCAGTAAAGATGACAATAATACAAGATGTTATAAAACAAAGGATCAAAACAGAAAGATCAGCCTAGGTACTATAAAACAGGTGTCTGATTCCAAATCCAGGTTTTGGAAAAGTAAAGGTAATTCACAGCATCAATAGTAAGTGCAAACCCTTGGTTAAGCCTAAAACATCTGGAAGGGGATAAAGATACTATTCCTTACCAGAAAGGAAAATGTTACTATCATGTAATCATATCACAAATTCGCAAAGACAAAGTTAAGCCACACCATAGAAGTTTGCTTTTTGCATTAAGTTCCTATAGAATTTAGAGGTGACATCAGAGACGTGTTTGGTAATCACTTTCTTCTGTCTTTGTTCCCTCCATATTTTTACCCTTCACCTGGTCTCTTGTCCCCACCCAGTGAATGGTCACTTAGGTTTTCACCTCAGTAAGAATGACTGAACAGCATCTGTGCTTTGGGAGAGGGCTGTAGTTCCTTCAGAGAAGGGAAGACCTCTCTAGCTGACCACCTTCACAACATAAATGCAACAGGTTGTCATACTCTGAGTCTTTTCTTCACTTCAGAAAGATCACTCCCAGGATGGAGGGCAGGGAGTGAAAGAGGGATGATGGGAGAAGGAAAGCCTGCCTGCCACACAGTCTTAATGAATATTAACAGAGATTAGACTCTGGGAGGCCCTGACATTGCTATCACTGGCTTTCACATTAAATTAGCCTGTTCTCCCTAGTATATGTGTAATTTTCATTCAAGTTAGACTTAAAAAAGAGTAGATTGCATTATGTTAAAGCTTATATTCATGAATAACACAGGAGCCTTTGGAATTTGGAGGGCTTAAAAGACAAGTCTAGGGAGGAACCAAGATGGCAGCATAGGTAAACACCTAAACTGCTACCTCGCACAACAATATCAAAACTACAACTAAAAGACAAAATGGACATCATCCAGAAAAAGTGGAAAGCTGGCTGAGTGGAAATTCTACAACTAGAAGGAAAGAGAAAAGGACACTGAGACTCAGATGAGGGGCGGAGGGCAGAGGTGCAGAGACACGGAGACACTTGGACGTGGAAAGGGCGGGTGGCTGAATACGCAGCTGGTTTTCTCGAACAAGGAGAAAGACAAAGGCTCCCCACTGTGCTGAACTCTAGTTCTGGGCAAGACTCAGGGAACCCAGACTCATACAGGGAGAAACTGGACTGTCAGGAGGAAGCACACTGAGACTCAGGGGAGCTGCGGAGGTACACTCGTGGAGAGGGCAGGCATCTGAGTGCATGGCTGGGTCTCTCATTCGGGAGGGAAACCAAACCTCCCAACTGCCAATTGTACTCCAATTCCAGGTGAGACTTTGGGTATCCACACGCATTCGGGGAGAAACTGGACATCTAGCAGCAGGCAAAACTCGAGGGCAACTTTCTCTCAGAGGTGCTTGCAGCTATTGCTGTGGGACACTGAGGCCCAGGGACCTCTTACGGTGGGGCTGATGGGGAACCAAGGCTGACTGCTCAGCTCTGAAACTCTGTCCCATCCAAGCTGAGCACAGAGGCTCTCCCAGCGTAGACACAGCTGATCCTCACAGCCAACTGGCCTGGAGGTCAACTCCTCCCAGTAATACCAACAACAATCTAGGCTTAACTATAACATGACTGTGCACATAGCCCATAAAGGAGTGGACCAAGAGTGTCCACCTCAGGTAACAGGGGAGGCTGAGCCACTGTACCCTAGAGGACACCTTCCACACAGAGCTACTCTACCAACTCAGGGAATCAACAAAAATGCAGAGACAAATAAACAGATCACAAATGAAAGAGATGGAGGAAAGCAAATGACTGGATATAGAGTTCAAAACCATGATTATAAGGTTTTTCAAGAATTTCCTAGGAAAGGTCAATAAATTTAGTGAGACCTTCAAGGATATGAAAAAGGAATAACTAGAAATTAAGCATACACTGACTGAAATAAAAAATATCATACAGGGACCTAACAGCAGACTAGAGGACTACAAGAATCAAGTCAAAGATTTGAAATACAAAGAAGCAAAAAACACTCAGCCAGCAAAGTAAAAAGAAAAAGAATCCAAAAATTTGAAGATAATGTAAGGAGCCTCTGGGACAATCTCAATTGTGCCACCATCAGAATTATGGGGGTGCCAGAAAAAGAGAAGGAGCAAGATACTGAAAACCTATTTGAAGAAATAGTGACTGAAAACTTCCCCCACCTGGTGAAGGAAATAGACTTACAAGTCCAGGAAGCACACAGAACCCCAAACAAAAGGAATCCAAAGAGGACCACACCAAGGCACATCATAATTAAAATGCCAAGAGCAAAAGACAAAGAGAGAATATTAAAAGCAGCAAGAGAAAAACAGTTAGTTACCTACCAGGGAGCACCCATACGATTGTCAGCTGATTTCTCAACAGAAACGATGCAGGCCAGATGGGAGTGGCAAGAAATATTCAAAGTGATGAATAGCAAGAACCTACAACCAAGATTACCCTTCAGAATTGAAGGTCAGATAAAGAGTTTCACAGATAAGAAAAAGCTAAGGGAGTTCATCACTGCTAAACCAGTATTATATGAAATGCTGAAAGGTATTCTTTAAGAAAAGGAAGAAGAATAAAACGGTAAAGATAAAAATTATGAATAACAAATACATGTCTATCAACAAGTGAATCTAAAAATCAAGTGAATAAAAAATCTGATGAACAGAATAAACTGGTGAATATAATAGAATCAGGGGCATAGAAAGGGAGTGCACTGACAATTCTAGGTGGGAAAGGGGTATGGGGGTGCGGGAAGAAACTGGACAAAAGGGTACACCTATGGATGAGGACACTGGGGGAGAGGTAAGGGCAGAGGGTGATGTGGGAACCGGGTGGAGGGGAGCCATGGGGGGAAAAATATGGAACAATTTCAATAATCTGAACAATAAAGATTTATTAAATGTAAAAAAGACAAGTCTAGTAGTGAAGTTTCTACAGTGTATATCCACAAATTTAAGTCAGAATGAATACCTTCACTTGATAAGATTTGTGTTTAATTTAGGGAAATAGTAGGAATTTATAAAACCAGGAACTTATATTTTAAAAGGTAAAAATTCACATAATGATAAATAGGAAAAGTATAATCCAAAAGTATAATTCTAATGTCTTCAAAATCTATTCCTTAGAAAAAATTAATGTAATGATGTCAATTTTAGTTTTAAATGACACATTTAAAGAAAAGGGACATAAGACAGTCAATGTGGTAAAGCTGAATTTTGTTTCAGAAAAGAGCAGTGAACACAAACTATACGGTGCAGCCAGAATCATTTGTACAGAAATAATGCCATCTCGTGCAGTTATTGAGACTTCCATAAGATTTATGTGTGCTAATTAGACATATTATAATTTCATGGTTCACTTTAATTGTATAGTTAATTATATTTCATTATTAACATTTATGACCACAAATACAATCCAGATTTATTATCAGTTCATCACAAGTCCTGCCAATTCCAACTCTAAGATATCTTTCTTTCTACCCCTAACCACTACCATCATCTCTCACTCATACCATTGGCAGCCTCCTAATTGGTCTCCTGCTCTCTTCTGCCCTGGCCCCTCTCCCACCTGTCCTCCACATGCAGACAGGAGTGCTTGCAAATGCATACATATGAAAAAAAGACTAACTCTTATTATCTGGTCCTTACCTACTTCCCGCATATCATATTGCACAAGCTACTGCTCATGCTGTGTCTTTCAGAGCCTCATACTGGCCTCCAGCCACAGAGCCCTGCTCATACATTAGTACGCTCTGTCCATAATCCTCTCTCTTCCTTTCTTTATCTAATTAACTCTCAGTACCTTTCAGGACTCAACTCACTTCGTCCAAGAAGCCTGCTCTGATCACTTCCCTGACTATGTCAAATGTTCCTCTTAAGGACTAACTCTTAATAACAAGTGTAACTCTTGATAACAAGTAGCACTTGTCACAGTCACACTACTTTATTGGTTTGGTGATTACGAGTTAGTGTCTGTCTGCCCTACTTCACTAGCAGTTAAATGAGAGAAATCATGTCTGTATTTGCTCACTCCAGGACCTAGAAGGCTACCTGGCAATAATTGGCCCCCAAAAGTCTGTGTGATATTAACAACATATAAAAATAGCCTAAAATAAATATAGGTACATTTATTGTATGGATTGAAATGTATGAATGCAAAATTATTATGCCATGAATCCAACAATTATAATAATTAAGAGGAAAAAATAACAAAACTCAATTTAGGTTTTTATTTGTTTGTTTGTTGGGAGATATTAAATCATTCAAAGGATTGTTTTACTAACATGTTTAGTTTCTCTTGCCGAGACCGGTTTGGCTCAGTGGATAGAGCGTCGGACTGCGGACTGAAGGGTCCCAGGTTCGATTCCGGCAAGGGCATGTACCTTGGCTGCGGGCACATCCCCAGTAGGGGGCGTGCAAGAGGCGGCTGATCGATGTCTCTCATCGATGTTTCTGACTTTCTATCCCTCTACCTTCCGCTCTGTAAAAAATCAATAAAATATATTAAAAAAAAAAAAAACATGTTTAGTTTCTCATCCCATTCATAAATATAAAACAATCAAACTGTATGTCAACACCAAACTCCTGTGATATCTTTCCTACTCTTCAACGTTAAAAAGTTTATTGGCTTATGATTTTAAAAAATTAAAGTGATTTTCAATTTTGGCTTTGAGTTTTACAGCTATTTAAAAAAATAAACACAACTAAAAACTTAAAGTGGAAAGTGTTACTGATATTAAGTACAGCAGAGGAATAACAATTTAAGAAAACTAGGGGTATTGTGCTCTATTTTAAGGTACCTAGGTAGTTTCTCAAAATTTATGTTTCTACTTTAATAAATAGTGCTGTTTGTGAATTTTTCTTTGCCTGGACCTCATGTGGGTTTAAATGTGTTTAAAGATTTGGTTGGTTAACTTTTATGGTCAGAACATTCGATTCTAAATTTATAATCCTTGGAGCTTTCCGTGAAATAGACATGTGTGAACAATCTGGAAGAAAAAAATTTCAATACCACATGGAATAGAAATGGAATTAACTCCTTAATGTTCTGTACAGTTTTCGAGAGGATTTCCCCATATACTGTGTACTATATAATTCTAAAATTTGACTATTTAAATAGAAATATTTTGCCTGAGTCAGATATTAGCAATTTTGGTGATGTAAGAAAGTACCCTTAAAACAAATTATACTGCTGATTTAAGAGCACTTTGTGTTTCTTGCTCATGCCTTATCCATATCATCTGAAAAATAGTGCCTGGCATAAAGAAGGCATTTATTATTTGTTGAGTGATAAAATGTATATGTAAGTCCAACTGTAAAAGCTTAATTAATATATAAAACATAAATCTTTCATTTTTAGACATTAATTCTTAATTCAGCTCATCTTAATGGCTTTGCAATAAGTGGACCAGTGGGTCTCATGCTTCAGAGAAAATGGAGGCATATTTCAGTTGTAAAGAAGAGAAATTCTTTTCAGTGAGTTTTTAATGTCTACAAAGTCTGTGGGCCAGATTGAGATATTCAGTTGCTTGTGATTTAATTAATATTTAGTTTATTTAATACTTTAAATTCAACTTGTAGATATTGATCTTTAATTTATAAATCTAGTTCTTGTGTATCAAAATACAAAATGAGGTCTGTCACTTTTTCTTTGATTGATTACTAACACATCATAAATCTGACAGTTAAATTTCTCCTACTTGTTTATTTTAAAAAACTTAAGGTATAAAGAGTGATAGAATACTTTCTGATGCTTATCCCTGGCTTAAGAAGTTAAGAATACAGATATTTTTGAAGTTCCCAGACTACTTTTTCTGAAGTACATTTTCTACTTCCCTCATCATGAATATTCTGAATCCTATTTTATAAATGTCTACTGTAGAAAACACACTATATTTTTTGCATGCTTTAACATTATATAAATAGCATGTCATAGGTTGGGCATGCCAGAAGCAGATGCTGACATTCAATTTGAAATGTTTCTGTGGTTTGTCTTTTATTGTTTTTAAAAATATGGAATCATTTGCTAGATAGAAGTTTCATACTTTTATCAAATTTATCAATCTTTTCCTTCATGGTTTATGTTTTTATATTTTATTCTCAAGATCTCTCTCTCTTGACCAAAGATCATAAAGATAGTCTTGTACATGTTAAAGACTTTTTGTTTCTACTTACATCTTTAACTCCTGAGATAGTTAATTTTATGTGCTAACTTGGCTGGCCCACAGGTGCCCAGATAGTTGGTTAAACATTATTCTGGATGTTTCTGTGAGGGTATTTTAATATTTAAATTAATGGACTTGAGTCAAGCAGATTGCTCTCCTTATTGTGGGTGGTCCTTACCCAATCAGTTGAAGGCCTGAATAGAACAAAAAGGCTGACTCTCCCTGGGTCTCCCTGGGTCCCCCACACCACTGATCCACCCTGAAGACTTTAGGCTTAACAGCCTCCATAATTGGGTAAGCCAAATTTCTTGTAAGAAATCTATTTGTCTGTCTGTCATTCTTTTCATCCATCCATCCATCTGTATCTCCTATGGGCTCTGCTTCTGTGGAGAACCCTGACTAATACAATGAATGCTCCTGGAAATAATTTTTGTGTATGTGTGGAAGGTAAAGGTTCATTACACTTGTGCAAATAGAAAACCAAATGTTCCATTGCCATTCTTTAAACAGTCCATCCTTTCCCCACTGGTCATAATCAGCCATAAGTTTGCAGGCTTCTAATTAATATAGCTTTAAAATGAGCCTTGATATCTGGGGAAGTAAGATTTCTGCTCCCCTTTGCTTCGGCCTTTTGGAGCCCTTTTCTTTTGTCTAATATAAATGTTATGACTATCTTATGAAATCGACAAAAAGTTGTGTCTTTTTTATTTTACTTTATTAATTTGGAGAGAATTGACATCCATATAATTAAATTTTCCTCCTAAATTTATTTAAGCCATAAAGCTCGTGGGCATCTGTTTTTAATATTTAATACTCATAAGTCCTTTGAGGGGGAGGTTCTATCTCTTGTTGGTATATGGAAATACCATTGATTTTTTATAATTGATTTTAAATGGAGTAACCTTATTGAATTCACTTATGAAGTGTATTAATTTGCCTGTTGATATTTCTTGTATTTTCTTTGTAGACATCTGTGACCGTTAGACTTTTTCCTAACTCTCTAATCTTAATACATTGTATTTCTTTTTCTTGTCTTACTGCAAAGACTAGTCCTCTCATTTGAGAAGAAAGAGAAGCATGTTTAATTTTAAAGGGACTGCTTCAAGTGTTTTACTCTTATACGTGACTAGAGGCCCGAGGCACAAGATTCGTGGAGGAAGAGGCCTTCTCAGCCACAGCAGCTGCCTCGATTCCGCAGCTGCAGCCCCAGCTTCGTCTGGAAGGTCCTCTGGGTGGTCGTTCTGCTGTTCAGCCAGACAGTCGATTTGCATATTATGCTTTTATTATTATAGATGTTTGCTGAAGGTGTTTTGCATATACCTTAAATCAAATTAAGGATGGTCCTCTTTTTTTCTGTACTAACTTGCTAAGTCTTTTTTTATTAGAAAATGGCTTTTTCAGTTTATCAGATGCTTTTTCCTGTATCTATTGAAATAACATGGCTTTCCACCCTTAATCTGTTAATATGGTACATTAATACATTTCCTTTTTCTGTAAATTTTTCTTTACTATGAGAGATAACATCCATAAAAAAGTGCATAAACCGTATATTTATCATTTTAAAAATAATTATAAAAGAGAAAGGTGTGTAATTCCCGGCCTGGTCGAGAAAAAGGACAGTGTTTTCACCCTTAGCAGCTCTCCTGGAGTCTCTCCCCATCACATCTGCCACCTGACTCCCAGGAGCAACACAGTCTTGATGAATGTGATGACCAGCTCCTTGTTTTTCTTCATGGTTTGCCACCTTTGTGTGCAGCAAGAACAACATCATTTCATTTTGCCTACTTTCAAAGTATTTTTTGTGCATGATTTTTGCCTGGGGCTTTAATTTGTTCATTTTCACTGTTTTTAAAGACATTTTCTTCCATTCATGTTTGCTAATAGGTTCTTATAAATTATAAATGTATCCTGAATACTATCAAGTGCTTTTTTAAAATATCTATTGAGATAACCATATCAAACTGGCTTTGCATTTCTGGAATAAGTCCCAGTTGATCATTGTATATATTAGTTATCTATTGCTTTATAACAAATTACCCCAAAACATAGAGCTTAAATGACAAATAATTATTATCTCACTGTTACTGTGGCTCAGGAATCCAGGAATGGCCTAGCTGGGTAATTTTAAGTCAGGATCTCTCATAAAGTATCAGTCAAGATGTTAACTGAGGCTACAGTCACTAGAAGGCTTGATTGGGGTAGAGATTCACTTCCACGCTCACTCACATGCCTATTGGTGGCTTAACTCCTCATCATGGGGGCGTCTTCATAGGACTGTCATGATGGGGCTTCCCACTTCATCCAAAGCGAATGCTCTGAGAAAGAGAACAATAGTGAGAAGCCATCACAATATCAATAACCAAATCTCAAAAGTAACAAACGATCATGCTTACTGCATTCTATTGGTCAAAAACATCAATCTTAATACAATGTTGGGAGGGAACTACCTGGAGGTAGAGAACATCATACTAGAGACCACAGTCATGATTTCTATACATGTTGCTGGATATAGTTTGCTGATATTTTGCTATCATTTTTGTATCTATATTCTCAAGTGAAATTGGACTGTATTTTTTTCTTATTATTAAGTTTATGCTAGCCTCATCAATTGAGATTAGTAGTGTTCACTTTTTCTTCTATTCTCTGAAAGAGTTTGTATATAATATCAGAATAATTCAGAATTATCAGAATTATTCTTTCACTGTTAAAACTCCTTGATTTAATTTCTTCAACAGCATTAAAATATCATTTGTATTTTAAAAACATTTAGTTTTCTATTTCTTTTTGAGACAGTTTGTGTAAATTATCCTATCTAATAAAAGAGTAATATGCAAATTGACCTCACCTCCGTTATACCCACCAGCCATGCCCATCAGCCAATCAGGAGCAAATTATGCAAATAAACCCCAACCAAAATGGCTGTGGCCACTGAAATAAGAAGGGAGGATTGGATTTACCTAGCAATGGAGGAAGCCAAGCTTTCTGCCTGCCCTTGCCGGTCTAAGCCTCCACTCAAAGCTACAAAGTTTCAATTATAGAAGATACATAATCCCAACAGAAATGTCGGCAGCCATGGAGCTGGAGAGAGCAGAGGCTATGGTTGCCCCAGCGATGGAGGAAGCCAAGCTTTTGCGACCCTAGCACCTAGGCCTTCACTCTAGGCTACAAAGTTTCAACTATTGAAGGTAAATAAACCAGAAGACTTGGCTCTGCTCCAGGCTACAAAGTTTCAATTGTAGAACATAAATAAATCCCAGATACTAGGGCTTCCACTTGGGTGGCCAGGGGGCGTGGCTAGCCAGAAAATCACCACAGGCCCCTTGCCCAGGCTGCCCCATGCCCCAAGAGAACCCCCACCTGATCAGCGACAGCCTTCAGGGCAAACCAGTTGGCCCCCACCCATGCACCAGGCCTCTATCCTAGCTAATAAAAGAGTAATATGCAGATTGACCATCACTCCAGCACACAAGATGGCTGTCCCCATGTGGTCAAAGATCCTGCCCCCACAAGATGGCCACCACAAGATAGCCAGCAGTAGAGGGCAGTTCGGGTCAATCAAGCCTGCAGGGGAGGGCAGTTAGAGGTGACCAGGCCCATAGAGGAGGGAAGTTGGGGGTAAACATGCTGGCATGGGAGCAGGTAGGCATCTATCAGGCTGGCAGGGGAGTGGTTAGGGGTTGACCAGGCTGGCAGGCAGAAGGGGTTAGAGGGGCAATCAGGAAGGCAGGTAGACAAGTAGTTGGGAGCCAGCAGTCCTGGATTGTGAGAGGGATGTCCAACTGCCCATTTAGGCCAGTCCTGGTGGGATTGGGCCTAAACGGGCAGTTGGACATCCCTCGAGGGGTCCCAGATTGGAGAGGGTGCAGGCTGGGCTGAGGGATATCCCCCCACCCCTCATGCACGAATTTGGTGCACCGGGCCTCTAGTATTTTAATAAAATTAGTTCATTCAATATATACTTTTTATTCTGTGTTTAGTATTTTTAGCTTTCATAGTAATATCCTCCTTTTCTAGTATTAGTTATTTGTTTTGTCACTCTTTTTTTATTGGTCTCATCATAAGTTTGTTAATTTTATTAGGTTATTTGAAAAAATCAAACTTTTGCTTTATGATACTCTCTATTGTGTGTTTTCCAATTTATTGGCTTCTTTTTTTTTTTTTCTAGCATAACCTTTCTTCCACTTTCTTTGGGTTTATATTACTTGTCTTTTTCAATTTTCTTGAATTATATTCTTAATTAAAGTTTAGACTTTTTCTAACATTAACATCTCAGACCATATTTTTCTTGAAATTGTACTTTAGCTGAATCTTATAAGTTTTGTTATGTACTATTTTATTTTATTTTTATTTTTTTATTGTTCAGTTTATTAATTACATTGTTTCCCCTTTTTCCCCCCTATATCTCCCCTCCACCCTGTACCTATCCCATCCTCCACCCTCACATCCCCCTCCCCAATGTCCTCTCCCATTGCAAGATTTTTGTCCAGTCACTTGCTGTACTTCCCACAACCCTTTTCTCCCCAAGAATTGTCAGTCCATTCCCTCTCTATGTCCATGTTTCTGTTATATTCACCAGTTTATCCTGTTCATCAGCCTATCAATTCACTTGACTTTTATGTTCATATGTTGATAGATGTGTATTTGTTGTTCATAATTTATATTTTTACCTTTTTCTTCTTCCTCTTCTTAAAGAATATCTTTCAGCATTTCATATAATTCTGGTTTGGTGGTGATGAACTCCTTTAGCTTTTTCTTATCTGCGAAGCACTTTACCTGATCTTCAATTCTGAATGATAGCTTTGCTGGATAGAGTAATCTTGGTTGCAGATTCTTGCTCTTCATTATTTTGAATATTTCTTGCCACTCGCGTCTGGCCTGCATCGTTTCTGTTGAGAAATCCGCTGACAATCATATGGGTAACCTCCATGTAGGTAACCAACTGTTTTTATCTTGCTGCTTTTAATATTCTCTCTTTATCTTTTGCTCTTGGCATTTTAATTATGATATGTCTTGGTGTGGTCCTCTTTAGATTCCTATATTTTGGGGTTCTGTGTACTTCTTGGGCTTTTAAGTCAGTTTCTTTCACCAGGTGGGGGAAGTTTTCAGTCACTATTTCTTCAAGTAGGTTTTCATTAACTTGCTCTCTCTCTTTTTCTGGCACCCCCATAATTCGGATGTTGGCATGCTTGAGGTTGTCCCAGAGGCCCCTTACACTATCTTCAATTACCTGAATTCTTTTTGTTTCTTGCTTTTCCAGCCGAGTGGATTTTGCTTCTTTGTATTTCAAATCTTTGACTTGGTTCTTGTGGCCCTCTGGACTGCTTTTAGGACTTTGTGTAATATGTTTTATTTCAGTCTATGTATGCTTGATTTCTAGTTGGTCCTTTTTCATATCCGTGAGGGTCTGGTTCATATCCTGAGAGGTCTTGTTCATTTCCTTGAGGGTCTCATTCATTTCCTTGTAAGTCTCATTCATTTCCTGGTTGGTCTTGTTTAGTTCCTTGTAATTCTCATTAAGTTCATCTGCCTTTTCTAGGAGCCTCTTGAAAAGCCTTATTACCGTGGTTTTGAACTCTATGTCTTGTCGTCTTTTCTCCTCCATTTCTTTCACCCCTGATTTCTTTCCATATCTCTGCATGGTGGCTGCTTTATGTGGTAGATATCCTCTAAGGGTCAGTGGCACAGCCTCCCCAGTTATTTGAGATGGGTACTCTTACTGCAATCCTTTATGGGTTGTACAGTATTTTTGAATTTAAACCCAGCTTGTTGTTGTTAGCCCTAGGAGGGTTTGACCTCCAGGCCAATTGGCTGTGAAGGGAGACTGTGTTCAGGTTGGATGGGCGGAGTCTCTGAGCTGCGAAGGCAGCCTCAGTGTCAGCTACGTCCTATGCGGCGCTCCCGCACGCAGGTCTCTGTTGGATGGGGATGGCTTCAGGCACCTCCAAGAGAAAGCCGCTAGTCTCTTCCCCTTGCCAGACAACTCTGCCTCTCCCCAAATGAGTCTGCACACCCAAAGTCTAGCCCAGGGTTGTAAAATAGATTGTTTCCGGGACCAGGAGACAAGTTTCCAGGGGGCAAGTCGTGGGTTTGTGTGACACTTGCGCGCAAACTTCTTTTCCCCGCCTCCTCCGGGTTTCTCGCAGACTAGGAGCCTCTGCCATGCCCCGCTTCCAGGGTGCGTCCCCCAGACCTCAGACCTCGCCTGGCACTGGGAAATCTGTGCAGTGGGACGTCTCCATTTACACCGGATCTCGGACCTTGCCTGGCGCTGTGGAATCCGTGTAGTGGGACGTCTCTGCCCTCCCCGTTGGAGAAATCCGGCCGGAGTTGCTGCTCCAGCCCCAGCCCGCGCGCGCGACGAAGATGGCTCCTAACCTGTTCCGTCTGAAAGGCTGCACTCCCGCTGCTTCTCTGAGTCTCAGTGTCCCACCTTTACTCTTATTTGTGGAGTCTTCACTCAGCCAGCTTTCTGGTGATTCTGGGTGCTGTCTGTTCTGCTGTTATGTTGTAGTTCTTAAATCGTTGCGTGGGGCAGAACAATAGGTGTTTACCTATGCTGCCATCTTGGTGTCTTAAGTCATATTTTAAAGAATTTATTTTCATTTTTCCCTATCAATTACTGAGTAAACATCTATATAGTAAAAGCCTAATATGCTAAGTGTCTAGTCATCCAGTCATCTGTTCAACCAATCAAAGTGTAATATGCTAATGATATGCTAAGGCTGCTTAACTGCTTGCTATGACACGTGCTGCCCACAAGGGGACAGATGCTCCGACCAGTAGGTTAGCTTGCTGCTGGGGTCCAGCCAATCAGGACTGAGCGAGACAGGCCAGACATGCCCTGGAGCCCTCTCACAGTCCCTCCCTGCCTGGTCAACCTCCCATGTCCCTCTCTGGTCTTAATTGTGCATTGGTGGAGTCTCTCGGCCTGGCCTGTGAATTTTCACAATCTGAGAACCCTTTAGGGGATGTTGGAGAGCCTGTTCTGGCCTGATTTGATAGGCCAGGTTAAAGAACCCCACTGGTATACAAATTTGTGCACCAGGCCCCTAGTATTAAAGTATCACATTATGCCCTGACTGGTTTGGCTCAGAAGAGTGTCAGCCTGCCGACTGAAGGGTCCCAGGTTCAATTCCAGTCAAGAGCATGTACCTTGATGTCAGCCACATCCCCAGTAGGGGGTGTGCAGGAGGCAGCTGATTGATGTTTCTCTCTCATCGATGTTTCTAGCTCTCTATCCCTCTCTGTAAAAAAAAAAAAAATCAATAAAATATATATATATTTAAAAGTAAAATACCACATTATGAATATAGATCTATTTCCCATAATACCATATTTTCTGGCATATAAGATGACTTTTAACCCAGGAAAATCTTAAAAGTCAGGGGTCATCTTATAGGCTGGGTATAAAAATACCATAGCTTGCAGTTATGATGGGCATTGCTAACTTGCCAGGGACTTGCCCGGCACTTGCTCTCTCTCTATTGTTTATTATCTTCCTCCTATAATCATCAGTTCCAGTCATCTTATATGCTGGAAAATATGGTCGTTCTATCAGATTTTTTAAAATTATGTTTTTATCAATTTTTAGAGAGAGAGAAAGGGAGAGGGAGAGAGAGGTAGAAAATCAATGAGAGAGAAACATCGACTAGCTGCCTTCTGCATGCCCCCTACTGGGGATCGAGCCTGCAACCCGGGCATGTGCCTTCACCAGGAATCGAGCCGCTGACCTCTTGGTTCATGGATCAATGCTCAACCACTGAGCCACACCAGCTACGCTGTTTCTATCCATTTTTAAGGCTAAATTATTAGAACTGCTGAAGCTAATCAACTACATGAACCTTTTTTAAGTATAAATTACTAGTGGTCTGAGACCAGGAGCAAGCAAGGCCCTGGTGTCTGCTCTCTGTGGGAGCCCTGCAGGGAACTGCTTGCCCCTCACTGTCATGGCCAAAGGCAAGCAGGGCCCTGCTGTCTGCTTGCTCACTGAGGGGGACTGTTTGTCCCTGGTGGGGCTGAAAGGACTGGGGGACTCAGGCAGGGCTGAAGGGACTGGGCACCGCCATCTTTTGGCTATGGACACCCCCATCTTTTGTGATGGTGTGATGGTCAATTTGCATATTCCTTATTTATTAGATAGGATTCTTTATTGTTTAAAGTATTACATATGTCTCCTTTTTCCCCCATTGGCTACCCCCAATCCCCAGCACATGCCCTCACCACCACCTCAGTGTCTGTGTCCATTGGTTATACTTATATGCATGCATACAAGTACTTTGGTTGATGTCTTACCCCTAACCCCCACTCTCCCCTACCTGCCCTCTAATGATTGATGGACTGTTCAAACAGTACCCAATTTATGATTTAAAAAAAACTCACAAATTAAGAGGAGATCATACCTAAACTTAATAAAGGCCATTATGGAAAACATACAGCCAACATCACACTTAGTGGGCAAAAACTGAAAGTGTTTCCCTTAAGATCAGGAAAAAGACGGGGATGTCTGCTTTCACCACTCTTATTCAACACTAGAGGCCCAGTGCACAATTCATGCATGAGTGGGATCCCTAGGCCTGGTCAGCGATCAGACATGACCAGGTTCCCCACCTCCCTGCCTCCTTGCCTTCCCGTCTATTCCTTCACTCACTGCCGGCATCTGCTACTAACCATCTCCAGTTCCCCATCCCAGCCACAGGCCGGGAGGAGAGACTGGGAGGTTGGCCATCAGCAATCGGAGCTGCAGGCTGAGGACAGCTCCTGCATTCTGCCCCCTGGTGGTCAGTGCACATCATAGTGACCGGTCATTCCAATTGTTCCATCATAATGGTTGTTTAAGCTTTTATATAGATAGATAGTATTCTTAGTCCTAGCCACAGACATTAGACAAGAAGTAAAGATAAGATATATCTAAACTGGAAAGGAGGAAACAAAACTGTTACTATTCACAGATGACACGATATTGTACATAGAAAACCATAAAGACTCCAACAACTAGCAGACTTTATAAATGAATTCAGTAAAGTAGCAGGATACTTTAACATTAAAATTAATGTTAAAATTAACATCCAGAAATTGATCACATTTTTTAAAAATATATTTTTATTGGTTTTAGAGAGGAAGGGAGAGGGAGAGAAAGGAAGAAACATCAATGATGAGAATCATTTATTGGCTGCTTCCTGCATGCCTCCTACTAGGTATCGAGCCCACAACTCAATAATGTGCCCTTGGCCGGAATTGAACCTGGAACCCTTCAGTTCGCAGGCTGATGCTCTATCCATTGAGCCAAACCAGCTAGGGCTCGATCACATTTTTATATACCAACTAGTGGCCTGGTGCACAAAATTCGTGCATGCAGGGGGTGGGGGGGTTGTCTCTCAGTCCGGCCTGCATCCTCTCCAATCTGAGGCCCCTGTGGGATCGAGCCTAAACTGGCACTTCGACAAGCCCCTCACAATCAGCTCCTAACCGCTCACCTGCCTGACTGCTTGATCACCCCTAACCACTCTGCTTGCTGGCCTGATTGCCCCAACTGGTCCCCTCTGCTAGCCTGCTCAGCCCCAACTGCCCCAAAACACCAGCCTGATTACTTCCAACTGCCCTCCCCTCCTGGCCTGATCACCCCCAACTGCCCTCCCCTCCTGGCCTGATCATTCCTAACAGCCTCTGCCTTGGCCCTGCCACCATGGCAATCTGGGACCCTCGCGCGCATGCCCTTTGTGATATGAGACCCCTGGTGCCCCCGGCAAAGCACAATGGTGACTGGTCTTCCACCCGGCCTCCCACATCCCCACTCTTCGTGCGTGTGCCAGTGAACTGGGACCCCCCACACATGCCCTTTGCGATCTAGGACCCCCGGCGCCTGCGGCGAAGCGTGGCGGTGGCCGGCCTTCCTGCCAGCCTCTGTGCAGCCTGGGGCGTGGGTGCCGCGGGCCTGCTGAAACCACCAGCGCAGTGTCCACTCCCCAAGCCCAGGGCGCCCGTTCCCTAGGCCGCCTGGAGGTGGCGTGAGGGATGGGGTTATGTGCCACATGGCCCCACCCCCCGTTCCTGATTGGCTGGTAATGTAGTGAAGGTATAGTCAAATTTGCATGTTTCTCTTTTATTATATAGGATACTGAATTCTCAGAAAGAGAAACTAAAAAAAAAAAAATCCATTTACCAATGCAACAAAATATATATATAGATAAGGTATTGAGATATAAACTTAACTAGAGATAAAAGACTTGTACTCAGAAAACTACATGACATTGAAAAAAAGAAATAAAAGAAGATTCAAACAAGTAGAAGCATATACGGTGTTTATGGATTAAAAGAATTAACGTCATTAAAATGTCCATACTATCCAAAGCAATCTATAGATTAATATGCCTGTTAAAATACCAATGGCTTATTTCATTGATCCTGAACAAACACTCCCAAAATGTATATGGAACCAGCGAAGACCCCAAGTACCACATCAATCTTGACAAAGAAGAACATTAGAGGAATACATGTGGACTTAGTTTAGCCACATATTTTGGAAGAAGGAGAAAAATACATAAAGAACTGCGACAAAAGTTATTTGCCCCCAAATTTACTTGCCCTTTCTCCCTTATATAAATAGAATTGCTTATTTTTAGCTGAACAAGTGGAGACCCAGAAGAAAGACTACATATTCCACCCCTTCATGCCACTGGATATAGTCATGTGATTAAGTTTTAAATGAAGTGAATAGAAATACTTTGTAGGATATATAGACAGTGTCTTCAAATGGACGCTATGTGTAGACTTCCTACCCCTTCTTTCCCCATCTTGCTTAGAATGTATATTTGGTAGAGAACTATCTTGAACCATTCAGGGCACTACACTTTAGGGCTCATAAGCAAAAAAGTAGAGGAAGCCTGGTCTTCTGGACAACCTCACAGAACATTGCTCTGAACCACCTCCCTCCAGACTCTTAGGTAATAAAGAAATTAATTTCTCTCTCATTAAGTTGCTGTGATTTATATGCAGTCAAACATATATTCTAATTAATTCCAGAATAATACTAATAAAGGTCTCATTTTTAAGAATCTTTTAGAGCAGCAAAATTCATGTATTAATTCGCTCAACAAATTTGAAACTACTCTGTCCCAGGTAATGTTCTAGACACTAAGGATACAACTGTAAACAAGATGCACAAAGTGAGAATAGGACTTGGGAAGACCCCATGATTTGGCCAGATACACACTGTCTTAATAAATAGCTGTTATAAATTCCACTGTGAGTACAGAGATTGGGGGAAAGTCAAGGCTTTATGACATTCCTCAAGACATTCCTTATATTAATAACTACGTTCACTGTGACCTTGTATGTGCTAAACATAAATGTATTACATCACTTAATTTTTACAGCAATCCCATGAAATAGCTATTACTATCCTCATTTTACAGATGAGGACATAGTTTTAAGCAGGTTGCATAATTTGGCCAAGGTCATGCAATTAGTGAATGGGTGGCAGAGCCAATATTTAAACCCATCTAGCCTGACTCCAAAGTGAATCCCAAACCTCTCTGCTAAATAGACTTGATGTTACTACTATTCCATCTGCTTTCAGTACAGCTAGCAAACAAAATCCTGTGGGTCAAATCTGGCCTTTCCCCTGTATTTGTACAGTTCATAGGCTAAACAGTTTTTAATACCTTATGATAGTTGAATTTTTTAAGTAAATTTAAATTTCAGTGTCCATAATCAAGTTTTGTTGGAAAAGAGTCATGCCCACTCATTTACATAGTGACTATGGTTATGTTCATGCTATTGTGGCAGAGCTGACCGGTTGCAACAGAGAACATTTGGCCCACAAAGCCTAAACTATTTACTATCTGGCCTTTCACATAAGTTTGGCAAGCCCTAGGTTAGAGAGTGAACTTGTTTTACCATTTATTAAATGTTGCACTTGTGAAACATTTCTGTTATAGTTGACTCTTTAATATTAGAGAATGTACCCTTCTGTGGAAGAGTTTGTTCAGTCAAAGATTAATTATTCACGTAGTTTTGTTCTACAGTGAAAATGTAATACACAGTGGAAGCGAATAATGGAGTCAGAAAAATGACAATAGCCTTGACTGCTATCTTGCTCTCTCTCTCCCTGACTCTCTCAAGTGAGGGTTAAATACCATTTAAATAAGCTCTTCGTTTTAAGAAATTGAGAGCTCTTATTATTTTGAAATTATGAAAAGATGTGCCTTTAGGAGTTCTTTTTGAAAAATTTAAGTCCCCAAATAACTAACTTTGAAACTATACCACACACTGATATATCGATTCAACCAAATTACTTCTGAATGCCAAAGGTGAATAAGCATGATAACAGTGATTAAGAGACAGCATTCCATAGATGAACAAGTGACTTTATGTCCACCAGAAGAGAATTTTGTAAGGTCTAAAACATGGATCTCCCAGTAGAAAACATTATAATGATCTAGTCTGGGTGAAAGAAGAATACAGAAAACAAGATAAGAGCAACATATGACAGGAGCGCGTTCAATTTCTGTGCCAAGTACAGAAAGGCTCTCTTAGCCACAGTTTCTTTATCTGTGACTCTAGAAGCAGCTGACACTGTGAAGCTCAGTGTGTTTGTGTACTGCTATGATTGATGCTGGCTTTCTCTTTTAATAAAAACCTACCTTATGTGAATTGAGCTGAAGCAACTTGTTTTCATCCATGTCATCTTTTGGCCCACAGCAATCCCATCCTTAGAGGAGACTTGAAAAGAGACCCACCTGAAATATATTTGTACGCGAATGGTAATGCTGCCCAGGCTCTCAGAGAGCAAGGGCAGATTCTCTCCCATTGGTCATGCCCAATTACATTTTGTCCTGCTCAAGTAGAATTTCTTATATATAAACTTTTCTGCACTGTAGATATTATTATGTGTATTTGCTACTTCTGGTAACAGATATTTTCTTTGGGACCAAACTTTTGTTTAAAAATAATAGGACCAGCCCTGGCCATTTTGGGATAAGTGGTTAAAGCACCAGCTTACAGACTGAATGGTCACCAGTTTGATTCGGGGAAGGACACATACCTTGGTTACAGTCTCCATCCCTGGCTCTGGGCCAGAACAGGTGTGGAAGGAAACCCATTGATGTGTCTCTCTCACAGTGATGTTTCTCTCTCTTTATCTCTCCCCCTCCCTTCCACTCTCTCTAAGAAATCAGTGGAGATAATATCCTTGGATGAGAATTACCAATAAGAACAATAATCCTATATAATTATTAGACCAAATAGCAGAACAACCATCTGGACGACCTTCTGGATGAAGCCAGAGTTACGGGGGCTGGCTGAGGCTGCGAGGGGCTGCGAGGGGTGTGAGGGCCGAGCCTCTGGCACAAATTTCACTCATCTGACCTCTAGTAATAATAATAGGACCAGTATCAAGTGGTTGCATACTGTAAAATTCTATTTATATAGCATTATCTTAGCTATAATGAGATATAATTTACATGCCATATTCTGACTGGAGAGAACAAGAATTCCTATGGGAAGAAGTGACCTGCTTCCCTGACCTACTAATAATGCAAAGCACCTACCCAGCTTGATCCAGAAAATATGATTGTTCTAAATAGCTGCCTCTCGTCTAGGGAGTGTGGCTCAGTGGTTGAGCATTGACCTATGAACCAGAAGGTCACGATTTGATTCCCAGTCAGGGAAAACGCCTATTTGTGGCCTCAGTCCCCAGTGGAGGCTTGTAGGAGGCAGCTGATCAATGATTCTTTCTCATCGTTGATGTTTCTATCTCTCCATCTCCCTTCCTTTCTGAAAGCAATAAAAATATATTTAATAATAATAATAAATAGCTGCCTCCCTGTCTTCTTGGCACTGTCCATGGTTCTGTGTAATCCAGGTGAAGGTCCTTATGACCCCAATCCTCTTCTATCCTGGCTTCACCTTTACCTCCTTCCTATATGCAAAAATTGAGAAAATTCATGTCCACCTGAGGTAAACTCCTCTCCATTCCAGCTGACTGTGAACAAGATGGAAAAAGCCCTGCTTGAGGCTAGGATTAGGGGAGAAAGGTCAAAGGCCTTTGCTCATTAACTCTCAATTGCCCTCCCCTGCAGGCCTGGTCACCCCTAATTGCCCTCCCCTACAGGACTGATCACCCCCAACTGCCTTCCCTTGCAGGCCTAGTCCTTCCCAATTGTCCTCCCCTGCTGGCCATCTTGTGGTGGCCATCTTGTATCCACATGGGGCCGGTCATCTTGTGTGTTGGATGGTCAATTTGCATATTACTTCTTCTTTATTATATAGGATTTATATTTACTAGAGGCCTGGTGCATGAAAATTCATGCACTGGAGGAGGTATCACTTAACCCAGCCTGCCTCTCTCACAGTCTGGGAGCCCTCAGGGTGGGAGGTGATCTGGTGATCAGGGGTCCCATCATACCTCTGCTTGTTGCCACTGCCAGCAGCGCAAACCTTGGTCAGCCCTGGTTACCTGAGCCTCAGGCATCCCTGGGCAGCTGGGCAGCTGCCATCCAAGGCTTGCCTGTGCCTCGGGTCAGCACTGGGCAGCTGGGGAGCTGAGGGCGGGTCTGGCTGCATTGTGTGCCTGCTGCCCCCCTGGCTGGGCTGAAAGGACTATGGGACTCTGGCTGCACTGCATGCCTGTCCACACCACCACGACCCCTGCCCCAGTGGGCTGAAAGGACTGGTGGACTCCAGCAGGGCTGAGGGGACTAGGTACTGCCATCTTGTGACTATGGGTGCTGCCATATTTGTGATGGCATGATAGTTAATTTGCATATTCTCTCTTCATTATATAGGATTATATTATATTATACTAGAGGCCAGGTGCATGAAATTCATGTACAGGTAGAGTCCCTAGGCCTGGCAACCGGTGGAAAGATTGATGGGCCCCCTGCTGGCACCCACCTAAGGTGGCCTGGGGCCTGCAGGCTAGAGGCAGCCCCTGCATTAAGTGCCTGACCCCTGGTGGCCATTGCACGTCATAGCAATCAGTTGTTCCATTGGTCATTCCGCTGTTTGGTCGATTTACATATTAGGCTTTTATTATATAGGATATGGCATGTAAATTATATTTTAATAAAGTTAAGAGAATTCTATATAAGTGGCAAAGCATAGGGACAAGAAGAAGAATGCTGGAAGTCATGGGCTGGAATTTGACAGAACTGGGTTCAAATCCCAGCTCTGAAACCTGGTAATCGAGGTAATTAATTTTACATCTCAGAAACTTAGTTTCTTCACCTGTGAAATGGAGATAACAGTACTGCTTCAGAGGGATGTTAGCAGAATAAACAAGATGTGATAAGCACTTAGCCCACTTAATGCCACTAAGTGGTCTCTGAGAAAAAAATTATTCATTTTAAAATGTACAATTCAATGGTTTCTGTATATTCAGAGAGCTGAGCAACTATTACACATTTACCTTAGAACATTTTCTTTACCTCCAAAGAGGTTGTGCCTTTTCTTCATCACCAACTATTCCCCTACTCCAACCTCACCCAGCCTGTCAACCACTAATCTACTTTTTGTCCCTATGTATTTGGCCATTCTGAACACTACATATAAACAGAAGCATGCAGGGTGTGGTCCTTTGTGGTTGGCTTCTTTCACTGAGCATGTTTTCAAGGTTCATCCATGTTGTGGCATGTGTCACATTTCACTCCTTTTTATTGCTAAATAATATTTTTGTGTGATATATTCCATGACACTTTTGAAATGATAAACTTAGAACATGAAAAGTAGATTAGTAGTTGCAAGGTGGTAGGAGTGATGGTTGTGGCAGCAGGTAGTGATGAACTGTGGCTATTAGGGGACGGCATGAGGCATTCTTGTGACAGAACCTATATGACTGTGGTGGTAGTCAGACAAATCTACACATACAATAAAATTGCATAGGACAAAATACACACAGGGGTACATGTAAATGGTAAAATCTGAATAAGGGTGGTAGATAGTAGCAATATCAATTTCCTGGATGTGATATCCTACTCTAGTTGTATAAAATATTACCATTGAGAAAAACTAGGTAAAAGGTATATGGCATTTTTTAATTATTCCCTACAATTATATATGAATCCACAATTATCTCAAGTAAATTTTAAAAAGTAATAATAAGAACTGGAAAGCCCTTCAAAAGTGGCAGAGTAGGCACATTTGAAAATTCATTCATCCATAAAAGCAACAAAGACTGTGAAAATCAAGATTTTCAGAATTCTGGAAATTAACCAAAGGCTTACAACAAGTTGAGAAGTGTTTAGTCAAGAAAAAACTGAATCAGAGTGAACCTTGTGGCATTTTAACTTAGCCTGTTTTCATCGTCCTCTCCACGGATCCAGGATAGGCTTGAAAACAAATAGACTTGCAATCATGGTGAGAAACAATAGCATAGCAAGGGACAGATGTGGGAGTCCTCCAAAACCTCATTCCCAGGTAGCTGTCATATGTGCCTGGCAGTTCCCGGGAAACTAAACAGCCTTGCCTTTATTTGACCTGACTCAGAGCTTCACCACTGTGAATAGCATTTTTCCTAGGGGTGTTTGTAGAAAATAATCAATGGCAAACGTTTAATATCATTGCTGCCTGAAAAGGTAATAACAATTATAACAAAGAACACGCTTAGCAAAAAACTCAAAAGAAAGACCCATGTGTGGGGCTGTGCACATGTTCAGGAAAGATCTTAGAAGGCCCTAGATTCTCACCTCTGGTTAAGCCAGAGGCTCTATGCCAGCAGGAAGTGAAGGCTGAGCAGAACTGTAAACTGCCTACCTGAGCATTTGAAGGCATTCCCAACATACAAAGACCAGCAGACATATTGACTCATTTAAAGAAATGTCTGCACAATTGTTAACAGTCCACTAAGAAAACCAAGCAGAGACTTCAGTTTTTTAAACATGAAAAAGAATAGAGACTTTATAGAATTAATTCAGGAAACTCAGTAAAAACAAACACACACACACACACACATAACAGCAGCAACAATAAACTCGGAGAGGGGATAGAAATCTAATTTCCAGATTTGTCACATTGTATAATTTAAAACTTTCATTTTTATAAGCCAAAGGAAAATCATTTAGGCAAAAATTAGAAAGAATCCCAAGTCTATTTTGCAGAGAGGATCCCTTTGTTAACTTTTGGTTGAGAATGTGTTTGTGTGTTTTCAGAGAACAACTCCAAGACCATGTGGGTTCCTGCGACTGTGAGGAACTGATGGATCTGTTCCAGTCACGAGGACGGTCCAGAGATGGGGGACACTGACGACACCTTGCCATGCTAGCAGTCGGCAGCTGTGCATGACTGCAGGCAGCCCAGGACCAAACCAGAGAGGATGGATCTTGCATTGACACGATGTGTCCACCATCTGGATACCATTGCTGACATGTACACATGAAGAACTATTTGACACTGAAACTGGGACTCAGAACAGTTGGACATTGAAACTGAGACTGAAACATTTTTTGTTCTTATACATTTATTTCTAGTATGCAGAGGCAAGATATTTTTGAAGAAAAGAAACAGGGGAGAGTGATTGATATAGAGGCAGGATGGCCTTGAACAGGCTGTCAAGCTACAGGGGGAAGGCTTGGGTGGATGGGAGGCAGATGCGGGGGGAGATCAACTGAAGGACTTGTATGCATGCATATGAACATAACCAATGAATGAAAGACACTGGGGTGGGGAGGGGGGGAAGCTGGGGATATGTGCTGGGGGGTAGGGAAGGCTGGGGGGAGGATAAGGGGGAGGGGGAAAGGAAAACATGTACTACTATTAAACTGCCAAAAAATCAATAAAAAAAACAGGTAATGGCAAAAAATAAAAAATAAAACTTTCATTTTTAAACCAAAAATTATGAGAAATGCAAAGAAACAATAAAGTATGGCCCATACACATGGAAAAATATAGTCAATAGAAATTATCCCCAAGGAAATTCACATCCTGGATAACTAAACAAAGCACTTGTATTATCCTTTTTTTTTTTTTTTTTTTGTATAACTCAAAGAACTGAAGGAGATTATGTAAAAAAGAAAAGAAAAGTATAAGAATAATGGATCACTAATGAATATCATTAAAGAAACAGAAATTACAAAAGGGAACCAAATAGAAATTCTGGAGTTGAAAAGTACAATAACTGAAATGAAAGTTCATTTTAGGGGCTCAACAGGGAATCTGAGCTGACAGAAGAAATGTAAACCTGAAGGTATACCAATTCCTTTTGTCTAGTCTGAGGAACAGAAAATAAAAAGAATTAAGAAAAATAAACAGAAACTCAAAGACCTGTGAGACACCATCGAGAATATCAACATATGCATAATTGGAATCCCACAAGAAAAGAAAGAATAAAGAAGGAAGGGTATACTGGAAGAAATAATAGCCAAAATTTCCCCAAATCTGATGACAGACATTAACCTACACAAATTCTAAGGAGGATAAATCCAAAGAAATATACATTTAGACACATGATAATCAAACGGATATAAAGCCAACAACAGACAATCTTGAAAGCAGCAAGTAGCAGCTTACGACAAACCAAGGATCCTCAAAAACACTAATAGCTAATTACTTATTGGGAACCATGAAGACGAGAAGGCAGTGGATAATATATTTAAAATATTTTTTTGAAAGACTGTTAGCCAAAAAATTTTTATCCAGGAACACTGACCTTCAAAAAATTTTATCCAGGAACACTGACCTTCAGAAATGAAGACATTCTTAGAAAAATAAAAATGAAAAGAATGCTGAGAGAACCAGGATGGTGGCATGGGTAAACACCTATCTTGCTGCCCCACACAGCAATTTTAAAACTACACCTTAACGACAGAACAAGCATCATCCAGAATCACAGGGAAGCTGGTTGAGTGAAAATTCCACAAATGAAAGTGAAGATGGGACACTGTGACTCAGAGGAGCGGCGGAGGGCAACATTGAAGATACGTGCGGAGTCAGAGGTTTGGGGCCGCGCGTGCGTGAGTGGATAGGATGGGCAGCTGCAAACCCAGCCAGTTTTCTTGAACAGGGAGGGAGACAAAGGCGTCCCACTGCACTGATTCCCCAGTTCCGGGCGAAGTCCGGGGAACCCACACTCATATGGGGTGAAACTGGAAGGTAGGGAAGCACGCTGAAACTCAGGCGCTGCAAAGGTCTGTGAGCTTGTGGAGAGGGGAGCTTATAGAGAGGGCGCATAAACTTGGGAACAGCAGAGGTGCGCGAGCTCGCAGAGAGGACTCGTAGCTTGCTCTCTCTTTCGGGAAACCACCAGACTCCATTCTTTTACAACCCTGGGTGAGACTTTGGGTGTGCAGACTCATTTGGGGAGAGGCACCATTGTTTATAATACCAGCAAGTAGAAATAACCCAAATGTTCATGAGCTGATGAATAAACAAAAAGTTGTATGTCTATACAATGGAATATTATTCAGCCATAAAAAGGAATGAAGTCCTAATATGCTACAGCATGGATGAGTCTTAAAAACATGCTAAGTAGCCAAAACCGGTTTGGTTCAGTGGATAGAGTGTCAGCCTGCTGACTGGAAGGTCCTGGGTTTGATTCCGGTCAAGGGCATGTACCTTGGCTGTGGGCACAATCCCGGTAGTGGGTGTGCAAGAGGCAGCTGATCAATGTCTCTCTCTCATCGATGTTTCTGACTTTCTATCCCTCTCCCTTCCTCTCTGTAAAAAATCAATAAAATATATTTTTAAAAAAAAAGAAAACATGCTAAGTGAAAAACCTAGTTACAAAGGACCACATCCTATATAATAAAAGGATAATGTGCAAAAAGACCAAACAGTAGAATGACCATAATGCCTGTGGCCCCTCGCCCCTAGCTGGCCCCAACTCCCAGCAGGCATCCCCACCCCAATTGGGGGTGTGGCTGGCCAGCAAACTGCCACGGCCCCTTGCCCCAGCCTGCCTCATCCCTGATCCCTCCTTCATCCCAGCCAGCCCACCCCCAATAGTTCCCATCGGAGTGGGCCAACTGGACCCCACCAGTGTATGAATTTGAGCACTGGCCCTCTAGTATTATATAATTTCATTCATGTGAAAATTTTAGAATAGGCAGGATATAGAAATCTAAATTAGATTAGTGGTTACCTATGGTTGCAGGGTCAGGAAAAATAGGGCATGATAGCTAAATGATAGAGGACTTCTTTCAGGGAATATGCGAATGTTCTAAAATTGCTTTGGGTAATGGTTGCACAACTTTATGAATATACTAAATATTATTGCTTTGTATACTTTCAGTAGGTGGATGGTATGTATGGGAATTATATTTCAGTAAAGCTCCTACCAAAGAAAGGAGGCTAAAACAATAAAAGTCTTAGAAGAAAATACAGTCACACATCTTCATGACCTTGAAGTAGGCAATGCTTTCTTAGATATTAACATTAGAAGCACAGCTACAAAACGAAAAAGATAAACTGTACTTCATCATAACTAAAAACTTTGCACTTCAAAGGGCATCATCATGAAAGTGTTAAGACAAACCATATATCAAATAAGAAAACTAATATAAAGAATCCAGATTATTAAAGAACTTTTATAATTCAGTAACAAAAAAAATAATTAGCTCTATTAAAAATAGGCTAATGTATTGAATAGCCGTTTCTCCAAAGAAGATATGCAAATGGTCAATAAACACATGTGAAGGTGCTTGACATCATGAGGGGAATGTAATTAAAATTACAAAGAGATACCATCCCATCTCCACTGGGATGGCTGTCCTGTTAAAGATCAGAAAACTAAGTGTTTGGTGAAGAGGTAAAGAAATTGGAACCCTCTCATAAACTGCTGGTGGGAAGGTAGAAAACTTTGGAGAACAATTTGGCAGTTCCTCAAAAATTTAAACATAGAATTATTAAATGATCCAGAAATTTCACTGCTAATTATGTTTCAAAATGCACCATGAATCACATTTTGACCAGCCAGTGTTGGTACATAAGGAAGTTTGCTGGTGACTTATACCATGAGATTCGGAGGTCACAGTGAGGGAGTTTGGGGAAAACAGACAGAGGTGGGAAAATGGGTCAATTAATAGAGGAACCATTAATTTAATAAAATTACTGTCTTGTTATTCCAGAGCTTTCAGGGTATCAATTTCATATGTTCAAACAGTGCTCCCAGGAAGCTGTCTGAAGAAACAGTAGTTGCACTGGAGGTTTGGGAGCAGATCTTCCTGAAAGGCAGCTAGCTGATCACTTTTCCTGAGGGAACAGCACATACTCCAGTCTATTAAGAAAATTAAAAACTGGGACATGTTAGGGGGAGCCCTCTACCTTCCTCATCATATTTCCAAAGAATGGAGAAAATGCCGACTCAGTAGGAAAGAAAAATTGGAGCAGAAGTTTCCTCAAAGCTGGGAAATAATTTGTATTTGAAGGTACAGAGCATGTGTGGTCCAGTCTCTTCTGAGCTCCTTTCTTGTTGTTGTTGTTGCAGCCCAATATTAGGAGACTTACTCCGTATTTACCTTTCCCTAAACTTTCCAGAGCTGGCATTATCTGTTAGAGAAGGGCAGCTATTAGGGATCCCGATAATAGTCATAGCCCCGATCATGATCTTTACGTCTAGCAGGAATAAAGCTGCTGTTCTTATCCCAATCTGTCTGATTCCAGCATTTATTTGGTTTTAAAGTAAATGGGAAAATAAAGGCTTATTACTTGATGACCCCTAAAGTTCCCTGAAACTAACAATGAAGAGCCAATTCAGTCCGAAGGCAGGAAACACTTGGGTGACTGACTACCTTCTCCTGTAGCTGCTAGAGTGAGGTGAGTGGAGGACATAATTAAGGTCTGTTTTGGGTGCTCCGTTAGGCACCAGGAATACAAGCACCACGAGGGACCTTGGCTCCCCACATATCCTGGAGTAGGAAGCCAGAGAGTTCCACTTATCCTAGAAGAGCGATAGGATTGTGGCAATAATTTAAATACAAACACTAGATTCCATTAACTGCCCTTACATTTATTCAACACATTGGTTAAGCACACTCTGTGTACTCACTGCATAGCACAGGGTGCTGGAGATGTGAAAGTGAAGGTGACACATAGGACCTTGACCTTTATGGACCTTTCTCCTGGAATGGAAAGCCCCCTGCCCACTGGGGACTACAGTTCATCTCTAATGTGGAGACTGGTTTTCCCTCTCAAGCCTCATGTGCCTGGGACCTGAAGGGGAGGAGGGTCCTCCTTGCTCCCAAATGCTATCTCCAGACCGAATTTCTCCCACCCAGCTCCAAAGTTGATGACATCAAACTTTTCACGTGCTATCTCCCGATCAATCTACCTCCGTCACTGATGATTTTAACATCTGGTCCTCCACCTCTACTCTTGTCTTAATTTTTTAATGATTTCAAGTCTCCTGGATAATTTATCTATAATTTCCTGTGTGCTCTCTGTGTATTTCTCTCCTCTTCTGCCCCCTCTAGAATCATGAGGGCTGTTTTTCCTTCCCCCAGCACACTAAAGAAGAAATCCAGACTCAGGGGAGCCTCCACTGCAAATATGAGACAGAAACATTTCACTCTGTGTCCACCCCCCTGTGACCCAGTAGTGCTGGAGAAAAATGCTCCGCCTTGCTGAACAGTCTCACTGTAAATCTATGACAATAAGTCTCAAAAGGATATTCAGTATTGCCCAGGGTCTTATTGTACACCTCTGGTGTATTTGCTTTCCCAACACCGAAATGGCTGTTTTATATCTCCTTTCCCATCAAATTCCCTAGGCACCCCCCTTATCCCCTCACCTCACTTTCTCAAACAAGAGCTTTCTGATTCTTCCTTCACCAGAGTTACTATCTTACCTGTACATATCTCACCCACCACTCTCCCCCCTGCCAACCCCTCCAGGTGGGCTCCGGACCCCATAGGGCATGCTGAGAAAAGGGTGGACATTCCACAGTCAGAGAGGTTACTGTATGCTGTAGTTTATTTGTACTATGTTGTGTAGGTTTTTAAAAATATTTTTTATTAATTTCAGAGAGGATGGAAAAGCATGAGGGAAATAGAAATCAATGATAAGAGAAAATCATTCATCGGCTGCCTTCTGCATACCCCACACTGGGAATGGAGCCTGCAACCTAGGCATGTGCCTTTACCAGGAATCAAACCATAACCTCCTGTTCATAGGTTGACACTATCCCTGAGCCATGCTGGGTTTATAGACATTCTTTCAAAAATATTTTTATTGTGGTAAAATCTAAATATATAAAAACCTAAATGACTAGAACGACCAGAAAGACCAGTTGCTATGATGCACACTGACCACCAGGGGGCAGATGCTCAGCACAGGAGCTGCCCCCTGGTGGTCAATGCGCTTCCACAGCCAACCTCCCCCAACTGGCCAAACTCCCAGGATCCCTCCTCCCAGCTGGCAGGCCCTGATTGCCCCATTGGGGTCTGGCCCAGGGCTGGAATGGGGAGCTGGGGTGGGTGGTGGTGGACATGGCTCCTTCCCCAGGGGGACCAAGGGCCAGCTCTCTCCTTGGGGCTGGCGGCCAGCCTCCTGTGCCGTGTCCCTTCCCCCAGCCAGCAGACCCGGATCGGCCTGCCGCCTGCCTGCCACAGTGGTGGTGTGGTGGCAAGGGAAGGCGGAGGGGGGAAGCGGGGAACCAGGCAGTGGCGGGACGCTGATGATGGTGGCATCGGCATCCAGCGTCCATTCCTTCTGTGCCCAGCACGGTGACCATCACCTCCTCTCCGGCCCAGCCCAGATTGGCCTGGCCCCCATTGGCCCTGATTGTTGGCCAGGCCTAGGGACCCCACCCATGCATGAATTTCGTGCACTGGGCCTCTAATATATGTAATAGAAAAATTGACTATTTCAACCATTTTAAAATACACCATTCAGTGGTATAAATGCACTCATATTATTGTGCTACCGTCATAACCATTAGAACTTTTTCTGTTTTCCCCAACTATAGCTCTCATTGTCCCCTTTTACCTATCCCCTGGAAACAACAGTTCTACTTTGTCTCTATGGATTTGACTACTCTAAGTGCCTCATATAAGCAGAATCATGCACTAGTTGTACTTTTGTAACTGACTTATTTCACTTGCCATAATGTCTTCATAATGCATAAGCATGATCTATATTCCAGTGGAGAAGCATAATGGATAAGATTTACTCATGTTTTAGTATGTTTTAGAATGTTATACATACTAAATAGTATTCCTTTGTAAAATAAGCAAAATATTACATATTGTTTATCTACTCATCTGTTGATAAATACTTGGGTTTTCCACTTTTTTACTATTGTAAATAATGCTACAGTGAACATTGATGTACAAATAAATATCTGCTTGAGCCCCTGCTTTCAGTTCTTGTGGATATATATACCCAGAAGTGGAGTTGTTGGATCATATAGTAATTCTACCTTTACTTTTTGTTATTGATTTTTAGAGAAAGAAGAAGGAAGAGGGATAGAGAGATAGAAATACCAGTTGAGAGAGAAACATCGTTGATCAGTGAGGATCAAGCTCACCAGGCGGGCATATGCCCTGTCTGGGACTTAAACCTGTGACCTCTTTGTTCCTGGGTCAGTGCACAACCGTTGAGTCACACCAACTGGGCTACCTTTAATGTTTTAAAGACCCACCACACTAGTTTCCACAGTCCCACCAGCAATGCACAAGGGATACCATGTTTTCACATCTTCACGAACCTTGTTATTTTCTGTTTTGTTTTGTTTGATAATAGCACTCCAATGTGATGGGTTTTGTGGTTTTATTTGTGTTTCCCCAATCATTAGTGCTGTTGAACATCTTTCCATCTGCTTGTTAGCCAACTATATATGTCTTTTCCTCCACTGAATTGTTTTGGTACCCTTTGGTCATGTAAATGTCCACTTCTATTTCATTCCATTCTATATGACTGTCTTTATTCATTACCACATTGTTTTAATTACTGTAACTTTATAGTAAGTTTTGAAATCAGAAAGTATGAGAATCCAACTTTGCTCTTCTTTTTCAAGATTGTTTTGGCTATTTGGAATCCCTTGAGATTCCATATTAATTTTAAAACGGATTCTTCTATTTCTGGAAAAATAAAAAGGTTGTTTTTATTTATAGGGATATCCTTGAATATGTAGATCACTTTGATAGCACTGACATCTTTACAATATTAACTCTTCCAATCCAGGAAAACAGAATCTCTTACCTATTTGTGTGTCTTTAAATTTCTTTCAACAATGTGTTATAGTTTTCAGTGTGCAGGACTTTCACCTGCTTAGTGAAGTTTATTCCTACATTTTTCTTTTTGATGCTATTGAAAATAAAACTGTCTTCTAACTTGCCTTTTCAGAGTGTGTATAGAAACACAAGTGAATTTAATTTTTTAATTTAATTTTTTGGGGTGACATTGGTTAATAACATTATATAAGTTTCAGGTATACAAATATTTAATACATCATCTGTATTTACATTGTAAACACAACTGATTTGGGGGGATGATTTTATATCCTGCAACTTTGCTGAATTCATTTATTACTTCTAACAGTTTTGTGTTGTTGTTTTTTGGCGGGGGAAGGGGGAATCCGGGTTGACATTTATCTTTGATTCTTCTTTTTCTCTCTTGCTTTCTCATTCTTCTACATACAAATAGCCACCAACTCATTTCAGTTTGTTTTGATTTCACAATGTTTTTCATCTTTGACACTTCCAATGTGATTGAGTGAAAATTTGTATCTGCAATGTCTGTGGCAATGTATGATGGATTTCTTTTCTAAAATAGTCCTTTTATCTTGTTCTTCCATTCAACCTCTAGGAGCTTCATATAACATTACAGGCCCCAGCCACCTCTCCCATCATCTCAGAAGCAGCACTAATAGTTAAAAGCTTATTTTAGGGGGTCAAGAGGACCTGAGGTGGAAGCAGGTAGGCTGCTTACTAACTGTGTCACTAGGCATGTACTGCAGATCCTCTCTGTTTCATCATTTTTTCCCAGCTGCAAACTGGTGGAAAATATCTACCTCATGGGGCTGTTGGGGGGTATCTTAACCCATTTGGGCTACTGTGGCACAATGCTGCAGACTGGATGGCTCGGGAACAGAAGTGTTCGCTCACACTTCCGGAGGCTGGGAAGCCCAAGGCCGAGGCACCGGCATGACCTCATTCTGGTTAGTTCCCTCTTCCTGTTCCACAGCCGACACCTTCTCCCGTGTCTTTACGTGGAAGGAGGGGCTTGGGGTCTTCTCTAGAAGAGCATTAACCCACTCATGAGGACTCTACCCTCACGACCTAGTCACATCCCAACGACCCCCACCTTCTAACACTATCACATTGGGCATTATTATTCCAACAAGTGAATTTAGGAGGGACACAAACGTTCAGATTACAGCAGGAGGCTTAAACAGCAGGATAAGTATCAAACACTTATTCATCCTCTCTGCAAACACAGATGGAACTGATCTCCTGGCTCCTCTTATCTATATTACTCTTTGGCGCTTAACATCTATTGCCTTGTACTGTTTGTTTTCTTTTTATGTGTATTCATGTTATCTTTCCTACCAAATTATAAATTCTCCACAGCTGAGAGCTTCCTTTTTCTTTTTTCCTTCTCTTGTGCTTGTGGTGTGTTGTAATGCAATGCCTCATACAATGTTTAGTCAAAATTGCGTTTTGTTTTACACATGAACTCTTTCATTGCCTGATTTCCACTTACTTTATGTGTGTTTTTTCAGTTGTTTCTCCCACTGATTTTAAAACAGTTGACATTGTGCCGAAACTGGTGTGGCTCAGTGGACAGAGTGTCGGTCTGCGAACTGAAAGGTCCCGGGTTTGATTCCAGTCAAGAGCATATGCCTTGGTTGTGGGTACATCCCCAGTGGGAGGTGTGCAGGAGGCAGCTAATGGATGTTTCTCTCTCATTGATGATTCTAACTTTCTAACCCTCTCCATTCCTCTCTGTAAAAAAATCAATAAAATATATTTTTAAAAAAACAGTTGACATTGTAAAATAGTTAACAAGAAAGCAATGATGACATCAGTACTTCTTAGAAGACCATCTGAGTGTATTTCAACCTATGTCTCCATTAAAGTGAAAAAAACAAAGACAGGCCAGGCTGTCAGACAACATACTCAGTTTAATTTGAATGTCAGATAAACAGCAAACAATTTTTTAGCATAACTATGCCCATGCAATATTTGTTGTTTATCTGATATTCAAATTTAAATACATGCTTGCATTTTTATTTGCTAAATCTGACAACCTTACCATCAAAGCGTTAAGTCTGGGAAAAAAAATTGTGAACAAGCATTATTCTATGTGGAAATCAGAATATTCCCATGTGCTTAAAACTAAGTGTTTCTGTGCCAAAATAATATAGTTTGAGACATGATTATGAGACAAGCCTTCGCTACAACTAACCTCACCTGGGAAAGACATGTGATAAAAAAAGCTAATGAAGGGTAACATTAAGTGAAATATCAATACACTTCGCTTCTGAGCATATATAAAAACAGTGATGTTTCTGTGAAATGCAATCCTGTACTGAATGAAAGAGATGGTTGGCTTCAAAATTTTTTATAGTGGGTGCATAAAATTATCTTATTTGTATATCAAAGTCTTCCTGGAAGCACCATTACTTTATATGTTGAAGGCATGGCTTAGTACTTATAGGACAATGCTTGAGAAAAATGGAATTATCTGTGGTAGGTCCTATTGTAACTGAGGAGAACATAAATAAGTTGTACTCTTAGCTGCATTTATTCAAGATGTTAATTAGCATTTTTATGTAACTAAAGAACTTTGGAACATAATCTTCATTTTGGCATCACATTGGAGTCTGACTTGCTTTTAAAGGTCATGAATAGTTTAATATATACAGTTCAAAATGAGTAAGAGGAACGCAGACTGTCGCTGGGGAGTCAACTCAGATTTATTACATAACCAAATAGTGCAACCAATGATTTGTATCAATATAATATTAGGCCAATTAATCATGTCCTCTACCATGAACCACTCAGTTTTACAATATAGAACTTGTCATGTAAATAGCAACTTACCACCCTACCTGATTTGGCTCAGTGGACAAAGTGTCAGCCTACGGACTCAAAGGTCCCAGGTTTGATTCCAGTTAAGGGTACGTGCCCAGATTGTAAACTCAATCCTCCGGAGGGGGCGTGCAGGAGGCAGCCGATCAATTATTCTTTCATCATTGATGTTTCTATCTCTCCCTCTCTCTCCTTTCCTCTCTGAAATCAATAAAAATACATATATTTTTTAAATAGTAACTTATTTTGAGAGCTGGATACTCTCCTATGGCTTGAACTGGGGCAATTCTCCAGTTTACTTGATTGTTTTGTCATATAATCTACAACACAGTATGTTACTACCTTCAAAAAGGGAAAGTTTCTTTCTTCATAAATTCATTTATGGAAAGACTAATATGGGCTAGGCACTATTTGGAGGAATGAAAAAGTTAAACAAAGTCCTGCTCTCATGGATCTTGCATTCCGGCGAACAAAGCCATTCTGTAACAAATAATGAACAAGCAAGGAAAACAACTGAGAGTAGTAAGTTTTCGGCAGAGAGTTAAATAAGGTGGTGATGTGAAAGAGAGCAAACGAGTTTCCTTTTAAGTTAGGGGGTTAGGATAAGCCTACAGGGATGACATTCCAGTGGAGGGAAGAAAGCCACGGACGGGTCTGGAAGAGCACTGGAGCAGAGCGAAAAAAGCCCGGTGGGGGTGAGCGTGGTGTGTTCCGAGGGAAGAGCAGTGTGGTGAGAGGGAGGATGGTGTGAGATACAGCTACAATTGGGCAGAGGCCAGATTTTGGCAGACTTTAAAGAATTGGAATTAATTCTAAGTGTGACGGGAAGCCATGGGACTTTTCAATCAAAAATTAAATAAATAGGAGAACCAAGATGGTGTCATAGGTAAGCACTGGTACAGCCTAACACAACCACATCAAAATTACAACTAAAATACAGAACAACCATCATGCAGAATTACCTGAAACCTTACTGAATCGAAGTCCTATAACCAGAGAAGTAAAGAAGAAAGTGCATTGAGACTGGTAGGAGGGATGGAGGCATAGAGAGGGCTGGTTCAACATCCACATGTGGCATTTTCTTAATCAGGAGGTATGTCTCCATGGCCTCCCATGATAAGCAAGAGGTCCCATCCCCAAACCAGGCCCTAGCCCAGGGTTCCAGAGCTGGAACGATTAAGTACCCATAATTTTGGACTGTAAAAACCAGCAAGAATTGTAGCTGAGTGACAATGGAGGCTGCTGGAGTCCCAGGTATTCATCTTAAATGGCCTGTGCATGAACTTACAAGGTCACTGAGCTCCAGTGCCAGGTGGCAGTTTGGGGGATTCAGAGACACACAGGGAGGAACTGGACTGTTTGGCAACAGGGCAAGAAACTAGGGGCAGCTTTCTGCCAGTGCCTAGCCCATATTATTCTTTCCATAAATGAATTTATGAAGAAAAATCTTTCCCTTTTTGAAGGTAGTAATATACTGTGTTGTAGATAAAATTCATATGATAAAAACAATCAAGGGGTCATTGTTCCTGTGCTGGAATCTTTCCTGGCACAGAGCTGACTCGCAGCCATATCTGAGTTTCCACCAGCCTGGCTCACATTACTCACTCCACTCAGGTGATTCTGTGGGACCCACGCCATCCGTTTTGCAGCCCTACCCAAGATTTTTGCAGCAGCTTTTCCTTATGAAATTCCTCTCCTGGCTCAAGCTTCAGACTTTGCTGAAATATCTTAAACAAGTAGCAGCTGGAGTCAGTGTGCCCCAATCCTATCAATAAAAAGCCCAAAACACAGCACTAGCACTAACCTGCCTTGCTTCATAGCTGAGCTTAGACTGGGCATTTCCTAGCCCAATATAAGTTGCAGCTATCTGTAGATATCTCGTAGCTCCTACAGGTTGGCCCTAGGCAGTGACTGACTTTGCACTTCCCACACAGCCCCAGAACCAGTGCACCCAGAG
Organism: Antrozous pallidus; assembly: GCA_027563665.1. Classification (NCBI taxonomy): domain Eukaryota; kingdom Metazoa; phylum Chordata; class Mammalia; order Chiroptera; family Vespertilionidae; genus Antrozous; species Antrozous pallidus. The sequence continues at coordinate 22,121,610 of CM050511.1, forward strand.
GACAGCTTCAGACCATAGCAAATTACAACTCTACACATCCATAAGTGACACACTCAAGGGGCAAACTCAGTGAGCAAGCACCAAAGCTCCACTGAAGCAAGTCCTGCTCTTTATGGGTGTTTCCTACACAGCAACTCTTCCACTATAGTTGCAGCTGGTCCTCACAGCCAATTGGCTTGGCACTCAATTCCTCCCAGTGATGCCAACAGCAATCAAGGCTCAACTACAAGTCTATGCACTCAGCCCACTTCCTTAGGTGACTAGGAAAGCTGAACCACCGGGTCCCACAGGACACATACTATGCAAGGCCAATCTACCAATAATTCCAGGAGGCATAACAGCTCTACCTAATACATGGATACAAACCCAGGGAAGCAGCCAAAATGCAGAGACAAAGAAACATGTTACAAATGAAAAAAATGGAAGCAAGCAAACTACTGGATACAGAGTTCAAAACAAATGTTATAAGGTTACTCAAGAGTCTTAATGAGAGCTTCAATGGACTTAATGAAAGCTTCAAGGGACTTAGTGGGACTTTTAAAGATCTTAGTTAGCATGTCAAACATATAAAAAAAGACCAGTCAGAAATTAAGCATACACCAACTGAAATAAAGAATAATTTACAGGGATTTAACAGTAGAGTAGAGGATTCTGAGAATCAAATCAACAATTTGGAATATGAAGAAGCACAAAACACTCAATCAGAAGAACAAAAAAAAAAAGGAACCCAAAAATATGAAGATAGTGTAAGGAGCTTCTGGGACAACTTCAAGCATACCAACATCTGAATTATAGGGGTGCCAGGAAAAGAGAGAGAGCAAGATATTGAAAACCTATTTGAAGAAATAATGATAGAAAACTTCCCACACCTGGTGAAAGAAATAGACTTACAAGTCCAGGAAGTACAGAGAATCCCAAAGAGGACCATGTCAGTATATATCATAATTAAAATGCCAAGGGTTGAAGATGAAAGAGAGAATCTTAAAAGCAGCAAGAGAAAAGCAGTTAATTACCTACAAGGGAGCACTGTCAGCTGATTTCTCAACAGAAACTATGCAGGCCAGAGGGAGTGGCAAGAAATATCCAAAGTGGTAAGTAGCAAGAATCTATAACCAAGATTATTCTACCCAGCAAAGCTATCATTTAGAATTGAAGGTTAGATAAAGAGCTTCACAGACAAGAAAAAGCTAAAGGAGTGTTATATGAAATGTTGAAAGGTATTCTTTAGGAAAAAGAGAAGGAAGGAAAAAGAAGAAAGAGGAGGAGGAAGAGGATGGCGTGGAGGAGGAGGGGGAGAAGGATTTCAAAATATGAACTATAAAATGGCAATCCTATATAATAAAGAGGCAATACACAAATTGACACTCACACCCTCAAAAGATGGCTGCCTACAACCAGGCCGGCAGGGGGGTTAGTGAGGGATGGCCAAATAACTGAACAAGCAGGCTGTGTGGGGTGACCAGGCCAGCAGAGGGGGCAGTAAGAGGTGACCAGGCCAGCAGTGTGGTGGAGGGAGGTGCAGTTGGGGGTGACCAGGCCGACCGGGAGGCAGTGAGTGGTGACTAGGCCAGCCGGGGGCGGGGGGATGCGGGGAGGGACAGTTGCGGGCAACCAGGCCAGCAGGGTAGGACAGTTAGGGGTGATCAAGCAGGCAGGCAAGTGAGTGATTAGAAGCCAGTGATCTAGAATTGTGAGAGGGGTGTCCGACTGCTGGTTTAGACAGTCGGACACCCCAAAGGGTCCCAGATTGGAGAGGGTGCAGGCTGGATTTCGGGGACCCCTTCCTTACTCCCATGTACAAATTTTGTGCACTAGGCCTCTAATAAATACATATCTGTCAACAATTGAATCTAAAAATTAAAATAAATTAACAAGGAATTTAATAAACAAAATTGATGAATAAAATAGAACCAGAGGCATGGAAACATGGAACAGACTGACAAATCTCAGAGGGAAGGGGGTGAGTGGTGCAGAAAGAGTTTAACAAACAATCTTATAAGCATATATGCACTACCTATGGGCACAGACAATAAAGTAGAGAAGGCTTGGGTGGGCAGGACCTGGGTAGAAGAGGGCAATGGGGGGGAAATAGAGAGACATCTGTAAAGATTAAAAAACAAAACAAAACATGGTAATAGAAATCCTGGGTCAATGCAAAATGTTTTGCATAAATTTTCAATTAATAGATACCATGGAGATTTGAATAAAAACAAATTTTAAATTTCAAAAAAACTAAATAAACATGCTTAATGTATTTTTCAAAGTAAAGATAGTGGGGTTTTGTGTCTTTTAAAAAATTGATTATAGAAAGAGAGGAAGAAAGAGAGAGAGAAACTCAATGTGAGATAGAAACATCAGGTGGTTGGAATTGAACCTTTGACCTTTCGGTGTCCAGGACAATGCTCCAACCAACTTAGACATACTGGCCAGGGCATAATATTAGTGCTTTAACAAAGAGAAAAAAAGTAAATATTTCAAAAGAAGGTTAAAGAATGGATAAAATATTTTAATAAATTAACCTTAAAACTGACCTCTAATTATTGTATAATGAAGTATTTATTGAAACCAGATTTCCCCCCCCCCCAAAAAAAAAAACCACTGAAGAATATTACCACTATTTTTATTGAGAGAAATGTGATTAAAATGATGTGTTAATTTAGAGATCTGGTTAAATATTTTGTGCTAAAGTGATCATCTGATTCTTATTTCAATGTATATAGATGTTTAGTTTTAATGAATGTCATAGGAAAGCTTCCTCACAAAGAGACATAAATCCCGATAGAAGAGTACGGTTGACTCTGCCGCTATGTCATAGACTTGTTTTTCAGTCCCATTCAGCCACTGCCCAAAGATTTTTTGCTAAAATTTAGCTTAGTAATTTTTCCATGCTCCCTGATGTCAAATAGTTATTCTTTCCAACAATCGAAAAAGTTAATGTTTTATATTTTTAACAAGTAAATTTTAAACCCACTGAAAATCTTTATTTGGAAGATGTAAAATGAGTTTTTAAGAGTCCAGATATGAGAGTTTTTATTAGTGACAAATCATTTTGGCACAAGAAAAAAATCACATTCATATAATGATGGAAATCTTTCCAAACATAATTTCCATGCTTTCTCTATAGTAACGAACTTCTTTCTTAGTCATTGTTAAAATACCGTCTTTACCTTTAAAAGCTCCAATGTGTTTTTAGGTAGCATTCTATTGACAACCATTTACCATTACAAAAGATCAGAAAATGTGGCCCAAAGCAAAGTGCTGTCAGAGAACAGCTGTGGGGCACTGGTTGAAAGAAGCCAGTGAGGGCTGGTCACTTGGCTGAGGTTAGTTTACAAGGGGGGTTGGAGACGTTTTGAAGAAAAAGATGAATGTGTTTGAAACAGGATATGATGTATCACTGAGAAAATTTTAGCTTTTGAGCACTTAGTAGCTGGGCAAAAGCTGGAGGACACGTTCAGTGAGAAAGAAGCTAATTCTGTCAAACTCGAGCTGCAACAGGTTATTTTTCAGAAAACAAATGGACAACAAAGGAAGAGCCACTTTACCTTTAAATTTTCCTCTACCACTAATGTAAAATAGGGTAATGGGTTATAAAATACTATCTTCCTAGGTTGATAAAAGGAGAAAAACTAATTTTCAAATTTTAAAAAGTGATTCAAGTGAGTTATTGAAATATTAATAATCTTGGAATTGTGGCAGCTATTGGAAGAGAAATTTTTTTGTTGCTAATCCTCACCTGAGGATATTTTTTCCATTGATTTTTTTTTTTTTTTTGAGAGTGTCAGGGGATTTCTTAAAAGGAGGCAGCATTTTTTAAGTAATACTGAGTGGGAGAGACAGAGAGAGAAACTTGAGTGAGAGCAAGTTTGTTGCCTCCGGCAGAGCCAGGTATCAAACTTGTAACCCAGGATCCACTTGTAATCCAGGTTTGAACTCTTGACCGGAAATTGGACATGCAACCTTTCTGCGGGCCAATTCTCTAACCACTAAGCAAGACTGGTCAGGGCTAGAAAAAAAAAGAAATTGTAACATGGATTCTATTTGACAAGTTAAAAACTGTGTAGAGCAGAAAACATGTCTCTAAAAATACATTGTTATTTCAGAGTAAGACAATAACCAATGAATCTTTAATGACTAAGTAATTGAATGTGAATATTTGCTCTTCCTTTTGTTCAGTTGGGTAATTCACTTTTAATTAGTTATTGTATAACTTTATGCCAAATTTAACAGGAAAATCATGAATAATATGGTTTGTGAAGTTGGAACAAAAACTGATTTTTAGAACTAGCCATTCTTTTGTGAAGACAATCATAGCTCCCACCATCTTGAATAAGCAAGTGACTGGATGAAGTGGGCAATTACAGCTGAAATTTAATAACATGTGACTTAGATACATGGTAATGTTTATGATACAAAAATTTCAAATATCTATGTAGCCCAGTTTATCTATTTTTTTCCTTTGTCACATGCATATCGTATTGTAGTTTAGGAACCGTTGACTAATCCCAGTAACTATTTTTATCATAAGAGGCTTATAGTTTTTAGAGCTTATGTTTAAGTACATGATCTATTTTGAGTTAATTTTTTTTCAACTGTAGTTTTATGTCTTTCATTAATTTTGTAAAATTATTGGCCATTATATCTTCAAATATTGTTTCTGCTTCATATTCTCTTTTTCTAAAACTCTAGTTACAAGTAAGCTATATTTATTCACTGAGTCCCACATGCCTTTTAAGTTTTGTTCTGTTTCTCCATTTTTTTCTCTCTTTGCTTCACTTTCTGTATTTTTCTTGCCCTATCCTCAATTCCCTAATTCTCTGTTCTGCTGTGTCCAATCTATTATTAAACCATAAGTTCCTGATTTCAGATATGTTTTTTCAATTTGAAATTTTTCACTTATTCTTTTTTATGTATTCAACATGAGACCTGGCGCACAAAATTTGTGTGGAGGTACGGTCCCTAGGCCTGGCCTGTGATCAGGGCCATATTCCCTAGCTGCTGGCAGCTGGCCCAGCCCCCCACTGCCACCCTACCCCAGTTCCCCATTCGCCATTGGGAGATGGGAATCTGCCAACCTGGGGGAGGGACTGGGCAGTGGTCAGTGTGCCTCACAGCAACTGGTTGAATGGTCGTTCTGGTTGTTCCGCCATTCAGTCGATTTGCATATTACTCTTTTATATATATAGATATCCTCCAATCCTTCCACTTCCAGGGAAAGGGGCAAAGAGGGCTGCTGAAAGTGATAAGGGAGGCAGCAGGGTGAACTTTTTTCGGGGGAGAGTTTCCTCCTGATGTGGGGCTTCAAAGGACAGCAGCCTACTTCTGCTACCCTCTGTCTCCAGAGACACAATTTCTGATTGGCATCTGGCAGGACAGAGCAGTTGCAGGTACAGGACCGGGAGCGCCTTTCTGCATGCAGCTCCCTACAGTCTTTTCTGGCCAATGAAAGCTTTGTTCTAATCCAGTGGTCGGCAAACTACGGCTCGCGAGCCACATGTGGCTCTTTGGCCTCTGGAGTGTGGTCCGTCCACAGAATACCATGGCCTGGGCGAGTCTATTTTGGAGCAGTGGTATTTAGAAGTTTAGGTTTAAAAAATATGGCTCTCAAAAGAAATTTCAATTGTTGTACTGTTGATATTTGGCTCTGTTGACTAATGAGTTTGCCGACCACTGTTCTAACCATTTCTCCCAGAGCCAGGGCTGCTGGGTGGGCTGGGGCAGGAGGGCAGAATGGAGGTGGGGCAGGGCAGGAAGAAGTATGGGGCAGAAGACTGAGGTGTGAGGTAAAGAGAGGGTGAAATCTGGGTGTGTGTGTGGGGGGGGGGCTGGTGCAGGAGAGTTGGGGTCAGCATAGAAAGGTTTGGAGGTACAGGGGGAGTAAGAGGGACCAGCAGATGCCAGACCAGGGGAAAGGGTCTACAGAATCAGACGGGGATCCCTGAGGGTGAGAATAGACTAAGTCCCTTCCCCAGACCCTGCCATCCCAGGGGGCTAGCGGGAGGGGCCCTAGAGAGGCGCTGAGCCCCCCACACTGTTGCTGAGGCTCCAGAACGTGTGGCCAGCACGCCCCGCCCCTGCCACCCGCCCTACTGCTGCCGTTTGGAACGCATTTGCAGACACGTGGATAGTTTTTAAGTTAATGCTTTTCAATTCACTGTTTCCCACTTGTCGTTTTTCATTGAAAAGGCGGTTCTGCTGGTGTGTGTTCCTTTGTGGGGGGGCAGGGTGTTTTCCACGGGCAGAGACCCGGTGAGAGGCAGAGACAAAGGCCCGGCGAGACACGGGAGTGAACAAATAGGAAGAGAGCCGGGAGGAGGGAGAGAGATGCGCGCGGCGGGGAGACACGACCCAGGGCGCTGGGGACCGGATGGAGCTTCTCGGCCGCGAGGCTCATCCGCCAGGACAGCTGGGGCTCGGGGTCCTGGCGGCACGGGCCCCAGCGTTTGGGTCCGGGTCCGTAGGTTTCCGTTGTCTTGGCCTCCTGAGCATTCCTGTCCCTGTGAAGGTTGAAAAGGGGCTCGCCTTGTACCCTGTCCTGGGAAGTGCCTGTCTGGAGCGGCGGCTGCGGATGAGGAAGGGACAGTCTGGTGCTTGGCTGTTTGGTGATCAATTTGTCTCTTCCTGGATTCACCGCAGGACGCCCCAAGAGTGACTTCTCTGACCTGCATTTGCGCCTCCATAGGGTGCATGCCTCCTCTGAGAGGGGAATCCCAGGGGAAGGAGAAAGGTGGGAGTTCCTCACGTGTGACATGAGGCTTTACACTTTGAACTGCTGGCCTGAATCAGTGATTGAATTTTGGGGAGCCTTTGGTGGGTTGAAGTGGTGGTGGGGTGGGGTTTCATTATTTCTACAGAGGCCCGGTGTGCGGTGGGGGCTGGCTGCACAAGCCCCGATTGAAGTAGGGCTCCCCGTTGGGAAGTGGGGCTGGCTGGGGCGAAGGTCTGAGGTTGTTCTGGTCTCTGGTCGTTTTATTTGGGTCGCTGGGCTTTTATTATATAGGATTCTTTATAATAAAGGAATAATTTATTATATAGTCTGCATCTTTTAATCTATTCGTCCACTTTTTCTTCTATTTAGTTACCTGTCACTCTATTTTATAGTAGTATCTTAAAGTTTTTATCTGGACTCAATATCTGGCTTATCTGTGGGTCTTCTATTATCTATTTTTTCTTGACTATTGATCAATTATTGCTGTTCATCCCACCTCAAAATATTTTATCAGATGCTAGACTTTTATGTTAAAAACTTACAGAGAATATAGCTGCTGTTATTTTTCTCTAGAGATTAAAAATAGAAAGCAGGCTGAGGGTTAGGGACCGAGCTGGGCTGGGATTGGGTTCTGGTTTCAGTTCATTTTTTCTCTTTGGTCCTTAGTTGTGATTACTCTGTTTTGTTGTTGTTGTTGTTTTTTATAAAGAACAAGGATGGTTTCTATCTCCTCAGCCCTGGAGATTCAGTTCTGCCTTTGAGAGGTTTAAACTCAGATCTTTAGCCTCTTAATCATACAATTTCAAAAATATTGCAAATGTCTTGAGGAGATTGTGTGCAAGAAGGATGAATCCTTCTAGGTAGAGATTGTTTTGAACGCACTGGCCCAATGTGGGGAGATTTTACTCCCTATCAGTCCCAGTCCTTCAGCCTCCTCTGCCACTCCAGAATTCAGCAAATGTCTGGTGGGAAAGCTGGCTGTATGTCGGGGGCTCCTCTCCATTGCCAATCCATTACACAACTCACATGACTATTAAACATTTCACTGGTTTCTCTTTTCCTGTGTGAAGTCTCTCTGCCCAGACCAAGCTTGAACAGTCCATGCCCAGAATCAGTAAATGCCACCAGAGAAGAAAACAGCTGGTGAATGTCAGCTCTCTTAGTCCAGGCCTCAGCAAAGAAGATTTATTCAATTGCATTTTCCTTTGGGGGACAATGACTGAATATGTGAAGATACCAAACTAAAATTCTACACACAAATATCACTGAGGTCTTTGCAGTGGCCTGGACTAGAACAAGCAAGAACATCATTTCAGAGGAGACCAGCATCACTAGAAGCAAGAGGAAGCTTCACGAGCAATACCTCATGTTAGTGAAAAACAATAGCAGTACTGTAGGAACCCCTTTTCACGTCCTGCACGATTCAGGGTCCCCGGTTCAGGGTTCGGGTTTCTGGAGGAGGCCCCATACAAATGAATTAAGAGACTCAGAAAAATACTAATTTGGAAAATGGGGGCCAGGCGGTAGTTCAGCTCCAGTGGCAGAACTCCCCCTCGTTCTGGCTTCACCACTCCTTTTATTAAGATTAAAATCATAAGATACAGCTGTATCCCCCAGGCCAGAAACACCAATAAAAGTCAATCAGTAGATCTTCTTAGGACTAACAGGTGGGGGCTGCTTCAACCACCAACATCCCAGTAACCGTCTCTGACCCTCAGAGCAATCAAGGTTGACCAGCCCTCCAAACTCCCTGAGCACAGCTCTTTATCATCACAACAATGATTGGCACAGTACTATCCTATCTAATAAAAGAGGAACATGCAAATTTGACCGTACCTTCGCTATACTACCAGCCAATCAGGAGCGGGGGTGGGGCCGAGCAGCACGAGGTGGGGCAGGGCGCAGGAGGCCAGCGCGGCCCCCGCCCCTCACGCCTCCCGGCGGTGGGAGGGCTTGGGAAAACACCAGCTGAAATGAAATATGTGTCTTTGTATCTTTGCATTTAATTCACTCGAGTGTTGAGGGGGTGGCTGAGGCCAGTGGGGGCAATGGCTGTCTTTTACCTCCCCTGGGGCAGGATTTTAGGAAAAGGGAAGAGGCAGGGCGGGTGGGGGTAGACCCTGTCCATGGTGGTGCCTGCTCGGCCCAGGATTGTGCCCTGCAGCCAGAGGGTGGCATTTTCCCAAAGAACCTGAAGGAGGGAAGAGGCCTCCGGCCTGCAGCTTGCCGGTTCTTGGTGCTCGGCGTCAGAACGGTACCTGGCAGACACACGCATCCCCTTCCCAGGTCCGGCCCTCTCCTGAGATCCTGAGCGATTGTGTGAGAACAATCCGGCCAGTGAATGCCGGTCACAGGATCCCAGCTCTTCCCGCTAGGCCCATCTCCACATTCAACTTCTGGGGGGTGGGGGGGGGGCGGCGGGGTGATGAGGACAGGACCCTCCCCGCCCCGCCTCGGAAACAGTGGGCCCAGTGTGCGCCTCTCCAGGGTGCTACCGAGGGCAGCTCTGACCCCGATTTGAAGGGGCTGGGGCTAAGGTCTGGGCTGGGGTACCGAGCGAGGTGTCCTGCGAGCATGGGCCTGGGGCCAGGTGGTTGCTAATGGCCGGGGCTAAGGCCAGGGCCGGATGGGCGGGGCTGAGGCGGCCAGGGCAGAGCCAGCCATCAACCCATTGCAGGGTGATGGCTGGTTGCCCAAGACCTAAAGCTTTGGCCAGGGTTGAAGGGTCAGTAGGACATCCCCTGAGGGCTCCCAGTATGTGTGAGGGGGCAGGTTGGGCTGAGGGACCACCCCCTGTACACCAATCTTCAGGCACTGGGCCCCCAGTCCTATCTAATAAAAGAACATGAATATTACCGTACCTTCGCTATGCTACCAGCCAATCAGGAGCGAGGAGTGTGGCTGGGGTGTGGCCACGGTGCGCCTGGATGCCTGCGGGGAACACTTTGTTTCACCCCAGTGCCTGCAGGGAATGAAGTGCTTTACACCAGCACCAGTTGGGAACGCTGCTTCGCTTCACGCTGGGGGGGGGGAGGAAGCAGGGACCACGCCTCTGCACAGGGTGTTTTCGAGGGCCTAGTGAGCGGGAGAGGCTCGGTCCTTGAGGCGTCCGCTGTGCAGGGAGGGCTGGGCCAGGACAACACCATACTTTCAAAGAAAGTTGTTTCCCACTTAAATATCCTCTGGTGAGTATCTTTAAAAATGAAGTAAATATTCAACCATTATCACACCTTGAAAAGTTAAGGTAATTCCTTAATATCACCTAATATCCACTGTATGTTCAAATGTCTTTGTTTCAAAGATGCCTTTTACTGTTGGTTTGCCCCTCAGGAGGCTACCCAAGGTCTTATTTCAGCCCTGATGTTGGGCTGCTTCCCCCGACCATAAGTTCCCAGTGCACTTCCAGCCAGAGTTAAAGGGGGCTTCTTCTGTTTTTAAGGCATCGCCATATCCAGTGCCTGCCAGGCCCCTGTGAAAGCACTGCTCCTTAGGTCCGGGGTGCTGGGAGCTGAAGCAGAGAGGCTGTGAGGCCCAGCTCACCCAGGATGCTGACCCCCCATCACCCCTCCCAATTATCCTGGCCCAGCCTTCCCTATGCATACCTGCTCACGGAGAGCGTGAGGTGGTCGTGGCAGCGGGACGGGAGGCCGGCGGGGGATGTGCCCACAGCGCATGAGACCGGAGGCCTACACCCTCCCCCAATAGAGGGGCCTGACAGGGGACCTCAGGCCTCGACCCCCACCCTGGAACCAGGCCAGAGGACCTCAGGCCATGTCCTCCACCCAGTGAGGCTTGACAGGGGACCTCAAAGTGTACTTCCTGTCCTGGTGTTGGGCTAGGGGACCTCCAGCTGCTCCCCACACTAGGCAGGGCTTGACAGGGAACCTCAAGGTGTGCTTCCCGCCCTGGTGCTGGGCTAGGGTACCTCAGGCTGCTCCCCCAACCCCAGCTCCAGGCTGGGGGACCTCAGGCCATGCCTCCCGCCTGGTGCGGCTTGACAGGGGACTGCAGGCCACACTCCCAACCCGGCAGGGCTTGACAGGGGACCGCAAGGTGCGCTTCCCATCCTGGTGCTGGGTTAGGGGACCTCAGACTGCTCTCTGCACCCGGCAGGGCTTGACAGAGGACCTCAGGCCTCACCCCCACCTGGCAGGGCTTGACAGGGGACCTCAAGCCGCACCCCCACCCTGGCACCAGGCTGGGGGACCTCAGACCATTCCCTCTGCCCCAGCACCAGGCAAGGGGACCTGAAGCTGTGCCCCTCCTGCCTGGCTGGGCTTGATAGGGGACCTCAGGCTGTGCCCTCCACCCAATGGGGTTTCACAGGGGACCTGAGCCTGCACCCCAATGCCAGTGGGGATTGACGGGGGACCTGAGGCTGTGCCTCCCTCCCAGTGCTGGGCCAGGGGACCTGAGGCTGTGCTCCTCTGCCTGGTGAGGCTTGATGGGGGACCTCAGGCCATGCCCCCTACCCAGTGGGGCTTGACAGGGGATCTCAGGTCTTGTCTCCCACCTGGTGGGACTTGATGGGGGACCTCAGGCCACACACCCCATCCTGGTGCTGGGCCAGAGGACCTAAGGATGCCCCCTGCTCTGCAGGGCAGCTTGTGTCTACATGGGGGCAGGATTATTGACCACATGGAGGCAGCCATCTTGTGTGCTGGAGTGATGGTCAATCTGCATATTACTCTTTTATTAGATAGGACTAGAGGCCCAGTGCACGAAATCTGTGCACTGGGAGAGGGGTGTCTCTCAATCCAGCCTTCACGCTTTGCAATCTGGGAACCCTTGGGGGATGTCTGAGATCCCAGGAATTGGGCTTAAACCAGCAGTCAGAAATCCCTCTCACAATCTGGGACTCCTGGCTCCTAACCACTCACCTGCATGCCAGCCTGATCGCCCCTTAACCCCTCCCCTGCTGGCCTGATTGACACCTAACTGCTCCCTTGCTAGCCCGGTCGCCCCCAACTGCCTGTCCAATTGCCTCCAACTGCCTCCCCCCCCCCCCCCCCCCCGGGGCAGACCAATCGCCCCCAACTGCCCTCCCCTGCCAACCCGATCACCCCAACTGCCCTCCCCTGCAGGCCGATCACCCCCAACTGCCCACCCCTACCAGCCTGATTGCCCCCAACTGCCCACCCCTGCCAGCCTGATCACCCCCAACTGCCCACCCCTGCTGGCCATCTTGTGGTGGCCATCTTGTGATGATGTGGGGGCAGCCATCTTGTGACAACATGGGGATAGCCATCTTGTGATGATGTGGAAGCAACCATATTGAAGCAGCCATCTTGTGACGATGTGGGGGCGGTCATCTTGTGATGATGGGAGGACGCAAGGGCCACCTAGGCTTTTATTAGTATAGACAATGCTTATTATGTTCATCTTATTTTGATGTTTTACTAATAAAGGGTAAGCTAATTTAGAGACTTGAAAAAGATGCCTTTCACCTTAAGAAAACTTATATCAGAAAGCAAGCTAAAAAAAATTTGGAGTGGGAGATATGAACATTTAACTAATTAAAAGCTAGTGTGTGCTAAGCATTGTACTTGGCACTGGGTGTACATGGAAAAGGTGCTAACCCCTTGCTTTGGGTTGAATGTTTGCATCTCTCCCAAAATTCGTATGTTGAAGCCCTAACCACCAACATGATGGTATTTGGAGGTGGGGCCTTTGTTGTTCCACTTATTCATTCATTCATTGGTTGATTCTTGTATGTGCCCTGACTGGGAATTGAACCTGAAATCTTGGTGCATGGGGATGATGCGCTAACCAACTGAGCTGTCATGCCAGGGCTGGAGATGGGGCCTTTGAAAGATAATCAGATTTAGATGAGGTCATATTAGTGGAGCCCCCACTGTGGGATCAGTACCCTGATGAGAGAAAACACAAGATCTCTCTTCTGCTCACCCATACTCTCACATGTGAGGGAGGGTACAGCAAGAAGGCCATCTGCAACCTGGAAGATGACTCTCATCAGAGCTTGACCACGCTGATCTCAGACTTGCCATCCTCCAGACTGGGAGAAATAAATATCTGTTGTTTAAGCCACCCAGCTTATAGTCTTTTTTTTTTTTAGCAACCCTAACAAACTAAGATATCCTGCTCTTGTACCTTTGAAAAGTAAGCCTCATGATGAACTTAAAATATGATTAAGTCAAGAATATATATATTTTAAGCATCATTAATGACTACTTAAAATATATTTTAAAACTCTGCAATAATAGGATTCCTTCAATAAGATTTACTTCCTAGATACTGTTTTGCTAACCTTTATCAAAATAATATATCCTTACTGTGAGAGCAAAAGTAGTTTTACCATTCCCCTACTGAGTTTAATTTAACTGTCCAGATCCAAATGGGAAAAACATACTATCAAATTTTCAAAACCGGGCAAGTAACATGAGTTCTATTTGCATATTTTTTCCCTTTCTACTTCTTCAACAAGAGTAGGGTGTCAAGGAGATTTATGAGAAGGCTAAGAAGAAAATAAGATTCACATAAGAGAAGCAATAGTGGTGGAGGAAAAAATTAAAAGGGACTGAACAGAAGCTATGTAAGACTAGGAAGTAATGAGCGGGAAAGGAAAGAGGTTTTTAGTTCTATTTTTAAAAAATATTTTTATTTATTTCAGAGAGGAAGGGAAAGAGATAGAAACATTAATGATGAGAGAGAATCACCGATTGGCTGCGTCCAGCATGCCCCCTACTGGGGGTGGAGCCCGGCAACCCGGGCATGTGCCCTTGACCGGAATTGAACCTGAGACCCTTCAGTCCAGACCTGACGCTCTATCCACTGAGCCAAACCGGCTAGGGCTTAGCTTCTATTTTTTAAAAACAGGCCTCAATAGAGAAAGGAAGTGGGCTAAGGTGGGTAAATTACATTTCCTCTAAGATCATGATTGAGTTGCCAATATTAATTCTGCCAAGCTGCCTATTTTATGGTATTATACCTATAAATCTTAATTCATAATTGGAAGTATACTTTTTTGCATTGGTTCAAATTTCATTTGTTTCACCCTTTCATTAAACATTCTTCAGACTACTTCCTAGATTTGCCCCTTTAAGGCCATGGGTTCAATTTCTCCTACTGCTTTGCTGATGGAATAATGAAATGTATGGAACAGAGCCATAATTAATAAATCAGTTTTCACATATGCTTTTAGTTTTCTGTATCCGGGAAAGGGTAAGAAGGTAGCTAGCTGTTTAAGGGGAGAATTATACTTGCGATGTTCCAGGTCCATGGGCGATGTCCTTCTCTTAATCTGTGAAAACACAAGTCACCTCTTCAGGGAGCATCGGCTGCGGAGAAGCTTCTTTCTGAGACCCAGATCTGGGGCAAGCAGCTTCCCTACTTCCGGCCCCGCCCCCTCCCCGGCGGTTGCTAGGAGACGTGACGTCACAGGAAGCGAGGCCTGGAATAGGTTAAAAAGAGGGGAAGCCCCTCCCCCTCAGCAACCTTGCTCCCGGTGCTGGTGCTCCAGCTGTTCGTAGGCCTGGGGTTGAGGGTCTGGCCCGCGCTAGCCCCCCACGACCTGGCCGCCCCCGCGTCCGCCGGCTCCCGCCCTCCTGCCCTGCCGCTGGGCCGCCGCCGGGCGGGAGACTCCAGGACGGCTGCCCGCGCTCCGGATCGCGGCCACGGTTTCCACACCCCGCGCTGCCCGCCACGTCCCCGGTCTCGGCCAGCGGCGCAGCGAGACGGGTGACCTTTCCGAGCCCAGGGCGATGACGGCTCCCGGCTCCAGGCCCGCGCGGCCTCCTGGGCGCCACGAGCTGCGGCCCGTGCACGTCCCGCCGCCGCTGTTGCTGCTGCTGCTGCTGCTGGCAGCCGCGGGGCCGGCGCGCGGCTGGGAGAGCGGGGACCTGGAGTTGTTTGACTTGGTGGAGGAGGTGCAGCTCAACTTCTACCAGTTCCTCGGGGTGCAGCAGGTAAGCGGGGCTCCTGCCCGCCCGGCGGCGGCGGCGGCTCCCGGGCAGAAAAATGTGCGGGTCACGGCGGAAAGGAGAGGTTGGGGCGGCTCTGACCCGGTTCCTCCGCGGGAGCCGGCGCTGCGGCCGAGGCTCGGCCCGCTGGGCTCCACGCCTCCTGGCCCGGCCCACCGGGCACTCCTGCCCTCAGAAGGAATTGTCAGGTCCCCGCCGCCCTGCTCCCCTTCTCAAGTTGCGGTCTCAGTTGAAGGCTGGACGGCGCCACCAGCCGGGTGGTAATACCCTCCCTTTCCGCTGCCATCTGGGGGGAGACCCTGTCACCCCGCTGTACAGGAAGAAGGAAGAGTGGTGTGTGGGAAAGAGTAGTCGCGTTTCACTGTGAAGTGTCACCTTCCCTGTTACCCTTACTCTCATGCTTATTTTAGCTGCCTCCATTCCTCCGCCTTTCGGGGTGGTGGGGAATGCGTTTTGGTCGGCGCCTGCGTTGCAGAAGGTTTCCTTGCACTGTGCTTGGGAGTCTGTTTAGTCTGTGGGATAGAGGTTGGTATCCCCGTTTAGAGGTCTGGAGGAAGTTGAAGCTACTTTGGTCCTAGAACCCATACAAGGAGATATTAAGTTTTGGGGGCAGTAGAGGCACTTGAGCTGCTAAAGGAAGAGAGATGCCCAACCAGTAGCGTAGGATGATGTCTTTTGCTTTTGTTTCCTTTTTTATCTTGGGATTTTAACTGTAAAGTCCGTTTGTTGCCCTGTACTTCTTTCTACCTGTGAGTGGTCAGCGAGGGAAGATAGCTAGTCTTTATCTGATGACATATGGGGTGAAAGAGGATTTCACACGATCTGACTGCTTTGAATAATTATGGGGTGAAAAAAACAGTAAGTTTTACCAACAGTTGTCATTCAAGGTACATTTCACATGACTAGATAGGCCCTATATATGTGAACTATGGAGCTTAACACTAAATGGAAAATTACTTTCACTTAATTATAATTTAACTGTTGCACTATGATTTTAACGAATTTTATTTTTTGTAATAGTTACTAAAGTATAAGCATTCACACTCCAAATGCATAGGTGCAAACAGTTATGTACAGTCTGTATTCATTATCTTCCCGCTCATAGACAAATACATCTCATTACAGAATAATGATGCAACATGTGCAAAAACCAGTGAAAATAACCAAAGGCTTTTAAGAATGCCTTTAATATTGATAATGTTTGTTAGAAGTTATCATGATTGATTAAATTCTGTAGCTAGAAAGAGTCTTACACATAACCTATCCAAAGATCTTGAAGATGCTTTCCAGTTATTCATGGAAAGTTAAGCCCCTTTAAGAGACTACAGAAATTTAGTAGCAGTAGTTTAAATTTTAGATTATGTAATTTAGCTTGCATATGAACTCTCAAGCTCTGCCAGGTGGGAGTGCAGCTAGAGGTCCCCTGTCAAGCCCTGGCAGGTGGAGAGAACAGTCTGAGGTCCCCTAACCCAGCAAGAGGATGGGAAGCGCACCTTGAGGTCCCCTGCCAAGCCCTGCCGGGTTGGGAGTGTGGCCTGTAGTCCTCTGTCAAGCTGCACCAGGTGGGAGGCACAGCCTGAGGTCCCCCAGCCTGGAGCTGGGGTGGGGGGGAGCAGCCTGAGGTACCCTAGCCCATCACCAGGGTGGAAACACACCTTGAAGTCCCCGTCAAGCCCTGCTGGGTGGTGGGCGTCGTCTGTGGTCCCCTGTCAAGCCCCTCTGGATTGGGGGAGGGTGTAGGCCTCCCTTCGTGAGCAGGTATGCATAAGGAAGGCTGGGCCAGGATAATTGGAAGGGGGTGATGGGGGCCAGCATCCTGGGTGAGCTGGGCCTCACAGCCTCTTTGCTTCAGCTCCCAGCACCCCGGACCTAAGGAGCAGTGCTTTCACAGAGGCCTAGCTGGCACTGGATATGGCGATGCCTTAAAAACAGAAGAAGCCCCCTTTAACTCTGGCTGGAAGTGCACTGGGAACTTATGGTCGGGGGAAGCAGCCCAACATCAGGGCCGAAATAAGACCTTGGATACCCTCCGGAGGGGGCAAACCAACAGTAAAAGGCATCTTTGAAACAAAGACATTTGAACATACAGTGGATATTAGGTGATATTAAGGAATTACCTCAGCTTTTCAAGGTGTGACAATGGCCGAATATTTACTTTATTTTTAAAGATACTCATCAGAGGATATTTAAGTGGGAAACAACTTGCTTTGAAAGTATGGCGTTGTCCTGGCCCAGCCCTCCCCGCACCACGGACGCCTCAAGGACCGAGCCTCTCCCGCTGGCTCGCTAGGCCCTTGAAAACACCGTGGTCCCTGCTTCATTCCCTGCCCCCGCCAGCGTGAAGCGCTGGCGTGAAGCACTTTGTTCCCCGCCTGTGCTGGTGTGAAGGGAAGTGTTCCCCACAGGCATGAAGCACTTGAGGCTCCCGCGTGAAGCGAAGCGTTTATGGAGGGAAGTGTTCACTGGCATCCAGGCAAGCCTTAGCCACGCCCCAGTCACACATCCTGCTCCTGATTGGCTGGTAGCATAGCCAATCAGGAGCCAAGGTACAGTCACATTTGCATGTTACTCTTTTATTAGAGAGGAGGATAGGACTAGAAGCCAGGAATAGTGACTGAATGTGGCATTCATTATATCCCCTTTCTCCCAAGTTTAAGATAGTTAGCTTAGTTACTCCATAAGATGCTTGAGGTCCCCTGCCAAGCCCTGATTATTAAAATAATCAGTTACTTTAAGAGCTTGAACCTGACCACTTTCTGATTCACAACCTTGGGCAAGTTAGTGGCCTCCCATTTTGAGAACATGTGGTATCTTCTTTAGGTAATGGTTTTTTATATGACTTATAGTCCTCATGCAGTGAAGGAATCTCTTTCCTTGTGTTCCTCAATTTCAAATTCATAGGAAATTCCAATTTGGGCATTGCATCATTTTTATTTTTATTTTTTTTAATTCTCATCCATATCCGTTTATTTTTAGGGAGAGTTGAAGAAAGGGAAGGACAGAGAAATATCGATGTGCGAGAAACACACGGATTGGTTGCCTCCTGCAGGGCCTGGGTCAGGGAGGAGCCTGCAGCCTGGACGCATGCCCTTGACCGGAACTGAACCTGGGACTCTTCAGCCCACATGCTGATGACTCTGTCCACTGAGCCAAACCTGCCCGGGTGGACGTTGCGTCTTTTCAGAGGAGACGGGGTGAAAGGTTAGGGGGCGTAGGATAAAGGATGTGTTACTGAAATGTCTTTCATTGGTAACTTACATTCTAGGTCCCCACAGGGTAGCTGTATTTCCTCTAACAGCTGTTCCTTGGACACCTGCATTTCTTGTGCGATCAATGGCAATTCTCTGTGTGTGTTTTTTTCATTGTGTATTTGGGCCATGACTTTCTTTATACTTTGTTCAGTATTCTAGCCAAAAATACATCACATTGATTTTTTAAACTTTTGACTTGAAACTCTGGCAAGTTAAATTATTTGAAATGTTTCAGTGTTTACTTTTTTAAATATTTTAATCTTTATTGTTACATTGTTCCCCTTTCTTTCCCCCTATAGTTCCCCTCCACCAGGTACCCATCCCACCACCTCCCCCCCACTGTCCTCTCCCATAGGTGCATGATTTTTGTCCAATCTCTTGCTGCACCTTCCACACCCTTTTTCTCCCCAAGAATTGTCAGTCCATTCCCTCTCTATGCCCATGATTCTGTTATATTCACCAGTTTATCCTGTTCATCAGATTTTTAATTCACTTGATTTTTATATTCATTTGTTGATAGATGTGTGTTTGTTGTTCATAGTTTTTACCTTTTCTTCTTCCTCTTCTTAAAGAATATCTTTCAGCATTTCATATAATATTGGTTTAGCAATGATGAATTCCTTTAGCTTTTTCTTATCTGCAAAGCACTTTATCTGACCTTCAATTCTGAATGATAGCTTTGCTGGGTAGAGTAATCTTGGTTGTAGATTCTTGCTATTCATCACTTTGAATATTTCTTGCCACTGCCGTCTGGCCTGCATTGTTTCTGTTGAGAAATCTGCTGACAATCATATGGGTGCTCCCTTATAGGTAACTAACTTTTTTTCTCTTGTTGCTTTTAATATTCTCTGTCTTTTGCTCTTGGCATTTTAATTATGATGTGTCTTGGTGTGGTCCTCTTTAGATTCCTATATTTTGAGGTTCTGTGCCCTTCTTGGGCTTTTAAGTCAATTTCTTTCACCAGGTGTGGGAAGTTTTTGGTCACTGTTTCTTCAAGTAGGTTTTCATTATCTTGCTCTCTTTCTTTTTTCTGGCACCCCTATAATTCGGATGTTGGCATGCTTGAGGTTGTCCCAGAGGCCCCTTACACTATCTTCAATTTTTTGGATTCTTTAGGCTTCTTGCCTTTCAGGCTGAGTGGATTTTGCCTCTTTGTATTTCAAATCTTTGACTTGGTTCTTGTATAATAAAAATATTATACAAAGACCTGCTTTTAGGTCTTTGTATAATATTTTTTATTTCAGTCAGTGTATGCTTAACCTCTAGTTGGTCCTTTTTCATATCCTCAAGGGTCTCATTCATTTTCTGGTAGATCTCATTAAGTTCATCGGGCTTTTCAAAACATGGTTGTGAACTCTATGTCCAGTCGTTTTTTTCCCTCCATTTCTTTCACATCTGATTTCTTTCCATGTCTCTACATGGTGGCTGCTTTCCTGAGTTGGTCCATTAGCTTTGTGTGGTAGATGTCCTCTAAGGGACAGTGGCTCAGCCTCCCCAGTTACCTGAGGTGGATACTCTTGGTGCAGCCCGTTATGGGTTGCACAGTCTTGTTGAAGTTAAGCCTAGATTACTGTTGTTAGCACAAGGAGGGTTTGAGCTCCAGGCCAATTGGCTGTGAGGGTCAGCTGTGCTCAGGTTGGATGGGCGGAGTCTCCAGGCTGAGCAGGCAGCATCAGCTCTGCCCTATGCAGCACCTGGGTCTCTGTGCCAGGTGGTAATGGCTGCAAGCACCTCTGAGGGAAAGCTGCCGCTGAGCTCTACCCGCTGCCAGACAATTTAGCCTCTCCCTAAATGAGTCTGCACACCCAAAGTCTCACCCAGGGTTGTAAAACAATGAAGTCTGGTGGTTTCCTGAATGAGAGAGCAAGCCACGAGTCCTCTGTGCGTGCTCGCACACCTCTGCTGTTCCCAAGTTTACGCACACTCTCCACAAGCTCGCCCTCTCCACAAGCATGCAGACCTTTGCGGTGCCCAAGTTTCAGCGTGCTTCCCTACTGTCCAGTTTCACCCCGTATGAGTGTGGGTTCCCTGGACCTCGCCCAGAACTGGGGAATCAGTGCAGTGGGACGCCTTTGTCTCCCTCCCTGTTTGAGACAACCAGCTAGGTTTGCAGCTGCCCGCCCTCTTTGCTTGCGTGTGCGCACGCGCACACACGGCTCCAAGCCTCTGACTCCGGGCATATCTTCAACACTGCCCTCCACCGCTCCTCTGAGTCACAGCATCCTGTCTTTACTTTTATTTGTGGAATTTTCACTCGGCCAGCTTTCCGGTGATTCTAGATGATGTTTGTTCTGTCGTTAAGTTGTAGTTTTGAAATTGCTGTGTGGAGCAGCAAGATAGGTGTTTACCTATGCTGCCATCTTGGTTCCTCTCTCTTCAGTGTTTACTTTTTGATGAAATGATAGTAATCTTTGTGGTGCCAGTCAGCAATTACTGATTCCTACATTAGAGCTAGAAAATGTGCTGCTTTCTCATAAAAATTTTTTAAAGATATATTTCATTGATTGTTTACAGAGAGGAGAGAGAGTTGGAAGGAGAGTTAGAAACATCTTGAGAGAAACATCAATCAGCTGCCTCCTGCACAACCCCTACTGGGGATGTACTCGCAACCAAGGTACATACTCCTGACCAGAATCGAACCTGGAACCCATGAGTTTGCAAGCCGACGCTCATGTCCGCTGAGCCAAACCGGTTAGGGCTTTCATAAAAGTTTTTTATAACTGCACCCTTACATTTAAATGAATGCTGGAACTTAGTTTTAAAAGAAGAAAAGTTATTGCCATGTGCTTATAAAAATATTGGATGTTAATTTTTACTCAGAATGAATAAAGCTTTTACACTCTTTCAATCTGTATTTCAAATGTACAAACTAAGCAACCTATTAAAAGGGACAATTATTGCCCAGCCATCCCATATTAGGTGGTGAGGGATTTCCCTAAAGAAACTGCTATCTCCTGACACATGTCTTCCATAGCTCCAAGGAGGAATGAGTGACTTTACTGGAGGGTGATTGCCTTTGGTCTGTTTTTCTTGATTGGAGAGAACTAATCAGTCAAAATGGTAATCAGTCTCTTTGCTGCCCTAAACCAGTAAGGCAATTATCTTAGACCTTCTCTCCAGTGTTTCAAATTGTTCATAGGAAATGTGCGCTGTCTCAAAGTCTGGACTGGAGCGGCAAGGGCAAACATTGCTAGCAAGCCCATTTGGCCCCCATACCTAATCTAAATTCTTTGGTAGCTTTTCAGCCATAAATGTGATATTTAATTTCTGTCTGCCTAATTTCTGATTTCTGTCACAGTTTTTTTTTTTTTTAAATAGGAAAAAAAGTATGAATTCATTAATGGGGCTTCTCAATCCCATAGTCCTTTTTAAACATAACGATGAAGATCTCTTTCATAGTTGGCTGGCGAACCTCTCCTGTGGTTATCAGTTATCTACAATGATTCTTACTGTGGATTCCACTGAGCATGTGGTATTAATTGAATATAGTCCAGTCTTCCTTCAGTGAGTCTGTTCCCTTATAAATCCGTGTTGTGTAATAACAGCTTCCCCATTTTCATTGTGGAGTCCAAACTTACTTGTTAATTTGCAGTGAGGGAGAGATGTAAAATCTGAAATGGTAGATAACTTTCCAGTCATTTATATTGCTGATGTTAGGCATATCATGTGTAGAGTTAGAGCTGAGTAAATACTTACTTAATTGTATATACCTTTCCATCAAATTGGGTAATCATAAAATTGATTTACTTTTCCGATGTCCACACTATTTAGTGGAGGCTGCCTGGACATATTTTATGGGGCAAAGCAAATCTATTGTGAAAATTTTATCGGTAGAGCAAAGCCTTTCTTGTATCTAGATGTGCAGTGAGAAGAGAAACCTCTGATTGGGTGAAGCAGGAAGCTATAGTCAAATATTTTCAAAAGTCTTTATTTTGTCAAAACACTTAATTTTGAAAGCCAGTGGTCAGCAAACTCATTAGTCAACAGAACTAGATATCAACAGTACATTGATTGGAATTTCTTTTGAGAGCCAAATTTTTTAAACTTAAACTTCTTCTAACGCCACTTCTTCAAAATAGACTCGCCCAGGCCATGGTATTTTGTGGAAGAGCCACACCCAAGGGACCAAAGAGCCACATGTGGCTCGTGAGCCACGGTTTGCCAACCACTGTCTTATACTAATGAATATGAAAGTATGATTGCTGTGTTTAAGTTACATCTTAGTGTTTCATTTTAAGAGCTAAATATTTGGTTTTTATATTTACTGAAATTTGTGTGTAAGAGCGTCATTAGGATTTCATTAGAAAGTTAATTGAGAATTTGTCTCATTCCCATCCTCCTTAATACTAAATTAAAGTTAGAAATAGTTCACTTATTCAAGTGTTTCTGAAGGCCATTGTCCAGCAACTGGAATCTCATATGTAATCAAACATGTTGCCTGATTCCCTCATGTTAGAGAGAGTATGTGTATAAAACAATACGCTTCATTAACAGACAGTTGCACTGTGAGTTGTAAGCATAAAATTCTGTGCAGCTGCACAGTTATAATTTGCATTAAATATTAAAGGCAAAAGTCTAAAATCACAAATTAAATAAAGGGCATGTCATTGTATAAGCAGCAGAATTAAAATGGCACTAAGAACAAACACTAGGATTAAAAAAGGGAGTAATTGCCTCAGTTAAATTCTGTAATACAGGGTTGGGCAAAGGTGGGTTTACAGCTTCAGTACAAATAAATAATACAATACTTAATAAATAATACAAGAATAAAC
Organism: Antrozous pallidus; assembly: GCA_027563665.1. Lineage (NCBI taxonomy): Eukaryota > Metazoa > Chordata > Mammalia > Chiroptera > Vespertilionidae > Antrozous > Antrozous pallidus. The sequence goes on from CM050511.1 coordinate 22,144,282, forward strand.
TATTTTTGCATACTTAAAACTGTAAGCCTACTTTTGCCCACACCTGTAATACAACTCCTAATTACATAAAGTGCAAGAATTTTTGAAAAGCTACATGAGGGAGAACACCAAGATGGCGGCATAGGTAAACACCTATTGTTCTGCCCCGCGCAACGATTTAAGAACTACAACATAACAGCAGAACAGACAGCACCCAGAATCGCCAGAAAGCTGGCTGAGTGAAAACTCCACTAATAGGAGTAGAGGAGGGACACTGAGACTCAGGAGCGGCGGGAGTGCAGCCTTTCAGACGGAAACAGGTTAGGAGCCGTCCTGGTCGTGCACGCACGGGCTGGGGCTGGAGCAGCACCCCCAGCCGGATTTCTCCAACGGGGAGGGCGGAGACGTCCCACTACACGGATTCCCCAGCGGCAGGCGAGGTCCGAGATCCGGGGTACGTGGAGACGTCCCACTGCACAGATTCCCCAGCACCAGGCGAGGTCCGAGGTCCAGGGGATGCACCCTGGAAGCGGGGCGCGGCAGAGGCTCCTAGTCGCAAGGGTCGCACAAACCCGCGACTTGCCCCCTGGAAACTTGTCTCCTGGTTCCGGAATCCATCTGTTTTACAGCCCTGGGCTAGACTTTTGGTGTGCATGCACATTTGGGGAGAGGCGGAGTGGTCTGGCAAGGGGACGAGACTAGCGGCTTTCTCTTGGAGGTGTCTGCAGCCATCCCCATCCAACAGAGACCCGCGTGCGCAAGCAACGCATAGGACGCAGCTGACACTGACGCTGCCTACGCAGCTCAGAGACTCCGCCCATCCAACCTGAACACAGTTTCCCTTCACAGCCAATTGGCTTGGAGGTCAAACCCTCCTAGGGCTAACAACAACAAGCTGGGTTTAAATTCAAATATACTGAATACAACCCATAAAGGATTGCAGTAAGAGCACCCACCTCAGGTCACTGGGGAGGCTGAGCCACTGTCCCTTTGAGGATATCTACCACATAAAGCAGCCAACATGCAGAGACATGGAAAGAAATCAGGGGTGAAAGAAATGGAGGAGAAAAGACGACAAGACATAGAGTTCAAAACCACGGTTATGAGGCTTTTCAAGAGGCTCCTAGAAAAGGCCGATGAACTTAATGAGAATTACCAGGAAATAAACAAGACCAACCAGGAAATGAATGAGAATTACAAGGAAATGAATGAGAATCTCAAGGAAATGAATGAGACCCTCAAGGAAGTGAACAAGACCTCTGAGGATACGAACCAGACCCTCACGGATATGTAAAAGGACCAACTAGAAATCAAGCATATACAGACTGAAATAAAAAATATTACACAAAGTCTTAAAAACAGTCCAGAGGGCTGAGTCAAAGATTTGAAATACAAAGAAGCAAAATCCACTCAGCTGGAAAAGCCAGAAACAAAAAGAATTCAGATAATTGAAGATAGCTGGGACAACCTCAAGCATGCCAACATCTGAATTATTGGGGTGCCAGAAAGAGAGAGAGAGCAAGTTAATGAAAACCTACTTGAAGAAATAGTAACTGAAACCTTCCCCCACCTGGTGAAAGAAACTGACTTAAAAGCCCAAGAAGTACACAGAACCCCAAAATATAGGAATCTAAAGAGGACCACACCAAGACATCTCATAATTAAAATGCCAAGAGCAAAAGATAAAGAGAGAATATTAAAAGCAGCAAGAGAAAAACAGTTGGTTACCTACAGGGGACCACCCATACGATTGTCAGCGGATTTCTCAACAGAAACGATGCAGGCCAGACGGCAGTGGCAAGAAATATTCAAAGTGATGAACAGCAAGAATCTACAACCAAGATTACTCTATCCAGCAAAGCTATCATTCAGAATTGAGGATCAGATAAAGTGCTTCGCAGATAAGAAAAAGCTAAAGGAGTTCATCACCACCAAACCAGTATTATATGAAATGCTGAAAGATATTCTTTAAGAAGAGGAAGAAGAAAAAGGTAAAAATATAAATTATGAACAACAAATACACATCTATCAACAAATGAACATAAAAATCAAGTGAGTTGATAGGCTGATGAACAAGATAAACTGGTGAATATAACAGAAACATGGACATAGAGAGGGAATGGACTGACAATTCTTGGGGAGAAAAGGGTTGTGGGAAGTACAGCAAGAGATTGGACAAAAATCTTGCAACAATGGGAGAGGACAGTGGGGAGGGGGAGGGGAGGGTGGAGGGTGGGATAGGTACAGGGTGGAGGGGAGATATAGGGGGATAACAAATGGGAAACAATGTAATTAATAAACTGAACAATAAAGAAAAAAAATAAAGGAAAAAAAAGAAAAGAAAAGCTACATGAGACCCTACGGCATGTATTGTGAGCTGTAGTCAAAATGATTTAACACCAGATAGGTCATTTTTATCATTTACTGGAAAGATGTGAACAGACCATAGAGAAATCCCAGGTCCACTTACATGCCTGCTAAGGAAGGTAGAGATATCTCATTTCTAGCCAGTACTTAAGGACTTTATTCCATTAAAATGGATTAGGTTAAGGAAGCTATCCCATGGCAAATTGATTTTATACATAACCAAGAAGCCTTTGACATTTTGGATATTTTAAATTGCACATCTTATTAACAGTTATTTTCAATGACCATACTTTTAGTTAACAGATAAAATATTAGTAACGAGGTTCTTCTTTACTTTTAAGTTAGTGTTTTGGGATTAATAGTTGGAGATTAAACTTGATTTAAGGAAATTAAAATATATGTATAATGTAGGATCATTGAAATTGTGATTTTATTTGGAGTTAATTATATCATATCCCAGATATTATTTTTATATGAATCTTTTTACCTGTGATAGGAAATAGACTTTCTGTGTTTAAATAAAGTGTTTTAGTTGAGACATTTTATAAAGTTCAAATAATTGCCATCCTATGCTGTTCTATAATAAGTAGTTATACAGAATTAATGTGTTACATTTTGTATCACACCTTTGAAGGTATAAAAAGGCTTAACTTAGAGTAAATTAGATGGATCTTGAAATTAGTTATTGTGGAAAGCTTTACAGATTTTCAACAATGCTGCCAACTCTCAAAACATCATTGAAACTTATTTTAAATTGCCTTCAAAGCATATTATCCTCAATAGTAAATCTTTTAAGATGGATTTGATATTTATCTACAGCTAATAGTCATTTGGAACTAATTTGGTGACTAAATTGGGTTAGCAAGCTTGGGTAACTATAATTTGAATTGATAAAGAGATTAAATATAAATTTAACTGAATGCTCATAAACTGGTTTGAGGACTACTCAAAGAAGAGATCCAGAGAAGTTTAGAGGGATATCAACGTGTAGTAAATTTATAGCCTTACAAAGTAACTAAGTATATTTCAGTAAATAACATTTGGAGTACTTACTACTTTGTGGGTAGCAACTTTTTATTACCTATAACAGAAAAATATGCAAATAAAATTATCTTAATTTTAGAGAAATGAGAAAATATTGAGCTAGAATGGTGATTTTCAACCTTTTTCATCGCAGAGCACACATAAACTAATTACTAAAATTCTGTGGTACACCAAAAAAATATGCTGTATTTTTGCTGATCTGACAAAAATAGGTATAATTTTGATTCCGTCATACCAGATGGCTATTCTTGTGTTTGCTGTTACCACCTTTTTCTTTGACAATCTAAGGGAAAAGAGGTCAGTTCCCTGACCAAATAGTCAGGTATTGCATGTCTTAAAATTTTTTGTGGCACACCCATGTGCCTGCTGTGGCACACTGGTTGAAAATCGCAGAGCTAGGAGAAAATATTGTAATTATCTGCCTGATTTATTAAAAAACACATTTTTAAAAATATGTTTCTATTGGAGAGAGAGAGAGACGTGTCTCCCTATTAATCCCAACCAGGCACTGAGCTCGTAACCCGGGCGTGTGTCGCGAGCCAGAATCAAGCCGTTGGCTTTTCAGTGCACAGAATGATGCTCAGCCAACTGAGCCACACCGGCCGGGCTCTCTGCCTGCTTTTAGTATTTAAAACAGCTATCACAAAAGTATAATCATATAATATTTCCATAATAAAGTTGTTTAGAGCAGAATGACAGAGGAACCAGAATAAATGTTAGGGATAGGGTTGGTAGCTGAATATACAACTGAGGGAGAAAATAGGCAATTCACAGGGAGAGGGAAGTGTACATTGAAAAAAAGAAAGCATAAATACAAATATAAATAGTAATGGAGTAATATCTCCATCTTGTGGTGTGCATTGGATATTGTCATTAAAAACATAGAGGGGTTGTATTTTTGCAACTATAGGCATAAATAAGAATAAAATATGAGTCAAGTGCAAATAAAATATGAGTCAGATTTTTTGTAGTGTTTTGAAGGGACCTGTAAGACTGAGCTTCCCACTTGGTGTACTACAAGCAACTGTGCTGATGTAGTGATGCCCTCCCTTGATGGCCTTAGCCAGTGGTCGGCAAACTCATTAGTCAACAGAGCGAAATATCAACAGTACAACGATTGAAATTTCTTTTGAGAGCCACATTTTTTAAACTTAAACTTCTTCTAATGCCACTTCTTCAAAATAGACTTGCCCAGGCCGTGGTATTTTGTGGAAGAGCCACACTCAAGGGGCCAAAGAGCCACATGTGGCTCACAAGCCACAGTTTGCTGACCACTGGCCTTAGCAGTTTACTCCAGTGTGTCTCACAATGATTTTTTTCCCCAGGAAAATTTTTAAATACTAGTATATGTAAAATATTAGAGGCCCAGTGCATGAAATTTATGCAATGGGTGTGTGGGGGGGGGAGTCCTTCAACCTGGCCTGTGCCCTCTCCTAGTCCAGGATCCCTTGGGGGATGTCCACCTGCCAGCTTTGGCCTGATCCCCTGGTCGCATTCCCTGGACCCCTCGCTCCTTACTGCCCACCTGAGCGGCGGTAGAGAGGCTTCTGCTACCACTGCTGTGCTCGCCAGCTGTGAGCCTGGCTTCTGGCTGAGTGGTGCGCCCCCTGTGGCAGCACACGGACCACCAGGGGGCAGCTCCTGCATTGAGCGTCTGCTCCCTGGTGGTCAGTGGGTATCATAGTGACTGATTGTTCTGCTGGTCATTCTACTGCTTGTTCGATTTGCATATTGGGGTTTTATTCTATAGGGTGATTGATTATCTTATCAAAATGTTTGCTATATTAAAGATCCTTATTAGCCCTCATGTAAGCAAAAGAATCTGGATTTAAAAGGAATGAAGATGTGGTTGATGAATTAGCATCCCTAAGTTATTTGATTACATACTCTGGCTGGTGGAATGACCATTAAACATTACCATTGTTTGCATTAACTTAAAGGAATACTTTAATGATATTAAAAAATACTAATCATTAAAATACTAATGATATTTAACAATCCTCTGTGTAAAGATAATACAAATGATTTTGGAATACATATATATATATACTAATTCTTAGTGCCTATAGTAATGTTTTTTTACATTAAGAGATAAGGTAATATGTAATTTCTAAACCATGACTAACATATTTCAGATTTAAAAAAAATATTTTGTTACTGATTTCAGGGAGGAAGGGAGAGGGAGAAAGAGAAACATCAGTGCTGAGAGAGAATCATTGATCAGCTGCCTCCTGCACTCCCCCACTCCTGGGAATTGAGCCCACAACCCGGGTATGTGCCCTTGGCCGGAATTGAACCTGGACCTTGCAGTATGTAGGCTGATGCTGTATCCACTGAGCCAAACCAGGTAGAGCTATTTCAGATTTTGGACAGATGACAGATTTTTCAAGGCATTGATCTCCCTAGAGCAGCGTTGTGCAATAGATATGTAATACAGGAAACATATATAATTTAAAATTTTCTAAAAGCTGCATTTAAAAATGTAAAAAAGAAACAGGTGAAGTGAATTTTAATATTTTATTTAATGTATCAAAATATTTCAAGATGTAGTCACATTTTTATATATTATTGAGATATTTCACCTAACTTTTTTATTAAGCCTTCAAAATTTGATATGTAGTTTGCATTTATACATTTAATACACTTTAATTTAGAGATCAAGTTTTGATTGAAAATACTTGATCTGTATTGATATTTTTATAGAATGTGTAGCTAATAAGTAGATTAATATATCTAAATTTTTCCAAGCTGAAGAATCAAACTCCACACTTTCCAGTAACTGAACTAAGTATTATTTTAAAATTTGAATATCAACTAATTAAATAAAATTAAAAATTTAGTTTCTGACTTGCCTTGCACATTACAGTGCTCAAATATGGCTACCACACTGAATAGCATAGCCTTAGAGAATTAACATTCCTCTGTTATATAGACATATAGATACTGAAGGCCTGGTGCACCAAATTTCTACACGAGTAAGGTCCCTAGGCCTGGCCGGCAATCAGGGCTAATCGGAGCCTTCCTTCCCCTGGCTGCTGACTGCTGGCTGGGGTCTTCCTTTGTTCTGCACTGCCCCCTGGTGGTTAGCGCACATCATAGCAAGTGGTCGAACTCCCAGTCAGTTGAACTCTCAGTCAGTTAAACTCCTGAGGGGACAATTTGCATATTAGCCTTTTATTATATAGAGAAGATGTGTCTAAATATCTCTATATATAAAGAGCCAGGGTCCATAATGTCCAAAATGACAGAAGGGATGACCAAATACCAGGCTGAGCACAGCAGACTCAGGTGGGTGGGGACTGGCGAATGGACTGAACTGCTTACCTCTCGGAGAGAGAGAGAGAGAGAGAGAGAGAGGTGTGGCTGTTGGCGAAGCCCGGGGAAAGAGAGAGAGAGAGGCAAGGGCTGATTAGCAGCTGCCACGGAGGCTGCAGATCAAACCCTGCTTCTCTCTGGGCCTCACCGGCAGCTATGCCTCTCTCTCTCTCCAGGCTGCTGATCACGTGGCTGGTTCTCTGATTAGGCCCAGAGATAGGCCTGGAGATGCTGACTGGCATAGAAACTAACCAATCAGGACCAAATCTGGAGAACTGAGAGGATCCAATGGCTGCCTTGGAGGCAGAGCTTTTGATGCTGACTGGCATAGAAACCGACCATTCAGAACCAAATCTGGGTGAACTGCAAAGGCAGAACCTAAGGTTGGGGCTGAGGAGGGGATTTAAGGGTAACAGCTGTTTGGTGTAAGGTGTAAGAAAGCGGCTCAATTTCTTTTTTTTTAATTTAATAAATCTTTATTGTTCAGATTATTACAATTGTTCCTCTTTTTTCTCCCATAACTACCATCCACCTGGTTCCCACCCCACCCTCTGCCGTTACTTCCCCCGCACTGTCCTCGTCCTCATCCATAGGTGTATGATTTTTGTCCAGTCTCTTCCCGCACCTCTCACATCCCTTTCCCCCTGAGAATTGTCAGTCCACTCCCTTTCTATGCCCCTGATTCTATTATATTCACAAGTTTATTCTGTTCATCAGATTTTTAATTCACTTGATTTTTAGATTCACTTATTGATAGAGATGTATTTGTTGTTCATAATATTTATCTTTACCTTTTTCTTCTTCCTCCTCTTCTTAACATATTGCGTACCGCTCACGAGCTTTCTCGTGTTTCGCGCTCATCTGTTAAGGACCGCTCACGAGTCTTCTTGATTTTCACGTGGCATCTGTTATGGATCTTAGATGTCAACACACTGTCGTGTCCACATCGAATGAAGCGATCTCAGTGGTGGAAACCGTGCAGGTCAATCTACGAAAAACTATATAATTGCACGAACCTTGACGCTTACAAATGTTTGAAGGTCATGCTGGGGTCACTACATTTCCGTCTCAGTGTGACCCTATACCCTCTGTGACCAATCTCTTTTGGTGATGAACTGTTTGAGGTGTTGTGCAAAGAACTGTGCAACTATCATGATCAACCGCAATGAAACGCAAAACACCATCTAGAACACTACAGTGGTCTCCGATTACCCAGAAGGACATCAAGAAATTCCTTGGCCTAATTATTCTGATGGGTCAAACAAGAAAAGATAGCTGGAAAGACTATTGGTCAACAGATCCTTTGATATGTACCCCTATATTTCCACAGACAGCGAGTTGCCATAGATTTGAGCAAATATGGACATTCTGGCATTTCAGTGATAACATCAAAATGGACAGTCGCTTGGGGAGACTTTTCAAGATACAATCTGTGCTGGATTATTTCCTGCATAAATTTCAAACAATATACAAACCAGAGCAACAGTTGTCTTTGGACGAGGGGATGATTCCATGGAGAGGACGTTTAAAATTTCGCACATACAGCCCAGCAAAAATAACAAAATACGGTTTACTTGTTCGGATGGTGTGCGAGAGTGACACCGGCTATACCTGCAATATGGAGATACGCACTGCTGAAGGAAGGAAATTGCAAGAAACTGTTCTTTCAGGCCTTGGACCCTATCTTGGCATATGGCACCATGTTTACCAGGATAATTATTACAATGCTACGTCTACTGCTGAATTGCTGCTACAGAACAAAACTAGAGTCTGGGACTGTTAGGGAGAGTAGTGGTTTACCGCCAAATTTGAAAAGGAAAACATCAAGAATGAAGAAAGGTGACATAATATTTCCCAGAAAAGGCGATATTCTTCTCCTAGCATGGAAAGACAAGTGGGTTGTCTGAATGACATCAACGATCCATGACACTTCTGTCTCGACAACAGGGAAAAAAATAGAAAAACGGGAGAGAATATTGTAAAACCTCCCTGCGTCGAGGAATACAACGCCCACATGAAGGGCGTTGACCGTGCAGATCAATTCCTTTCGCGTTGTTCCATTCTAAGGAAAACGATGAAATGGACAAAAAAAAGTAGTGCTGTACCTTATAAACTGTGGACTCTTCAATTCATTTAGAGTGTACAACGTCCTCAATCCACAAGCAAAAATGAAGTGTAAACAGTTTCTGCTATCGGTGGCGAGAGACTGGATAACGGATGTCAATCATGAAGGCTCTCCGGAACCAGAGACAAATCTGTCCAGCGCTTCCCCCCGGGGTGCAAGGAGAGCACCAAAAGGTTGTCAGGTGATACGAAGCAGCATGAACCTACGTGTACTCCAGCGAGTGGAAAGAAAAAATTTCCTATGAGAGCCGGCAGGGCTTGTGCCGCCCATGGGAAAAGGAGCAAGTCTAGATACTTACGTAAATTTTGTAAAAATGTTTTACACTACCATACGTTAAAAAAGTACTAGGAATTTTAATTGTTTAATTGTGTAACTGTTTTTGTAAATAAAAATGTTATAATTATTGAAAAACAACATCTAAAGTGCATTATGATCTGCAGTTATGATGATTTAGATAACATGCAGTTTGCCCAAAAACATGTGATCCCTTTATGTTTTAGAGATTTCTATGCTGTTCAATGTGTTAAATAATACCTTTCAGCATTCATATAATCCTGGTTTGGTGGTGATGAACTCCTTTAGCTTTTTCTTATCTGTGAAATTCTTTATCTGACCTTCAATTCTGAACAATAGCTTTGCTCGGTAGAGTAATCTTGGTTGTAGGTTCTTGCTATTCATCACTTTGAATATTTCTTGCCACTCCCATCTGGCCTGCATAGTTTCTGTTGAGAGATCAGCTGACAATCGTATGAGTGCTCCCTTGTAGGTAACTAACTGTTTTTCTCTTTTAATATTCTCTCTTTGTCTTTTGCTCTTGGCATTTTAATTATGATGTGCCTTGGTGTGGTCCTCTTTGGATTCCTTTTGTTTGGGGTCCTGTGTGCTTCCTGGACTTGTACATCTATTTCTGTCACCAGGTGGGGGAAGTTTTAAGTCACTGGTTCTTTAAGTAGGTTTTCATTATCTTGCTATCTGTCTTTTTCTGGCACCCCCACAGTTCGGGTGTTGGCATGCTTGAGGTTGTCCCAGAGGCTACTTACACTGTCTACAATTTTTAAAATTTTTTTCTTTCTGCTTTTATGGTTGCATATTTTTTGCTTCTTTGTATTTCAAATCTTTGACTTTATTCTTGTGGTCCTCTAGTCTGCTGTTAAATCTCTGTATAATATTTTTCATTCCAATCAGTGTATGCTTAATTTCTAGTTGGTCCTTTTTCATATCCTCGAGAATCTCGTTAAATTTACCAGCCTTTTCTAGGAAATTCTTGAAATCCTTATAACTCTGGTTTTGACTCTATATCCAGTTGTTTGTTTTCCTCCATTTCTTTCAATTGTGATCTGTTTCCTTGTCTTTGCATTTTGGCTGCTTTCCTGAGTTGGTAGAGTAGCTTTGTATGGTAGGTGTCTTCTAGGGCACAGTGGCTCAGCCTCCCCAGTTACCTTAGGTGGACACTCTTGGTGCCCCCCTTTATGGGCTATGTGCACAGTCTTGTAGTTAAGCCTAGATTGTTGTTGGTATCACTCGGAAGGGTTGACCTCCAGGCCAATTAGCTGTGAGGATCAGCACTGTCTACGCTGGGAGAGCTTCTGTGTTCATGGATGGGGTGATGTCTCAGAGCTGAGCAGTCAGCCTTGGTTTCCCGTCAGCCCCACCTTAAGAGGCCACTGAGTCTCCGTGTCCCGCAGCAATGGCTGTAATGCACCTCTGAGAGAAAGCTGCCCTCGAGTTTGGCCTGCTGCCAGACAGTCCAGTTTCTCCCCAAATGAGTGTGGGTACCCAAAGTCTCACCCGGAACTGAAGTACAGTGCAGTTGGGAGGTTTTGTTTTCCTTGCAAACGAGAGAGCCAGCCATGTGCTCAGCTGCGTGCTCTCTCCGTGAGCCCACGGGCCTCTGGAGCTCCTCTGAGTCTCAGTGTGCTTCCTCCTGATAGTCAGGTTTCATCCCGTATGAGTCTGGATTCCCCAAGTCTTGCCCAGAACTGGAGTTCAGCACAGTGGGGAGCCTTTGTCTCCCTCCCCGTTCGAGAAAACCAGCCGCGTATTCAGCTGCCCGCCCTTTCTGTGCGCATGCATGTCCCTGTCTCCGCACCTCTGTCTTCGTGTCTCCGCAGTTCTGTCCTCTGCCCCTCCTCTGAGTCTCAGTGTCCTTTTCTCTTTCCTTCTAGTTGTAGGATTTCCACTCAGCCAGCTTTCCAGTAGTTCTGGATGATGTCCGTTTTGTCTTTTAGTTGTAGTTTTGGCAGCAGTATAGGTGTTTACCTATGCCACCATCTTCTTCCTCCAGCATGGTTCAATTTCTTAATGACCAGTTTGGCAGTATAGTGCATCTATCAATCCAGATATAGATATGTATTCTTGTCTGCCAAGAGCATCTCCTCCTCCTAAAAAGTCTCCCCTCCCCCATTTAAGCAATCCTATCTTATATAATCTATGCTAATAAAAGGGTAATATGCTAATTAGACTGGATCAATTAGCCATCTTCTGGACGTCTGACTTCCTTCCAGTCAAAGCCATGGTGGTGGGGATCAAGGCAGAGGCAGTTAGGGGCAATCAGGCAGGCAGGGGACAGCAGTTGGGGGTGAGATCAGGCCAGCAGGGGAGGGAAGTTAGGGGCGATCAGGCAGGCAGGCAGGCAGGCAGAGGGGTTAGGGGCAATCAAGCAGCCAGGCAGAGGCAGAGGCAGAGGCAGAGGCAGTTAGGGGCGATTAGGCAGGCAGGAAGGTGAGTAGTAGGAGCCAACAGTCCCAGATTGAGAGGGATGTCTGATTGAAGAAAGGGTGCAGGCTGGGCTGAAGGCACCCCCCCCCAGTCCCCTTGCACAAATTTTGTGCACTGGGCCACTAGATTTTAAATAAAATCACTGATTATTTCTATTTTGTCAGATATACTAGCAATTTGTAATCTCCTCTTCCTCCTCTCTCTCTGCTTCCCCCTCCTCCTCCATTTTAACCCAGTGTACTTTATGTTGTTTTGTTTTAGCTTGTTTTGATTGTGCTAGTTATCATCTCTCTAGTTATCTGTACATTTTGTCCTTTTTTTTTTAACCTGTAAGGGTTATTGGTATAGGTCAATGGTCAGCAAACTGAGGCTCGCGAGCCACATGCAGCTCTTTGGCCCCTTGAGCCTGGCTCTTCCACAAAATACCACGGCCTGGCCAAGTCTATTCTGAAGATGTGGTGTTAGAAGAAGTTTAAGTTTAAAAAATTTGGCTCTAAAAAGAAATTTCAATCATTGTACTGTTGATATTTGGCTCTATTGACTAATGAGTTTGCCAACCACTGGTATAGGTATGCTGCTCTTCTAATGACAGTAGGTTCTGAATGTGTACAAAGGCTTGTCTGCAAAGGTTGTTTTCAGGCAACAGTTTAATTCAAGTTGGTCATTTACTTTTGGTGATTTCCTATTGTATTTTATAACTCTGAAAATGTTGTTAACTTAACATATTAGGTCTTTAAGGGTGCTTTGACCAAGAATTCACCAGAGTTCCTACTCTGTAATTTTAACTTTGAGGTTGCATGTTCTATCTGTTTAGTCTGAAACTTATCCATCAAATATATTGCTAGCTATAAAAATTCACTGTATTCTCCACTGCCATCTGGTTTTATTATTATAAATAATACCTTTAATTAAGTGATTTTAAAAAGAGATTCCCAAATGCAGTTCCATTTGTGTGCCATTCTTTGAGCTCTTTATAATATCAATCAGGAACTCCAGCCATCCTTTTTTAATAACCATCTCTGCCACTTCTACATGTACTGCTTTCTAGTAAATACTGCTTCTCTTTGGACTGAATAAGTAATTGCCAATTTTTTTGCCTTTGCCTTTTGTAATTCATAAGCAACTGAAGGAAAAAAAAGTAGATTTTAACAATCATGGTTCTTTTACCTAGCTACTGTTTTTTTTTAAATAGTCCTGGTATAAGAAAGAAGTTGCACTGGGGTCAGAAGTGTTAAAAATTCAATCTGATGGGGGAACCAACAAAAACAAAAGTTAAAGAACCTAATAATAGAATCCTGAAGTTGGAGAGACTGCCAATATCTAACCTTTTTACTCTTAATAGGAATGTCTTCTGTAATCCTCCCAGCAGGTGGTCATTTTATTTATGTCTACTGGGATTGGGAGCTAACTGGTTAAGTCTTTAGATAATAGTACTCAGTAGAAATTTTGTTCTTACGTAAAGCCAACAATCATAATTCTCACATCTACTTTCAACTTCATTTGCAGTCCTCTTTTGAAAGCACCTGAAATATATTCCCTCTAAATTATTTTTCTGAAATGCCGTAAAATAAAATGCACAAGGGAAATAATTATTTGTTGATTCTCTACACAGCAGTGGAGTTATTTAAAAGTAGTCATGGTTCCTTGTATAATTATTATGCCTCAATAAAGTTGTTTAAAAAAATACAAGCAACTGCCCATTATTCAGTAGTCCTTTAATATTTGGTGAAAGAATGATAATATATCTGCTGCATGGTTATTTTCTCCCCCACATCTTTGTGAATTTTATAAACAAGACATTGATATGGAAAAAAATATACAGGCAAACTGAGGGGCCTTCTTGGTTTCACGGTCTTGAGATAAGTCCACCCTAGAATGACGCAGGCCGTCCTGGTGATAGTTGTCTTGGGACCACACTAAAGCATGTCTCTAGGTTACCATAAATAATGCCCTGAGCTCATCAAAGGCAACCTCAGGAAGTTTCTGGAAGTTGAAAACTTAAGATGACTTGGGGTATGCCAGCTTTCATAATATGGACCCAAATGATTAATTTAATTAAAACTGTACCCAGAAATTATTATGGACTCTTAAGGCAGAACCTAAGTGTACAGTTTGCGGGGTGTGTCTGCTTCAAATCTATCATTGTGATATAAAAATGTTTTAGACTTTTAGATTATTATTGAAGAAATTATATATAGGTAGTTAAACTTGAAGGAAAGTATTTTTCTTTCATAGTTAAGGTGTTGTATTTCTTTAGGTAGAAGTTTAGTTTTCAGGTTCAGATATCTTTAGTGGGAGTTTCTCTTTTCTTTTTATTCACCCCTCCCCAGGGGCTTTATCATGGCTTTTACTCCTTTCCCTGACAGACTAGAAAGAACTAGGTCTTCTATAGGTAGCTTAGGGCTCCCTCCTGAGGTTATATTGAGGCCATTGCAGATCCAGATACCAAGCCTGCAGATCCTGCATCTGGCCTATTCTCAACTGTCAGACTTAAACCTTGGCCTCTCACCATCTCAGATCCATAATATTTTTGTAAGTTGTAGCCCCAGGCAGTGGCCTTCTCAGTTTTTACACTTTTTTCCCACAGGTGGTAGAGTCCCACTGCAACCATTGATGACAAGCCTAGAGCCTGGCTCTGAGCCCAGGCCTTTTGGAGGCTTCGTTTAGTCCTCGTTGCTGTGTGAGTCAGACTTCTCATTTCTGCTGCTGCTTGTGGGTCGGGGGCTCAGTAGGCTTATAGCTTAAGCTCTGTTTGTTTCCATTTGTTTTTGTCTACAGAGATATTTAACTACCTTTTTTTTTTATCATGGCTATATGTTTATAATTTTCTCTCTTTAACTTTTATCATTAGTACATATTAGTACGTATTTGGAATGGGGTTTGAGAGCAAGTCCACCAAGACCTTGCAGTGTTTTTTTTTACTCTGGAATAGTTATTAAAGCTGCATTTTTGTTATAATAACTATTATTTTCTAATTCCTATTTTCCTATCATCTGAGAACCTTTTATCCAGAAGTATAGTCAGGCCTATTATTGACTGTTACTTAAGCATTGAAAGGGACAGTAAACCATTTAATTCATTCCATGTACATATTTGTTCACTATTTTGAGACTTATCCCAGTTTGGGTGCTAAACCAGGTTTTGATAATGGTAATGAGTAGATCCATGATCACAGAACGACAGATACGGCCCTGCTAGTGAGATGCCCAGAGGAGTCCTGAACTAGAAGATAACAGTGGTGTAAGGACCTCTGAAAAGATATTTCACTTACAATCATTGTTGCTTTTCTAACATGGTAACTCTATATCTGCAGCAGTTCTTGGCCCTAATGTTTCTAACCTTTGTTTTTGTGACAGAATAGAACGGTGATGGCGAATCTATGACACGTGTGTCAGCACTGACATGTAGCCATTTTCGATGACACGCGGCCGCATGCGGTCACACACAGAGAACTATGGGGCCGCATGCCCAGAGGGACGTTTCATCCTCGGCTACTGCTCGGCCAGGTGCTGTAGCCGAGGATGGAACATTTGCTGTAGTGTAGCGTAGACACTCTGTGCTGGAGGCCTGTAGGCGAAAACAACCGAACTCTGGCACAGAGCGTCTAGTTCTGGGACTTCCGGTTAGGCCGTTAGGGGATCTCTGACCTCACTTCCGGCTCACAGAGCAGGGAGCAGCGGAATGCCGCAGGGGACGCATCTCTGGAGGCCCTGTTATTGCCATTACCAGCATCCACATAACCAGAGCAACCATCATCCAATCTACTCTTCTGGGGTGTTGTGGATTTCTAATTGACCATCATTACTGAGATGAGTGAGGGGGAGGCTGGGAGAGGTGAGGGCCTGTGCTATGGGTGCTGTTTCCTGCCATTAGAAATAGTGGCAGCCATCTTAATTTATATAAGGCACGTCATTTTGCAGCAGAGTGCAGACTCCATTCACCACTACTACTGTTGTGCATCCTTATTAACCCCTATTTCTGCTTATTAACCCTGCCCTTTCCTAAAAGACAGTTACATGGGCCATCTTGTGGTCAGTTAAGCTAGTTAACGCCTAATTGCCTGCAACACTAACAGGCTAGCTATAATTCTGTCTTCTGTCACTGCCCCCCCAATGAAAAATAAAAACAAAAAAACAAAACCAAGGTTAAGTAAAGGAAGTGGTAGTAGCAGTAGCCGATCCTTTCAAGAGACATGGACCGAGATGTATGGCATTATAGAAAAAATGGCAGATCATTTTGTGTTCTGTGTACTGAAACAGTAGTAAGCAGAACATGAAATATAAATAGACATTTTGAAATTAATCATTCCCAGCTCTTGAAAAAAAGTGAGGATGAAAGAAAGGAATATATTTCCAGGCAGCTACACCTTTATAAGAGCCAATCTAATTCCATTCTTTTTTTTTTTTTTTTTTGGAAAATTATAACAAACCCTTTACTCATTTACTTTTAGCTGTTTCATAAGTACCGGACGAAAAACTGATCAGTGTGTGATGAAACTTAGAAGAATTTCTTTTCCAAAAGCAAACTTATAAACGGTTCCCTCTGGCTCGCTCTTCCTCCTTCACTGTTCCGAAGAGACACTGTGTTCTTCCCGAGTTCTGGTTTGATGGGTGGTTTCCAAACTGATTGGACTCCAGGTAGGCCGTTCCTGCACAAGGCTGTCCAGACACTGGCTCTGTGGCTCGTCCAGCTTTGAAAACAATCTCGGCCAGCTCGTGTTACACGCTTCGTTCGTGGGACAGGTAAAGCCTTGAGGAGCACAATGTCCCCCGCTGTGCACTGCTGAAGAGCATCATGAGCAGAGCAGGTTTTTCGTTTATTAAAATACTTCAATAAATATGGATCCAGAACGAGCCTCGTAACTCTCACTTCAGCGGTTTTTTGCATTGCTGTCCCAGTCACTTTCCCCACGACCCCTTTGGCGTGGACCGATGAATGAACTATTGACATTTCAGATGGCTTTGGTCACCTTGGCTTAGGGCTGCTTTCTCATCAGTCAGTTTACACTGAGCACGGCCCACTCGGCCTGGGGAAGGTTGGGTGGCTGATCCCTCCGCTCCGGTGGACAATCCCGAGATCGGGAGACTCGACTCATCCCGAGGACTTTCACCCCGGGACCCCGACCCCAACCCCTGTAGCTGCAGTGTGTCAATCTAATTCCATTCTTAAATTTATAAAATTTATATTCCATCTACAAATTTAACATCTGCAAATTTGAGCATTGCTCACTCTATAGCTCAGCATAGAAAAGCACTCAGTGAGGGGGAATTTATTAAAGAAACTCTCCTAAGACGTGCACCAGTTCTATTTCACAATATGCAGAATAAAGATGCAATTATTAAGAGAATATCTGAGTTACCACTTGTAGAACTATCATAAAAGACCGAATAATGAGACTGAACACAAACATACAACATCAATTAAAGAGAGACATAAGTAATTGTAAATATTTTTCGATCTCTCTTGATGAAACTACTGATGTCACATCACATGCTCAGTTGGCCATTATTGGTCGATATTCTTATAGTCTCATAATGAGAGAAGAGTTGATAAAGTTAGTATCAGTGCCAACAAGTACATCAGGAAGCGAAATATGTAAGGTTGTTATACAAACATTCCATGACCTAAGCATTGGTATCTCTAAAGTTGTGTCAGTGATGACAGATGGGGCACTAAACATGGTAGGGAAAAAAAGTCGGATTTGTCAAATTGTTTACGGAAGCTATTGGACACCCAACTGTGCCTTTTCATTGTATTATCCATCAGGAGGTTTTATGTGCCAAGGCAGGATTCACTGACTTAAACGACTTAATTTCAGTTGTTACAAAAATAGTTAATTTAATAGCTGTTTGCCTCCTTCATAAGTGAGAATTTTCTGCACTTTTACTGGAGGTTGATTCCACCTACAGTGGACTGCTGATGTACAATAATGTAAGATGGCTGAGCTGAGGCAAAATTCTTGAGCACTTTGTGGAGTGCTGCAACTGAAGTATGTGCCCTTGATTGGAATCAAACCTGTGACCCTTCAGTCTGCGAGCTGATGCTCTATCTACTGAGCCAAACCAACCTGGGCTGTATGGATATTTTAAATTGCTTTTAACTCATAACCTATTTAAAATTATTAGTGGGGTATTAAATAAGACAAAAACTTTAGATTAAAAACACCCGTGTGTTTATTTTGTCATTTAAAAATATTACTAAATAATTTCACATAATTATTTCAGTGAAGTTTAATAACTTGAAAAATAGCCTGGGTCAAATGAAGTGCCAGCTTTATGGTCCATGTTGAATAAAAGTGGTTGTGTTCTGGTCAGTGTGGCCCAGTTGGTTGGAGCGTTGTCCTGTGCACTGAAGGGTCATGAGTTCAGTTCCTAGTTGAGGCACATGCTCAGATTGTAGGTCAAGTCCTGGTTGGGTGCATCCTGGAGGCAACCAGTTAATGTTTCCTCTAGTATCTATATATCTATACAACATAGACCATAAAGCTGGTATTTCATTTGGCCCAGTACTGTATCGAACAGGAGTGGTGGAAGTGGGCATTCCTCTCTTGTTCCCGTTCTTAGGGGAAATGAGTTTAGTTTTTGCCCATTGAGTATGATGTTGGCTATAGGTTGTCATATAAGGCTTTTATTATGTTGAGTATGATCCCTCTATTCCCAGTTTGCTGAGAGTTTTTATCAAAAGTAATTCTTTAGACTGCATTGAAATGAAACCAGGGGGTAATGAGAGTAAACATTATGTATATATAATGTATACATATAATAAATATATTTTAAATTTTTTCTTCCCTTAACTGATTAAAAACAATTACATAAAACTTGTGCTTATAACACAAAGATTACTGTATATGATAATGATTACACAAATAAAGGTGCAAGAAATGAAACTATAAAGGAGCAATGTTTCTATATTTTTCTAGAATAAGGTTAGTATTAAGCTGTAGTAGATATTGGCAAGTTAAGATACATATTGTAATTTTCAGTGGTTACAAAATAGTCGTGGGGATATAAAGTACAGCATAGGAAATATAGCCAATAATTTTGTAATTATTATATCTGGCGTCAGTTGGGTACTTGAAATATTAGTGGAACACTTTGTAGAATATGTCTAACCACTGTGTGTATACCTGAAACAAATCCTATATAATAAAACCCTAATATGCAAATTGACCAAATGGCGAAACGACCTGTCGCTGTGATGTGCACTGACCTCCAGGGTGCAGACGCTAAATGCAGGAGCTTCCCCCTGGTGGTCAGTGCGCTCCCACAGGTGGAGTGCCACTCAACCAGAAGTGCAGCAGTGGTGGCAGGAGCCTCTCCCACCTCCACAGCAGTGCTAAGGACCCCTCGGGGGAGTCCGCCTGCTGGCTTAGGAAGATATGCTAAGGACCCCTTAGGGAGTGGGCCTAAGCCGGCACATGGACAGCCCCCAATGGGTCCCGGACTGCAAGAGGGCATAGGCCAGGTTTGGAACCCTCCCCCAGTGCATGAATGTCGTGCACCAGGCCTCTAGTACAGAATAATATTGAATGTAAACTATATTTGAAAAATAAAATAAAGATACTTGAAGCACAAACTTACAGAAATGAAAGGAAAAATACTCAACAGTAATTTAATACTCTACTGTCAATAATTGATAGAATACCTATACTGAAAATCAACAAGAATATAGAAGACCAGAAGAAACTATCAACCTGCTTGACTGGATTGACATCTATAGCATACACCACCAAACAACAAAAGAAGGCTTAAAAAAAAAAAAAAAACCTCACACAGCACATTCTCAGGATAATTTATATGCTAGGCCATAAACCAAGCCTCTAACTTTAAAAGAATTAAAATCATACCAAGTATGTTCATGTTATCTAACCATATGTAATTAGGAATCAACAACAAAAACAAATTTGGGAAAGTGCCAAATATTTGGAATTTAACACATTTCTGAAAAACCTTTGGGTCCAAGAAAAAAAAAAAGATTATAAAATTAAGAAATATTTTGAATTCAATGAAAATAAAAACAGAACATTTCACCATTATGGGATACAATTAAAGCAGCACTTAGGTGGAATTTATATCTTAGAAACCTATATTGACAAAGAAGAAAGATTTCAGATAAATAACCTTAAGCTTTACCTTAAGACAGTAAGGGGTGGGAGAGCAAAAGGAAAGAAACAAAGATTAGAGCAGAAATTAATTAAATGTAAAACAGAAAAACAATAGAAAAAGCAATGAAAACAAGTTTGCCCTTTGAAAAGATCAACAAATTTGATAAACTGTTATTTTGGCTGACCAAGAAAAAAAGAAGGAAGACATAAATTACCAACCTTGGGAATGAAAGAGGAAGTGTCTCTACCAACCCTACAGAAATTAAAAAGATTACGGAAGGATATTTTGATGAACTTTGCCAACAAATTGGACAACTTAGAAGGAGTAAATATAGTCCATTTACCCAAATTGTCTCAATGGAAAATCTGAATAGACCTAACAAGCAAATAAATTGAATTAGTAATTTAAAATCTTCCCGCAAAGAAAAGATGGCTTAATTGGTGAAATCTATCAAATATTTTAAAAAATAATTATAGTTTTTCACAAACTTCCAGGAAATCAAAGAAGAGAGGAGAGAATACTTCCCAACTCAATCTATGAAGAACTTCCCTGATAACCCAAGCCAAAGATGTCATAAGAAAAGAAGACTACAGGCCAATGATCCTCAATGAATCTAAAAGTAAAGTTTTCAGCAAAAATGTTAACTAATTAAGTCAAGCAATGTATAAAATGGATTAAATGCCATGATATAGTAGGCTTTGTTCCAGGAGTTCAAGGTCGGCTGAAGATCAATTATTGTAATACACCATGTTAATAGAATCAAAGGCAAAATCACATGATCATCTCAGATAGAAAAAGACATTTGAAAAAATTGAACATACATTCATGATAAAAACTCAACAAACTAGGGATAGAGTGTAATTTCCTGAAACTAATAAAGGGAATCTGAAAAACCATAGACATTTTCATCCAGAAAGATATAAAAATGGCTAATAAGTATATGAAAAGATACTCAACAATATTAGGCATTAAAGAAATGAACATTAAAGCTGTAAGGAGATAGATAATATCTCACACTACCAGGATGCTTGTAATAAAAATAATGGGCAGGAAAGATCGTCAGTGAGGATACAGAGAAACTGGAGGTAATGTGAAAAGTGTGGCAGCTTCTTTTTCAAATAAAGAAAAATAAACTTAGCATTCACCCCAGCAATTCCTCCTAAGTACCTATAATGTCTTAAGGCAAAGATGAAAATATATATCCACACAAATTTGTACATGAATATTCATGAAGCATTATTTATAATAACCAAGAATTAGAAACAGTTCAGATACCCAGCAGTCAATAGATGGTTAAACAAAAGGTGATATATCCATGTAATGGAATGTTATTTAATATCCTATCTAATAAAAGCCCAGCGATCAAAATGATGGAATGATCAGAATGACCAGAGACAAGAATGACCACTTGCCTGCCTGCCTGCCTGATCGTCCCTCACCGCTCTCTGGGGGACAGGGCCAGCTGGGGCAGGCAGGCAAGTGGTTAGGGGCGATCAGGTAGGCAGAGGAGGGAAGTTGGGGGTGACCAGGCCTGCAGGAAAGGGCAGTTGAGGGGGACCCAGGCCTGCAGGGGAGAGCAGTTGCAGGGGGACCAGGCATATAGGGAAGAGCAGTTAGGGGTGACCAGACCTGCAACGGAGGGCAGGTAGGGGCAAACAGGCTGGCAAGGGAGCAGTTAGGCATCAAAAAGGCTGGCAGGGGAGTGGTTAGGGGAGGTGATCAGGCTGGCAGGCAGAAACGGTTAGGGGCAATCAGGAAGGACAGGCAGGCAAGCAGTTGGGAGCCAGCACTCCTGATTGTGAGAGGGATGTCCAACATCCTTTGAGGGGTCCCAGATTGGAGAGGGTGCAGACTGGGCTGAGGGACAATCCCCACCCCCATGCATGAATTTCATGCACCGGGCCTCTAGTAGTTTAATAAAAGACATGTGTAGTTTGAGTTTTTGGATAACCTTTCTCCTTTTGAAAGTGTTTCTTAATTAAAACCAGATGAGCGTAGAAAAGAAGGTATTCAGAACACTAAATAAAATGGATATGCTTCATGGAATTTGCAGAATTCATCAGTACATGTAACAATGATTTATAATTGCACTTGGTCCTAACACATATCATTGTAGATTTCACAAAGGTGTGGTAAATAAGATAACTAATATAAAACACTAAGGTGCCACTCTAGTGGCACTTTCTGTTCTCTGTGTAAACAGAGTTGCTGAGTACTTTCCCACTAAACTGCCACCCTTTTATTTATATAGTTTAACCACCAATGAAGAATGGATCAGTTGTTAGCCCACTTTATGCATCCACAACCACCACCACCACCTCGCACCTCCAGCTGTTGCTACATGCATCCCTACTCCCTAATCTTTCCTTGGTCCTTAAAATTTTGGTCTTTCTTTTTTCTTCTTCTTTCTTCCCCCCTCTTACTCAATGATTCAAGTATATAGATATATACTCTTGGTTCTACTTCTATACCTTATTCTTTCTCATCTCTACCTTATTCTTTCTCATCTCTATTCCCATTCATTCGTTCTGTTCTAATTCCTATCTCAAAACTTGCTGCAGTTCCAAATATTTGTCAAGTAGCATTTAAATAGTCTTTAAAAATTAAAACACATGTAGCTAAATCCCTCTCTAACCAGACTTTGCTGTTTGAATAACCCCTGGGCCCCACAGTAAGTATGTATGTGTGTGTATATATGTAACTACTTCTAGGTCACTTTTCAAATTTTACATATGTATACATATAATAATCAAATATGATATTGTTGGAAATCTATATAAATGATATAATTCTGGAAATACTGCCCTACTTCTTGCTTGTTTTCACTCTATATTTTTAAGATATATACATATCACAGATTTAACTTAAACCATTAACTGCTCCATATTACATTGTATTTTATATTTTAATTATCTACCTATTGATGCACATATATTCAGTGTTTTCTCTATTTTAAACACTACCACAGTGAACAACTTGATAGGTGTTGCCTTGTACATATGGCTGTAGTTCTTTAGGGCAGAGTCTTTCAAACAACAGGTAATGAAATCAATTTAGTACTTTGGAATCTGCATTTTGAAAAAGAATA
Organism: Antrozous pallidus; assembly: GCA_027563665.1. Lineage (NCBI taxonomy): Eukaryota > Metazoa > Chordata > Mammalia > Chiroptera > Vespertilionidae > Antrozous > Antrozous pallidus. The sequence continues at coordinate 22,167,023 of CM050511.1, forward strand.
GAATGTAGTAGAGAGTGTCAGAATAAAGGGCACTCACTTTTTATGAAATATATGTAACAACAAAACAATTATATAAAATGTAAAATGTATTTCCTATTGCTGGTCTCAATTAAAAAGTTTATGGTATGATACAAAATATATTTTGTACTATGTTTCTAGTCTGTTTGGGGTTATGTTCCCCAGAAGTGGCTTAATTCAATCATAGGCTAGAAAATATTTTTAATTTTGTTAGACATAGACAAATTATATTCCATAGTGGCTACACTAGTTTACACTCCCTATGTTCTAGTAAATATTTGATATTCTAATCAAACTTTGATATTTTCTATGTTATGAAGGCTGAAAAAATCTATCTTATTTTAATTTTATTTTAACTACTAAGGTTGAGCATAAATTGCTTGCTTACTAAACAGAAAAATGTTAAGACCCATCTGGTTGGTAGATTGCTATTTTTATCTCAAACTAAAGAAACTTTTATCTCTATAACCCATGTTAATACTTTCCTTTTAAAAAAAAGTAATGAATATAAAACTGCATGGTCTTAATAATTATTAAAAATAATTTTGTAAAGTAACTATGCCACATTATGTTATATTCAGGCTTGTCTAAAATTTTAGAACATAATTCTCTTATCCAATATGAGTAACCTTAGCTAAAACAGCATATTTGAAGACTACTGATAACCTCAGTGTATGGATTTCGATTCATTTCAGCAAAACTCCATCTTTCATGCCTCTATTTTCTGTTGTAGAAGAGATGAGTTCTAGCCAAGTGCTAGGAAATATTTCATCCCTTTGTTAGGACAACTGTGGACTAATAGAATCTTAGTATTAAAGATTTGTACATTTGAAAATACTTTTGTTTAATTGTTGTGGCTATCTACTTTCTGTTTTATTTTCACTGATAGTAGAGATATACTCACTTTATTCCTATATAGTATTTTTCATTGTTAGTGTTGACTATTAAAATTTAACCTGCTATCTGTCGTTTTTATTTACTGGTGCTAGATTTGTCTTCAGGAGTCACATAGGAAAGGCTATACTTCTTTAATTATTACAGCTCAAGAATCAGAAACAAGACTTATGGGAATTTTAATTTTTAGAAAATTGACAGATTAGAACACACATCCAATAACAGGTAGCCTTGTTCTTGAGAGAGAGGGAGAGAGACGCTCAGTGCCCCCCTATCATTTCTACACTTGACCTTAGCCAAGAGGCCGAGAAGCGACCCCACTATTATTTCTAGATTTATTCATAGTAAGGCTTATTGCACAAATTGCCAGCATTGAATATTACTTTCTTTAGTTAAGTATGTGGTTTATAAAGCTGTAAAAATATAGGAAGCTCATTTGAAAGACGGTGTCATTTTGAAGAGCCTTTCAGTTTTCTTTTTTTTTAAGCAAAGACTTTTTACTAGATTTTTTGCACTCTGATTCTGTTTCATGTTTTCAACCTGCAATTGCCTTATTTCTGTTTTCTTAATGTAGAACGTGAAGTATACCAGGAACTATTCTTATGTACTAAAGATGGGGTTATATAGCAGAAGTAATTCTGGATGAAAACTAGTGGATGATCATCAGTCCGTTTATGCTGTCCATGTCTGTAGCCTCGTTCCCACTCTTTGAAAGCAAGTAGTGTTTTTACTAGAGGAGTAGGAATTATTTATAGGACTACTTTGACAGCCAGTGTTACTCTTGAGGAAAAACAGACAGATCAGATTAAATTTGTAGTTTCTTTTATTATCAAGACCTGCTTTTTTTTTTTCATTTAAACTAATTGCATGCTCAAATATCATTCAAATGTTGTACTTGCCTTCACCTTCAACTGTGATAATGCTGCTTTTTAATTTTAAGAAGAAAGTCATATTCAGTGCATTTATTTTAGATTTCAGTATATACTCTTAAACAGCAAATTTATGGAATACTTAACACTTGAATAAAGTTTTAACTACTAATTTCTATTTAATATTGGTGTTACATTCTTTCTTGGTCTCTGATGTTTCTCTCTCCCTTTCCTCCCTCCCTCTCTGAAATCAATAAGAATATATATTTTTAAATTCAGAAATTGAGAGTAAGCATTTAGAAAAATTTATGGCAGTTTGACAGAGATATTATGCTTATTTAATCTAATAGCAAAATTTCAGGTTATGTTTTATGTCCTGTTTTTTTAATTTAGTTTTCAGTAATTCATTGATACTGTGTTTTACAAAAGTTTCCTTGAAAATAAAGCAAAGACTAAATTTATCATACTTTGTATCGTTAACAACTACATCACAGTACTTAATTTTATGTAGATGTGTATAGAATAAATGAGATAAAGGTGAAAGAGAAGTTGATGGGCTTGCATTGATGTGTATCATTTGCTCTTTACAGCAGAAGTAATTTGAATTATGATTTCAAACTCCAAGATATTTTCCAAATAAATTTTAGAAAAGTTACTGACATGGACAGCAATCAGTTATGATAAGTTATCAAAAAAATTTTTTTAAGTATACCATATCATGTTTTATAAAGGAAGGAGCTTTTTAAAAATTTCTGTTATGTTTTTCTTATATCAATATTTTTGGGATAATGTGTCTTACTCAAAAGTTCAAATTCTTTTCCAGATGTCCTTTTTTTTTATTTCTAATAAGCTTTCAGTATGTTTCAAATAAATTGGTCATCATAAAAATATAGGAAAGAGAAGGATAAGATTTAACTCTTTGAAATGATTTTGACTTCTAAAGGTGAAATATATTATTGTCAAGATAAATCATTGTTTGACATAAAGAAAAAATATAAAATAAATGAGTTCTTTAACTCCTATCTATAACACATATTTTAATACCTAATGAGAAATGTGGATTTTTTTTCTTGTTTTTTTTTCTACCAACCTTTAAACATTTTAGTAAAAGAGGAGACTAATTAGCTAATTTAGTTCCAGAGTAATAAAATGTGGAGGGCCACAAAAAAAAGCAAATTTACCTAATTCATAGCATTTTTATTTGATAGTAAAAATTAAATTAATATAACTTTGAATTATATGTATATTTTTTTACTTTGTGTTTGTAATAAATCTGCCCAATCAGGAAAACTTAGAAATAAATACCAAAATGTTGAGTAGAGCAAGAAATGCTAGTAGAAATGAATTAAGTTATTTAAAATATTCATGGTAACAGTGATAATTTAAGGAAGTAACTTAATTGCCTAAAATATTTTTAGTTCCTCAAGTTTTGAAAGTTATATATAGGTTAAGACATAAAGAAAATCAGGAACTGAGTAAATTGGAAACTCAGCAGAATAAAGTTACATTTTATTATGAATGTGCAAAAATTGGGAAAGTGCCCATGCTGTGATCGGGGTTAATTATGAGATTTTTATCCAACATAATGCAAAGATGGAGTTAAGGAAATGGAGTATAATTTCTCTGATGTCATATCTGCAGCCCAATATTACAGTGTCCTATAGTAAATTATATAATAAACACTGTGTTTTGCTCTCATACCATTTTGCACCATTATTTTATATACTGCTTAAAAGAAAAACATACTGCCAAAGCTTTTTACTATTTACAATGTTTATATTTATCAAAATAACTATCAGAATTCCTCAGGCATAGGTTTTATTATTTATAACTTTTGCACATACCTGAAAAAGAAGATATATGTGAAATAAATTGGTTAAGGGATGCTAAAGTTCTTTATATTCAGAATCCAGCTCTTTTGAATCATTTTTGACTCAGTTATGATGTTCAGTTTTTCCACATGGAGTTCTTCTCTGTGCAGCATTTCTATAAAGAATCAAGAATTTGCAATTATGTGGCACTAACCTATTTTTGATACCCACTATGGATATGTTGCTAACTGTGTCTGTTTTCCCCCACTCTCACCTCTCTCACAAATGTTGATTTGTACAAGTTAAAAGAATGCTCCAGTATCACCTAGATTTTCTCCCAACTCAAATTCTGCAAGTTTTGGTGCTGGTGCTTTGGTTTGTGCTTGCATCGGAAGTGACAGCTGCCTCGTTATTGTCACTTAGTATTACTACAACTGTAATTATAATATGCCAACAATTTTAGGATGCATCCTGAATTTAAAGAGCTTCAAGTGTGAGGAAGATGCTCATTTTATAGCATAGTTGCCAAGAGCTCCAAGCTGGGTTGCTCAAACACAGTTGCATGATTTTAGGTAAGTAGCATAAGCTCTCTAACCCTTGGTTTTCTTATCTGTGAGAGAAGCAGCCCCTTATAAGGACGGTGGTTGTGAGCTTTTGTAAGAATGTACTTTTGCCTGGTTGGTTTGGCTCAGTGGTTGGGCATCGACTTAGGAACCAGAAGCTCACGGTTCAATTCCCGGTCAGGCGTGGCCCACAGTGGGAATAGGAGACAGCTGAGTGATGGTCCTCTCTCATCATTGTTTCTATTTCTCCCTTTCCCTTCCTCTCTGAAACCAATTTAAAAAATTTTTAAAGAATGTGCTTTTAGTGAGTTCCTGGTGTATTTCTTTTATAAGAAGTGGTAACTTGTAGAAAGGAAAAGACAATAGTAAATTTAGCAATTGGCTGAGTTGAAAATTCTGGAAAAATTGTCTAATTGAAATTTAGTTATTGGTACAATATAAAACCATTCCGATATTATGTATTTGTAATTAAAGGGTGATGTATGTCACGGGTCATTTTGAAAACTTGAGGCTGTTATTTTTAACCTTCCAATTGTTTAGAACCCAATGGTTTTAAATTGTAGGTTTGGAAGTGATGCATTTTGCAACCATTAGAAGAATAAAACTCTAAGACTGTATTTTGTAACCTTTTGATCATTCAAAAAGTTATCACCACTTTACACAGTTTAAAAGAGTGTGTAGTGCATGGTTTATGGTGGGATAGAATGGTCCAGAGTAACACCCTTGATTGAAACACTAAAATACTGAAGAAAATATGAAGAAAAAATTAAATGCATGGCTCAGCTGCCATAAAAATTAGCATTCCTCAGAATGTCAATACATTCCAGCCTGGTGCTCCATAGAGACAAAAACATTTCCCCTGAGGTTTTGTAACCATAAGTGAATCTTCATGAAAGTTTGTGGCCCTAAGTTATGTTACCTATATAGGACACAACCTCAAGTGGGGAATTTAATTTGAACTGGTCTGTAATTGGCATAAGAGTCTCTTGTGCTAGTGATCTACCAAGATGTCCTAGAGGGATACAATGGTGTGTGGCTGCCGACCATACTTGTATTAACTTCCTTTGAAGCCTGTGTTGCCTGTACTGATGTTGAGGTAATGGATTATTAAGAGAAGTTGTGTGGCACTTCTGTGGCTTGCCTTAAGAAGGAATGCCTTAAGAAGAAGTTCCCCCTGACTGTTTCTTTCTTGTGTACTCTTAGTTGATGAAGTAAACTCCACAAAGTCTAATTTAGACACACATTGAAATATATGTTGAGTTGCCCCTCCAGCTATGCACTGCTTAATTCTAGATTATTGCATGAGAAGGAAACAATCTTGTCTTATTTAAGCCGTTGTATTTTAGGATCTATTTGTTACAGGAGTTTAGCCTGTTTCCTAACTAATACCCTTTAAAGAATAGCCAGAAAGATTTGTACATCTATAAGTGAAAAAGAAAATTGAAATAAAAACTCAAATGAGTAAATTAAAAATCCAGGGTTACCTGAAGAAATGGTTGAGTCCAGGGCTGGGGACACTGGTTCCAGAAAGTAATGAGGTGCTTAAAATATGATAAGGTCAGACAATTTTTTTTAAAAAAACACTGATTGATACGTGGAACGACATGGATAGACCTCAAAATATGGTACTAAGTGAATGAAGCCAGACACACACAACTGCATACTGAATGATTGATTCTATCTATATGAAATTTCTATAAAAGGTAAAATTAAAGAGACGCAAAGTAAATTGGTGCTTGCCTTGAGTTGGGGGTCAGAGTAGGGATTTACTACAAATGAATGAAGGAACTTTTTTGGATGATAATCTAAAATTGGATTGTGATGATGGTTGCACAACTGGGTAAATTTATTGGATTTTACATTTAAAATAAGTGATATGTAAATTATACTTAAGAAAGCTGTTAAAAATATCTGAGAACTGCTGTAAAAAATACTATGACAAAAGCTAAATTAAACATAGCAAAAAATTTTTAAAGTAAAAAAGTAACAGGCTTTAATTGCACCCTAGATGGATGGAATAGACTTAAGAGTAAAATTAGAATCCTCTTCAATTGTTAGGACGATTAAGAAGTGGCAAGTCTTAGTAATTGATCAATAGTCGTGTTGTTGTTTTTTTTATTGATTAAGGTATTACATATGTGTCATAACCTCCCCCCCCTCCCACTTATGTCCTTACCCCCCTACTGTCTGTGTCCATTGGTTAGGCTTATTATATGCATGCATATAAGTCCTTTGGTTGATCTCTTCCCCTTACCTCCATCCTCCCCTACCTTCCCTCTGAGGTTTGACAGTCTGATCGATGCTTCTCTGTCTCTGGATCTGTTTTTGTTCATCAGTTTATATTGTTCATTATATTCCCAAATAAATGAGATCATGTGATATTTATCTTTCTCTGACTGGCTTATTTTGCTTAGCGTAATGCTCTCCAGTTCCATCCATGCTGTTGCAAATGGTAAGAGCTCCTTCTTTACAGCAGTGTAGTATTCCATTGTGTAGATGTACCACAGTTTTCTAATCCACTCATCTGCTGATGGGCACTTAGGCTGTTTCCAAATCTTAGCTATGGTAAATCGTGCTGCTATGAACATAGGAATGCATATGTCCTGATTGGTGTTTCTAGTTTCTTGGGACATATTCCTAGAAGTGGGATCACTGGGTCAAATGGGAGTTCCATTTTTAGTTTTGGTGTTTTTTTTGGTGATTAGAATAACTCACTACAGTATTTATGTCTCCAACACTGATTTAGTAACTGCTTACTATGTGCCTGGCACTATTTTAGGGATACAGTATTGACCAAAACAGACAAAATTCTTGCCCTTAGGGCCTTTACATTTTGGTCGAAGAGAATGATAATAAATAAGTAAAATATATATATCCCAGGTAATTTAAATGGCCTGGAGAAAAATAAAGCAGAGACGATGGACTGTGAGAGGGCATAAGCTGGGCTGAGGGGACCTCCCCACCCCCAGTATATGAATGTAGTGCGCGGGGCCTCTAGTGTATAGTATAATGATTCTAATGTCTGTACATCCTGATCTACACTTCATAGTTTTCATTTTTTAAATTATAGCCATTCGAGTAGTTCTGAAGTGGTATCTATTATGGTTTTTATTTACATTCCCCTAATAGTGATGCTAAACATCTTTGTAGTTATTGGCCACACTTTAGAGAAATGTCTGTTCAAGTCCTTTGCTCATTTTTTAACAGGATTGTCTTTTTATTGTTGTTGTAGGAGTTCTTTGTGTATTCTAGGTAGTAAACCCTTATTGGATATGTGATTTACAAATATCTCCCCTTCTGTGGTTGCCCTTTGAAATTGTTTTCTATATCTTATATGTTTTTGTTTCACAATTCCTGCCTGTTTTTTTTTTTCATTTAGTTGATTGTTTTGTAGCATCACATTTTATTCCCTACTTCTTTTATAAATTTCTTTTTTGGTTATTTCATAGTGGTTATGTAGGTTGTTAAAAGTTAAATTCGGTTACTAGCTTAAGATGTTCATTGAAATTCCTAAATTAACCAGTAAGGACTTTTGACCTGAGTGAAATGGAAAGCTGTTGGAGGCTTTTTATTACTGGACCTGTTTTTTGTATAAGTCTGGCTGCTGTGCTGAAAACAGATTGTTGAGGGAAGTGGCCAGGCATGGGCTGAAGTGAGATGTGTTAGGACAGTGGTTGGCAGACTGTGGCTTGCGAGCCACATGCGGTTCTTTGGCCCCTTAAGTGTGGCTCGCTCACAGAATATCTCAGCCTGGGCAAGTCTATTTTGAAGAAGTGGTGTTAGAAGTTTAAGTTTAAAAAATTTGGCTCTCAAAAGAAATTTTAATCATTGTACTGTTGATAATTGGCTCAGTTGACTAATGAGTTTGCAGCCACTTTGTAGGAGATTTTGTAATAATCCAAGGAAAAAAGAATGATGACTTTGACCATTGTGGTAATTAAAGGTGGAGGTGTTAGTGTTCAGATTCTGAGTATACTTTTGATAATAGAACCACAGTCTATTTGCTAATGAATTGGATGTGGACTGTAAGTGAAAGAGGAGTCAAAGGTGACACTACAAGTTTTTGGAAGATTGAATTATATTGGAAGATAGAATTCCAAATTTTAGAAGACCTGTATTATATAAATTCCTCATCATTTTAAAAAATGTTTTTCACATTTAGGAAAAACCAAAACATCTCAAGGGTGATATATTCTTATGTTGGATTTCTGTTTTGTTTTTCATTAAACTATCAGGTTATGTAATGTAGAAAGTCAATTTATACCTTCTATGCATACTATACTGAAAAACTGGTCTGTTGAGAGGGATGATCAAATTAAGAGTGAAAACTTGCAAAAGAAACAAAAGGAAAGAAAGAAAGGAAAAGAAGAAAAATAGTTAAGATATATTCACACTATCATTACCAAATGAGCAAAATATGTTAATAACTTTTAGAAAGAACTTCAACAGCAAAATCTTTATGCAAAAAAAAATTGCTGCTAATTCTGACACTTAAGTTTATCAGAAAAACCTTATTTTTCCATTTATATGAAGTGTCCAGAAAAGGAAAATCTATAGAGTTGGGTATGAGAGTTTTTTCTGGAGTATTGGAAATATTTTAAAATTAAATTATATAATGTTGCACAACTATAAATTTACTAAAATACCACTTACACTTAAAAAACAGGTGACTTTTGTAGTTTGTAAATTATACTTCATTAAAGCTATTATAAGTGTGCACCAGAGGAAAATAAACCCTTATTTTTTTAATCATTCTGATTAATGTTTTAATATTATGTGGAGAATATTTTCGTTATATTTTTTAACACTATCGTTTTAGGTCCCTATTTCTTTTTTAATCATTTATGCATTAATAGTGTTTTATAAACGGTATTTGCACTTAAGTGTTTCCCATACTAAGCCAAATTCTAGGGAAAATTAGTGTTAACTAGCACATCTTGCATGAAAATATTACAATAAAGCCCAGCAAAGAAATATGTGGATGTACAGAAGCAGGCATTAATTCAGAAGTCTTTATTTAGTTCAAGGGATGTGCTTTGCTTAATGATGCTATAACACAGAGTGGAACATTTTTATATGTACACACATATGAATGTTAATGCATTTAAAAAACAATAATAAAATTTAAAAAGTCTAGAAGTATATGCACCATGCCAAAAACCATACTTACTTCTGTTGGAGGAATGGGGCTTGGGGAGTGGGGGAGGAGGGTAGTTAAGGAGAATGTTTTACTTAACCTGTGTTATTTAACTTTTTATAAGATTTGTTTATGTGTTGCTTATTTAACTCATAGAAAAGGAAAGTATAGAGACTAAACAATGAAAAAGAACAAGGAAGGTCAGACCCTGAATTAAGGCAGTGCAGGGAGAGAAAGTGACAAGTATGTAATCGCCACCCCGGCTGGCGTGGTTCAGTGGCTGAGCGTCCACTGCGCAGCCTGGCGGTCCCAGTCGGTCACGTGCCCCAGGCTGTGGGCTCAGTCCCCAGCAGGGGCGTGTAGGAGGCAGCTGATTGATGATGTTTCTCTCTCATTGATCTTTCTGTCTATGCTGTTGCTTTCTATCCCTCTTTTTTCTTCTCTCTCTAAAAATCAATAAAAAACATTTAAAAATATATTTAATTACCAAGATGCATTGCAAAATCATTGCAAGAACCAACTGAGAATGATAAGTAGAACATTGAACATAAATATGCACAATACTTTATTAAATTTATGAAACAAAATGGGAAATTGTTACACATACTGACTAAAAGAAGCAGATACAATGTAATGTGTATAACTTAGTTTATAATAGTAAAAAAAGGTAGGAAAATGGAGGAAAAGGAAGATAACAATGAGAGTACTTAAAGTTAAGTAAATAGAGTAGCCCTTATCACTCTGTGTTTTCTTTAAAGGATTCCTGAATAATCAGAAGTAACTGGAAAGAAACCTTGCTATAATTGGGGATTGGCCAAATGATATTATTGCAAAAAATTCAGAAAATAAGTAAGAATTGCTTGAAAAGGAAAATTTACACCCACTTACATTCACACTTTTAAGCAACAGTCTGAGATAAAACATATACACCTCTAGTGTCTACTTATTATTCAGTTTTCTAGCTTTCAAACCCATGGTTAACTATCTAACATTTTTTTACTAATTGGGCACTTTTTTTTTCTTTTTCAGAGAGGAAAGGAGAGGAAGAGAGAGAGAAACATCAGTGACGAGAGGGAACATTGACTGGCTGCCTCCTGCACGTTGGACCGAGCCTGCAACCCAGGCATGTGCCCTTGACTGGAATCAAGCCTGCGACTCTCCCATCTGCAGGCCAACGCCCTATGCATTGAGGCAAACTGGCTAGGGCACAATTATGTTTTATGAATTTTATTATGAATTTGGTATATTTTCTACATTAGCATATATTATGGAAAATGTGGGGAAACAAGTGAAAACAGCTTACTTAAAAAGTGAAGTTGAAATGTTAATGTCACAAAGCAAAAGTTTTCCCTAAAATTTGGATCCTAAAAATCTGATATTTTGTTTGAAAAAATGAATACAATACATCCTTTCTATATAACAAAAGCCTAATATGCAAATTGTCCCCTTGGGTGGTCATTCAACTCTTGAGTTCGACCACTCGCTATAACATGCACTGACCACCAGGGGACTGCGGAACATGGCGTTGGCAATGCTGTGACTTCTCACCGGCTACTGGGGGTTGGGGGTGACAGGGAGACAGGTGCATTGAGAATGCAGGGTATCCCCCAAGCTCGCTCTCACTCCCCCTGCTACTCTCCCCCAGGACACCAGGGCTCACGTGCCAGGGAAGCCCCCACACTCAGGTGCCGGACGCCCGCGAGGAGCCTGCCCCATACCCCATGGCGTCTGCTGAGTAAGCAAGTCTGCAGCTGCCAGGACCCAGGGGCCAGTCGGGCTTCCCTGTGGGTTTGTACAGGAGCCAGTCTGCGAGGCCTGCCAGCAGAGGGCGCACTGCCTGCCTGGCTACCGTGTGGCGCTGCGAGGGGGCCTAGAGGCCCACACTGCACCCCAGACCATGGCATCCAGCCACACTCACCACCTCTCTGCTGGGGACTCAGGCACAGGGGGGTGCCCAGGGCCCTGCGGTCAGCTGCGACCTGCCCATCCATGCCAGACAGTCATGCTTTGATTGCCGACCAGGCCTGGGGAGTGCACCCATGCATGTATTTCGTGCCCTGGGCCTCTAGTAAATACATAAAGTAAAAGGTGATATTCCCATTCTTTGTTTCTTAGTCCCATTTGCTAAAAGTAACTCGTATAAATTTGGATTAAATTTACAAATCTCCTTTATCCTATATGATAGAGGTAATATGCAAATGGTTGTTACGCCGTGACGCGTAACGACCCATCAGCAGGAGGGTGGGCCAGTGAGCTTCAAGTGGCAGAGAGCTACAGGCGGGTGGTGCAGCCAACCACGAGCAACAGTGGCCAGAGAGGCAGCGAACTACTTGCGCATGCCCACAGCCACACGCATTAGCCAATCAGGAGCAAATTACACAAATAAACTCCAAACAAGATGGCTGTGGCCACGGAGAGCAGGAGGGAGGCTTGGGTTTCCCTGGCAGTGGAGGAAGCCAAGCTTTCCCATGTGCCATTGCAGGCCTAGGCCTCCACTCAATGTTACAGAGTTTCAATTATAGAAGGTACATAATCCCAACAGAAATGACAGCAGTCACAGAGCTGGAGAAACAGAGGCTAGGGTTGCCCGGGCGATGGAGGAAGCTAGGCTTTTGTAGCCCTAGCACCTAGGCCTCCACTCTAGGCTACAAAGTCTCAATTATATCATCGTCATGGAGCCAGCAGAAAGCGTGGCTCTGCTCTAGGCTACAAAGTTTCAATTGTAGACATAAATTAATCCCAGATCTCAGGGCCTCACTTGGGTCGCTGGGGGGCATGGCTGGCCTGCAAACCACCACAGTCCCCTCGCCTAGGCCACCCCACACCCCAAGGGAACCCCCACCCTGATTTGAGACACCTTCAGGGCAAAACAGCTGGCCCCCACCCATGCACCAGGCCTCTATCCTATCTAATGAAAGAGTAATATGCAGATTGATCATCACTCCAACACACAAGAGGGCTGCCCCCATGTGGTCAAAGATCCTGCCCCCATGTGGACACAAGATGGCCACCACAAGATGGCCAGCAGGGGAGGGCCGTTGGGAGATTCCAGGCCTGCAAGGGAGGCAGTTGTGGTCAATCAGGCCAGCAGGGGAGGGCAGTTAGGGGTGACCAGGCCAGCAGAGGAGGGAAGTTGGGGGCAAACAGGCTGGCAGGGGAGCAGTTAGACATCAATTAGGCTGGCAGGGTAGTGGTTAGGGGGTGATCAGGCTGGCAGGTACTAGCAGTTAGGGGCAATCATGGAGGCAGGCCGGTGGGCAGTTTGAAGCCAGCAGTCCTGGATTGTGAGAAGGATGTCCAACTGGGATCAGGCCTTAATGGGCAGTCAGACATCTCTCGAGGGGTCCCAGATTGGAGAGGGTGCAGGCTGGGCTGAGGAATATTCCCTGTCCCCCTGTGCATGAATTTCGTGCACCGGGCCTCTAGATTCATACATAAATTACTTATTTAACATAATACGTTGTGAGTGATGATGCGTCGCGCAGAGCAGCATCCTTTGAACCTGAGACATTTCATTGGTCCTTTCCCCTAGGTTCTGTAGTTGCAGTTTTTCTTCTCTTGAAAGTCCTAACTCCTATAACATAATTCAGGAAGTACCCGTTCATAAGAGAAAGAAAAGATATTAAATAATTTTTATTTTTATTTGTTTCTTCATGGTTAAACCTTTTGCTTTCCTCAACCTTAAAAATTTATTTCTGATCCTTCTCCATTCCTATGAGAAGATATTTTGGGTTAGCATTGCAGTGTATTCAGTTTATTACAACTGAGGTTATTTTTAAAGGTAATAGAAAATATTTTAGTCACATCTTGGTTTTGTTTCTTCTTTTTATAACTGTTGCAGTGTCCTACAAAATTCATTAGTCTCCAGTAATTTTTTGTTTCTCTCTGCTCTCCCGGGCAGTGAAGTAATTAATAAACTGTCCTTATATTCAAGTATTATTAAACAAAATAAAAACTTAATTCAAAGTATTTTTATATACCTTACAAATATAAAAATATCTAGGAAAAAATCAGATTTACAATGGATAGTGCTGCTGTTTTTTAGAAACAGTTGGAAAATTTATTTTCTCTATAATTTTAGTAACACAATAAATGGCACAGAAAAAAAACTTTCTTTTACTAAGAAAGCCTGTGTGTGAGTGGTATAGAGACCATCAATTTCTTTTTGTCTTTTCATTGCTTGCTTTCTTCATTTTTTTTTTAAGTTCAGTTTTAGTTTTTACCACTTGATGGCAGTGATGGAGCTGGAGCTATCCAAGAAGGTTAGGGAAAGGACTCATTATGAATAACAAAAGGGTAAATACAAAAGAAAACTCTGACATTTTAATATTATTCACATTTCTATGTGCTATTACTTTATTGCAAGTGACAGCAATAGGGGGAAAGCCTCTAGATGGAGCTTCAGTACTTTCTAAGGGAGGATTTTTGCTATCTTTCCAAATATGTGCTTTATATTGTTTTACATAGTATATTGATTTTTTTAAAAAATTTAAGGATGAATTTATATCAGTTGTAATTAGGAAGATGAATTCACCAACTCCATCATTAATTTGAGAAATGGTTAGTAGTATCTTAAATTTCTATTTTATTGTCAGCATTTATTGAAAGTATGTTAAAAGTGTTAGCTAAATGGTCCTAACTATAATTAAAATGAGCTTGCATATCTAACAGGTTAGAAAAAACATTTTATTAATAGGAAATCAAGTGCTTAAAAATCACTATTGTACCATAATTAAATGTGACCATCTATCTTGTTAATTGTTATGCCTGTTATCATTTAATATTCATGTTCTTCAGAGAACATAAATATTTTTCCAATTCCCCAATTTTTAAAAAATTAAAGTTAATTTAAATTAATCAACATTTATAAAATTATGCCAAATATTCTCTTAAAGAACATACATGTTCTTTAGTAAATATTCTTACTTGTATCAGAAATGTTTTCCTTTTATAGTCAAATAGAGTCTATTATTGCATTGTAACAAAGGTGGTTATTTTCATTAGAAAAAGGTGGATGTTAATGTTTTCAATATACAGTTGATCTTAATTTCTACTTCTTTTAGAATAACAAGAAAATTCAAAACAAGAAGTAAGTTTTCTTACCTTCCTATTAGTATACCATTACCTGAACTGTGATATCTTGTAAATTATTTCAGTAAGTATGTGCTATTGGTTTATAATTGGTATTTTTGGCACTCAAAATGTTAGAGGGAAACCATCAGTAGTATTTGGTTTGATATTAACATAAATGTTTTATGTTGAAAGAGAATGTCTAACTGGAGAATCATATAAGAAGCATGAAAAAATGATTTGTGGTAGTTTTACATTTTTTAGTTTCTTGAATAAAATTCTTTTTCTCTATTGAGACATAAAGCTTCCTGAAACAGTAGTTGCCAGAAACTCTTTACAATTACATTTAATTATAGTATTAGTTAACAGTTTATTTTATTTTTGGCTAAGCAAATTCATTTCAGGTTGTATAAAAAGTGAACTAAATTTGCAACGTAATTTGATTGTTAATAACCTCAATAGTAACAATCTCTCAGAAAGCCATGTCTGACTTTATTTGTTTTTTACTTTACTAAGTTTTAGGACTCTGGTTTAAAGCGAACACATTTCAGCAACATTTCATAATTTTTCAAGTGTCTCCTTTTATTGCTAAAACCTAAACCAAATAATTGCATTAAATTCGCTTTCAATTTCATAATGAAATGGATTTGAAAAGATATGATCTGTTTCTTGGGATAAACAATTTGCAAATCAAAACTTGATGCTTTTATGAATGTCTGTAAATGGTAACCTTGTAATAGTAATTACTATTTAAATAAATTCCTTTAAAATAATTATGGTTAAGTTTCAGCTCCAATTGTAACTTAAGGAAACTTCTCTTGACAAAGGAAAACTGACCCGTTCTCCATTTCTCAGAAGCATTTGCCCTGTGAAGAAATAGGTTATATATCATGTTAATTTTACATGTTAAAACTTTTTTTTTAGGGCTAAAGAATAAAGTATGCAATTGTTATTAACTACATGCAAACAGGCGTAAATTTGGTAGAGGAAAATTTCCTCTATTTTTACTTTGAGGTTGCTGAGTTGCATTTTCTGCTTTTTATTCATTTGGTGATAGGTAGTATCATCTTGAGTACTTAAAATTCATTTAGATTGCTTTTGCAGGTATTAGCACCAAAATGTGCAATAACGCATTTCTATTGACTTAACACTTACAGTTTTATTTAGAGTATTATACTCACTTGCAGCATCAGTACTATAACCTTCATTAACAGTAAAAGTCATTATCAATAAGACAAAAATAACTTAAGTAGAAAAAGACAATAAAGTTCTTTCTTTTTGGAAGCTAGTTTTTAAAAATAAATTTTCCTGAAATGTAGTCTACTTAAGATATTTTTATTAAACCATATGTTGAATATAAAATAAGCACAAGGAAATGTGTAGCATTTATTATAGTGCTTAATGAAAACCTTTTGTCAAAATATTTTATGATTATACAAGAAAAAGCCCTGCACTGCTCCTGTTATTAACACAGACTCTGAACAATACAGATTACATCTGTCAGTTATGTCTGTCAATCCCATTATAAGTGTTTGACTGTTGTATTTCCACTTGTGTTCAAGTTTATATATATATATATATATATATATATATATATATATATACACACGCACACACATACACACACACACACACATATATGTATGTAATTGATTTTAGAGAGGAAAAAAGGGGGAGAGAGACAGAAACATCAGTGTGGGGAGAGAATCGTTGCTCTGCTGCACGCCCCACACTGGGGGTCAAGCCCTCAGCCGGGGCGTGTGCCCTAACTGGGAATCAGACTGGGACCTCCTGGTTCATAAGTTGGCACTAAACCACGAGCCACGCTTGTGTTCAAGTTTCGATTTTACATTAATATTGGATAGCTTTCATTACTATCTAAAATATGGTTATATAGGAGCTAGAAAAACAAACTGGTGCTCTAGTTGTTACTCACCCCTTTCATTTACTACAGCATTAAAGAATTCATGTTTTGTTTTATTTTTTAAAAGAAATTATTTATAGTAAAATAATTTGTGTTTCATTTTATATTATGTCATCAGGCTACCTAAGCTACTGAAATACTTTCCCAAGACACACAATTTTTTCAAAAAAGTCTTTTAATGAAGTTGTACCATGTAGTTGATTTCTTGGTGTTGTTCCCGATCCTGGATCCATTCCCTTTCCCTAAAAGTTTCATTATTAACAAGAAAAAAATAGGATCACTTCTCTGATAACACCATGACTTTTTAAAAAATATATTTTGTTGATTTTTTTACAGAGAGGAAGGGAGAGGGATAGACAGTTAGAAACATCGATCAGCTGCCTCCCACACACCCCCCACTGGGGATGTGCTCGCAACCAAGATACATGCCCTTGACCGGAATCAAACCTGGGACCTTCAGTCCACAGGCTGATGCTCTATCCACTGAGCCAAACCGGTTTTAGCAACACCATGACTTTTTAAGCCAAAGACAAAAAATATCAATGAACCAACCCTCTGAAATAGTCTTCTGTATCCTTTAAATTTTTATGAAGATAAATCATATTAAGTGAAAGGCCATATTAGTGTAATTAATTTTATGGTAAAACATTTTAATTTTAAATATGAAATTTGGTAAGGCTTTAAGTGACATAGCTCTGATTTATGAAGCAAACTTGCATTCAAATATAAGTGTGATGGTCTACAAAAATTATAGTTGATTGAAAATATATATATATATACTTAAAAATTAGCTGATACCTAAAAAACATCTATATGAATTAGTAGCTTATTAATCAAGGTTAACTAAATAATAAAGTCATGTAGTAAGGCAAAATGTATATAAAATCTGTAGAGTGGATTATATATTACGTGGATATCATTATAATATACTAGAGGCCCAGTACACGAAAATTTGCACTTGCAGGGTCCCTAAGCCCAGCCTGTGCCCTCTCACAGCCTGGGAGCCCTCGGGGGATGTCTGACTGATGGCTTGGAATGGGCCAGAGCCATTAGTCAGACATCCTTGGCGTTGCCAAGGAGATGGGAGAGGCTCCCACCACCACCACTGTGCTCACAGCCGTTACCCTGGCTTGTGGCTGAGCCGAGCTCCTCCTGTGGGAGTGCACTGACCACCAGGGGGCAGCTCCTGCACTGAGCACCTGCTCCCTGTTGGTCAGTGTGGTCATTCTCGGTTGTTCTACCGTTAGGTTCAATTTACATATTACCCTTTTATGTAGGATTAAATAGGATGTCTGTAATATATATTTTATGTCACATTGAGGAAGAAATAATTATTGAGTTTTTAGTAAGAAATAATGGTATTGTAAACATTAGGAAATATATAGAAAATTTTCAACATTTCTATTCATCTGCTATAAATATCAGTTAGATAATTTATTTTTTAAAAACATTTTAATATTTTAAAGAAAACTCTTGACTTAGTCTTCTTGCTAACAGATTAATTAAATGTAGCATAAAAGTATAATTAATAGTTAAGTAAATTCATGTAGCTGAGGATGACCTGTGAACAGGAAACTTTAATAGATACAATGACATATTTATACATGTATATGAATTAAATCCATGATTTCAGGTTGTTTTAACCTATATTTTATGATTTATGTTTTTATCCCAGACCTGATACATAAGTTAATTTAGTAAAATATTGAAGTTGAAAAAATGTTTTAATATTTTGCTTCCTTTTTTTAAAAATACATTTTATTGATTTTTTACAGAGAGGAAGGGAGAGATAGAGTGGAAAACATCGATGAGAGAGAAACATTGATCAGCTGCCTCCTGCACACCCCATACTGGGGATGTGCCCACAACCAAGGTACATGCCCTTGACAGGAATCCAACCTGGGACCCTTCAGTCTGCAGGCCGGTGCTCTGTGCACTGAGCCACACAGGTCACGGCTGAAGTTGAAATGTTTAAGTATTTAATTATTTATCTTAGATTTTGTTAGGTATGTAGAATGGACATCTTTTATATATATTTAAAGAACCCAATGAAGTAACTTTTATTTTCTTATAGACTAACATAAACACTGCTTTTAAAAATAAATGTTTTATCCTAATGGGTATGATTTTGATATGAAAAGCCATAACAACCCTTTTTATAACAAAAAATCTTAATATGTCCAGGTTTAACTATAAATTAAAAGTACACTTAAATAATCAGTTATAAGTATTTGAATGCTTCATAACAATATATAAAATGATAAGCTTCACGAATATGAATTTAAACCCACAGTGAAACTTAAATTAGCTAGTAAATGTAAGAATTTGGGTTACTTTGTCTATAAATTTTGACCCTAAGTTTTTGTTCATGGGCTCAAGAGTTGTGGAAGTGGGAGGGTAATCTAAATTTAAATATCCTTTCATGAACGTAGACCTCTTAGCCCATTTCTTACTTTAATTAATGTGTACTATTTAGAAAATTCACAGGGTGTACTCTTTTGCATTTAAAGTAGTCTTAAGTTCAAAGACTTCAGAGGGGAAAGGATTAAGGCAACTTTCTCATCTGAACTCCTGACTTCTCCATCACGGGTACTTTTTGCGTATACTAGTTTCTCTTTCTAATTTATTATGTGTAGACAGTTATTAAATATACACATATAATTATCTTGAGTTTTTTGAAGGAGAGTATTTTGTTACTAATGTATGTTCTCATTTATCTTAAAAATTAACTTGCTTTGACTTAAAATTTTTTTTATCAAATTGTAGAGTTTTCAACAAAATAATGTAGCCTCACAGAACTGTTAACAAAAAGCTCCTAAATCACTCAGATAAGGAACTGTAAATGTAACTAATTATGACCATAATTTTGTTAGCTTATCAATTAAGTTTTTTCTAATCATTTAATTGTGATTTTAATCAATGATAATACCCACAGTTTTGTTTTGTTTTGTTGTTTTAATTTTAAGTATGAATTTAAAAATAGATCTGTTTTGGGTGGAAGTGTGTTTAACTTTTGAAGACTGGTTTGATTTCTTAGATATCCCTAATGTAATGATTCAAAGAAGTGGGACATAATAAAAAATAGTAATACTAACCAGTCCTTATTTTCTTACCAACTAACTTATAGTCTTTAGTGTTCAAGTCTGTAACTCTGAACACTTGAAGTTCTGCATATTTACTACTATTCAAAAATGTGAGCAACCATTGCACAAAATAATTTAGAAACAAAGTAAATGACAAAATATTGAAGGTAAGAAGCACTTAGATCGGTGGTTCTCAACCTTTCTAATGCCGCAACCCTTTAATACAGTTTCATGTTGTGGTGACCCCCAACCATAATATTATTTTCGTTGCTGCTTCATAACTGTAATTTTGCTACTGTTATGAATCATAATGTAAATATCTGTGTTTTCTGATGGTCTTAGGCTCTACAGCAGCGTTCTCAACCTGGGGGTCGCCTAAGACCGTCCAGTTGATTTTACCTTGTTTCCCAAGTCACACCAGAGTCCCAATTAAACCGCTCTCTGTCTACCACTGAGGCACCTCCTCCTTGTCTTTCACAGCCATTTCCTACTTCAACTATTGCC
Source organism: Antrozous pallidus (assembly GCA_027563665.1). Taxonomy (NCBI): domain Eukaryota; kingdom Metazoa; phylum Chordata; class Mammalia; order Chiroptera; family Vespertilionidae; genus Antrozous; species Antrozous pallidus. The sequence continues at coordinate 22,186,896 of CM050511.1, forward strand.
GTACTTTCTCCAACCCATTCTGGCTATGTACTAATTCTTTGAAACATAGATGACATAGAATTTCATAACCTATATTTTCCTTGTTCCTTTTGTGATCTTTGCAAAGATGGACTTACAAATTATTATATAATTTGATGAAAATTTGGTCAAATGTGACAAATACGATAAAGCAAAATTTTTCAGATCTAAGAGCTATCAAACATTTCCTAGAGAAATAATAATCATGAAATATTCTTTAAGCAGCTATTACATAGTAAAATCTTTCTGAGGAAATGAGTCTTCTAAAATTCCTGGCTTCAGGAGATGCTAAAATTCCTGGCTTCAGGAGATGCATTAAAAAGATATGCAGTATCAAAGTATATACTCGGTTATTGATTTTCTTTTATTAATTGCCTGTTTGCTTCTTAAAATTACAGAAATTAGACTCTGCTACAGGAAAGTGAAATTATTGCAAATCTTCTCTCTGATTATAATCCTAAAACTAATCACATAGCAAATAGGAATAAAACATACAGTTTTATCTCTTGGATTGGTGGCTGGGACTAGGATATTAGGAATGTTTGGGCTGTTGGCAAATTATGTAAGGTTGAAGGGAAAAATAGATATATAATTGAGACTTACTGTTAGAGTTTTAGCTTAGATGACTGAGTAGATAGTGGTGCCATTTACCTAAAAGGAAAGACTAAGAAAGATCGAATTGGGAAAGAATTGAATGGGAATATACATTGAAAGAATTGGTTTCTGTTTACATTCCATCCTATGAATAATTTAGAAACTCACCCTGACAATCCTGGAAAATACAGGAAAACTGTAGTTGAATATTACGTATCTATTTATATGGAGATAAAGATTTCACCCTAAAAAAGTGAGTTAATTTCAGAGAGATAAAGAAAAGCATCTAATATCATTCCATTGCACTTCCTGATTTGCACTTTTATTTTACAAATTGTCATTTTTAAGTACTATAAAAAATTTTTTATTGAAATTGGAAGATAATATGAGAAAACAAACCTTCTATTTGCTAAATACAATAGATCGGTTTTAATTCTTATTCCTTCTTTCTGGTGTGCTTTACTGCATGCACATAGTGTGGAAAAGCTAATAATTATGTTAGTGGACTCACTTGCACTACAGAAAGTATTTGAATATAATATATCTTTGGCCACTTTTTTGAAGATGCAAATTAGATGGATGCTGCTTTTTCTCTTTTTAGCCATTGGTAACTTTCCATCCATTTAGTTATTATTATTGTTATTTATTTAAATCATTCATTCATTTATTCATTAACCTAGGCATCTTCTTTGGTATTTTTTCAATTTATTTTAGAGAGAGGAAGGGAGAGGGAGAGAGAGGTAGAAATATAAGTGATGAGAGGGAGTCATTGATCTGCTGCCTCCTGCATGCCTACTACTTGGGATTGAGACTGCAACCCGGACATATGCCCTGACCAGGAATTGAACCGTGACCTCCTGGTTCATGGGTTAATGCTCAACCACTGAACCACACTGGCCCAGTCTCCTATCCATTTTTTTTTTTTTTTTTTTAGTGTGGCATGGATTTGAAACCAGCATTTTCATTGATTGTAGCCACCTTTCACACATTCCTTACTATGCAGGGTAGAAACACCAGTGAGAAATTGGACTGAGCCATCCTAATAAAAGAGTAATATGCAAATTGACCGAACCTCTGATCAAGTGATGCCCACAGCCATGCCCATCAGCCAGTCAGGAGCAAATTATGCAAATAAACCCCAATCAACATGGCTGCGGCCATGGAGAGCAGGAGGGAGGCTTGGGTTTTCCCAGCAATGGAGGAAGCCAAGCTTTCCGCCTGCTATTGCCGGCCTAGGCCTCCACTCAGTGCTACAAAGTTCAATTGTAGAAGATACATCCCAACAGAAATGGTGGCAGCCACTGAGCTGGAGAGAACAGAGGCTAGGGTTGCCCGGGTGATGGAGGAAGCCAAGCTTATGTAGCCCTAGTGCGTAGGCCTCCACTCCAGGCTACAAAGTTTCAATTATAGAAAATAAATGTCTCAAACAGAAATGGCTATCACCATGGAGCGAGCAGAAGGCTTGGCTCTGCTCCAGGCTACAAAGTTTCAATTGTAGACATAGATTAATCCCAGATCCCACGGCCTCGTTTGGGTCACTGCGGGGGAGGCGTGACCGGCCTGCAAACCACCACAGGCCCCTCATCCAGGCTGCCCCATGCCCTAAGGGAACCCCCACCCTGATCTGGAACACTCTTCAGGACAAACCAGCTGGCTCCCACCCTTGCACCAGGCATCTATCCTATCCTATCCAATAAAAGAGTAATACCCAGACTGACCATCACTCCAACATACAAGAGGGCTGCCCCCATGTGGGCAAAGATCCTGCCCTTATGTGGACACAAGATGGCCAGCAGGGGCGGGCTTTGGGAGGTTCCAGACCTGCAAGGGAGGGCAGTTTTGGGTGATCAGGCCACCAGGGGAGGGCAGTTGGGAGGGACCAGGCCTGCAAGGGAGGGCAGTTGGGGCGATCAAGCCTGCAGGGGAGGGCAGTTAGGGATGACCAAGCTGGCAGAGGAGGGAAGGTGGGGGCAAACAGGCTGGCAGGGGAGCAGTTAGACATCAATTAGGCTGGCAGGGTAGTGGTTAGTGGGTGATCAGGCTGGCAGGCAGAAGTGGTTAGGGGCAATCAGGGAGGCAGGCAGGTGAGCAGTTTGGAGCCAGCAGTCCTGGATTGTGAGAAGGATCAGGCCTAAACGGGCAGTCAGACATCCCTCGAGGGGTCTCAGATTAGAGAGGGTGAGGCTGGGCTGAGGGACATCCCTCCCCACCCTGTGCACGAATTTCATGCACCGGGCCTCTAGTTTAACAATAACAGTCAGTTAACTGTTATCAAAGAAGTAGAGCTGTGGGCCTTTGGGACTATCCTCTTGAGCTGACATTCAAAGGCAGCATTTCTGTCTTTATAAAACTGCCAAGGACAGGGCAGGAATGACATTAGAAAAAGCCCTGTAAAAGGAACTTGCTCTGAAATTCAGGAGCAATCCTACCTAATAAAAGAATAATATGCAGATTGATCATCATTCCAACACACAAGATGGCCACCACAAGATGGCCAGCAGGGGAGGGCAGTTGGGAGGGACAAGGCCTGCAAGGAAGGACAGTTGGGGTTGATCAAGCCTGCAGGAATAGGGCAGTTAGGGGTGATCAGGCTGGCAGAGGAGGGAAGTTTGGGATGACTGGGTCAGCAGGGAAGGATAGTTGGGGGCAAGGGGGAACCCAGGCCTGCAGGGGAGAGCAGTTCGGGGGTGACTAGGCCTTCAGGGGATGGTAGTTAGGATTGACCAGGCCTGTAGGGAAAGGCAGTTCGGGCTGACCAGGCCTGCAGGGGAGGCCAGTTAGGCTTAGACAGGTTGGCAGGGGAGCAGTTAGGCATTAATCAGACTGGCAGGGGAGTGGTTAGGGGGTGATCAGGCTGACAGGCAGAAGCAGTTAGGGGCAATCAGGAAGGCAGGCAGGTGAGCAGTTGGGAGCCAGCAGTACTGGATTGTGAGATGGCTGTCTCTGTAGGATCGGGCCTAAAAGGGCAGTAGGACATCCCTCGAGGGGTCCCAGATTGTAGAAGGTGCAGGCTGGGCTGAGGGACACCCACCCACCCCTGTGCATGAAGTTCATACACTGGGAGCTCCTAGTATGGCAATGAAAGGGAATAAACGCAAAATTGCATTACAGTAAAGTCTCAGGCCAAAACCGATTTGGCTCAGTGGATTAGAGCATCGGCCTGTGGACTGAAGGGTCCTGGGGTCAATTCCGGTCAAGGGCATGTTCCTTGGTTACGGGTGCGTCCCCAGTAGGGGGCGTGCAAGAGGCAGCTGATCGATGCTTCTTTCTCATCGATGTTTCTAACATTCTATCCCTCTCTCTTCCTCTCTGTAAAAAATCAATAAAACACATTTTTTTTAAAAAATCTTAGTATGACGGGCTAATTCAGGGAAAGGGGTGTCTGTTAAAGCCAAAAGTTGTATATAATAAAGTAGGTTTTCTGAATACGTATGTTAAAAAATTGACAGTTTAGTTCGTTTACTCGTTTTTACTCATGTAGACACATTTGTGTAATTAAAATTAAGTGTGTATGAAAGTTTTCTACATGTATTTCAGTAATTTTAAAGTTATACTGAATAGGTCTAGTAAATGTGTACATGCACCCTGCATCACCAGGAATAAACAAATACACATAGCTGATGCATGGCTGAGCACTTGTTGTTGGAACCTTGGGCCAGCTGGAGTTAAAACCGCTGCAGAAAGTCAGGCCACTGGACAACAGACCCATTACCATGTGTGATGCAGTGTGATCACTTGCTAATCATTCGCTAAACATTGTTTACAAGTGATGACTCTGGGAATTAAATATGTACACTTGAGTTGTAGCTATGTAATATTTATTTACATTGGAGAAATTACTACAGTTCTTTTTTATCAACATATGTCCTATTCACTAAAATTTGTTAAAAATAGCAGTGAATTAATAACAAAAATAACTTGTTAATTTAATTATAAGCAAATCTTAAGAGCATTTTAAAATTAACAGGGTGTTGATTTTCACGTATGACATTCAATCTGGAAATTTTGTCTGTTAAATCTGAAATCCATTAAAGCGAGGTCTGCTAAACCAAGAATTTACTGTAGGTGAATGACAGATTTTAAAAGTTTCCTTTGTTATGTATAGGACCTGTCTAGGCTCAGCTTTCAGATGAAATCATTTGGCTCTGCTATTGAAAAATGCAGTAGACAGAGACAGAGGAAGGTAAAGTTGTTATGTGACCGCATATACAAGAGCGGTTCCATCTATCTGTCTATGTATATAAAACCCTAATATGCAAATAGACTGAACCATGGAACAGCCAGTTGCTATGACATGTGCTAACCACCAGGGGGTGTGCGCGGAACATGGCATGCATTAGCTGCAGTGGGATGGTGGAGCAGGTGAGCGGGGGCGCCAGACCAAGGCAGGGTATCGGTTGCTGTCATCAGGGAAGCCTCTGGTGGTTACTGAAAATTTTTCCTCCCACATGCTGTAGTCCCACCTGGTGCTCTTACCTGCCGCCAGTGCTGGAGCTGTCATTCACACCCACTGTTGGCACCTGGCATGGCGGCTGGCACCAGTCCTGATCACTCAGCACCATCAGCGGATAAGAGTGGCAGCTGCTGGCTCCAATTCACCCTGAGGGTTGCTCTACCTCCCCCGGCTCCTGAGGGGTAATCAGGGAAGCAGCTGCTGTTTGCACCTGCTTCAGCCCCAATCACTGCACACTGTCAGCATGTGGGAGCGGTGGCAGGAATGGGGCTGTTAGCAGACAGGGGACTGGGGCCACAGTGGGAGGGGCCAGGCAGGGGCATGGAGGATGGGCTGAGACCCGTTCCTGTGCCCACTGCAGCCTTGCAGCCCAGAGTTCCTTTCAAGGTGCATGAATTCTTGCACTGGGTCCCCAGTCTATAATAATCTATACTAATAAAAGCCTAGGTGGTCCTCACGCTCTCAACATGCAACATTGTCACAAGATGGCTGTGTGCACAGCAGAGGCGGGGCATGGAGGCCTCTCCACATGTTGAGGCCTGGAGGTCCTGCGACTCCTCTTGGCAAGGAGAAGGCTGGTCCCAGCATCTCCACCACCTTACGTGGGGGAGGCCGGTCCTAAAGGAGGAGGCAGATTGTGGCAGGGAGGGCAGTTGTGGGCAATCAGTTCGGCAGGGGAGGGCAGTTGGGGGTGATCAAGCCTGCAGTTAGGCGTCAATTAGGCCAGCAGGGGAGTGGTTGGGGGCAATAAGGCTGGCAAGCAGAAGTGGTAAAGGGCAGTTAGGCAGGCAAGCAGTTAGGAGCCAGCAGTCCCAGATTGTGGGAGGGATTTACGACTGCCAGTTTAGGCCCAGTTCCACAGGGGATTGGGCCGAAACTGGCAGTCAGACATCGCCTAAGGAGTTCCAGATTGGAGAGGGTGCAAGCTGAGGGACACCCCTCCTGTGCATGAATTTTGTGCACCAGGTTTCTACTAAAAGCATAATATGCTAATTAGACTGGTTGTCCTTCCTTCTGGGGTTGGGGCCAAGGGCCTTGCACAAATTTTATGCATCGGGTCTTTAGTAAGGTATAATGGAGCTGGGAAATTCCTTTCACCTAGGGATGGTATAGCTGTCATAATGTCATAGTGCAATCCATTACTCACATGTTTGTGGTGATATTGATATAAACCTATTGGGCTACCAGTTGTATAAAAGCATAGCACATATAATTATTTGCAGTACATCATACTTGATAATGATTATAAATAACTATGTTACAGGTTTATGTATTTTCGTTATTTTAGAGTACTCTTTCTACTTAATTAAAAAAAAGTTTGCTGTAAAACAGTGTATCATGTTATGCCAGTATAACAATCTCATCTCAGTTGTATTGTTTGCTCTTGTGCTTGATGTAATCTCATGTTGTTTTTTACACTAACATGCTATATATGTGTGTAGCCTAGGAGCAGCAGTAGGTTATAACTTACACCTGGGTTTGTAGTAGGCTACATCATCTAGGTTTCTGTAAGTATATCCTGTGATGTTTGCACAACAAAACTGAATAACAGCAAAGTTCTCAGAATGTATTCCTGTCATTAAGTGGCATGTGATTGTATTAACTCTAATATCTAATACTTGTTCTGTGATGCTTTTTAATTTCCTATGTATAGGCACATGTCATCTATGAATAGAATTAGTATTAATTCTTCTGTTCCAATTTGGTTTTCTTTTATTACTTTTTCTTGACTAATTGCTTAGGTTACAACTTCCAGTAGTACAAGATGTCATAAGCAGATATTTTTCTTATTACTTACCTTAAGGGAAAGTTTTTAGATATTTACCATTTAGTATGAGATTAGCTATAGGTATTTCATAGATATACTTTATCAACTTAAGAAAGTTCCCTTCTAGTCTTAGTTCGTTTAGTGTTTTGTTATCAAATAGTGTTGGATTTTATCATTTTCCCTGCATTAATTGAGATGGTTATGTGTATCTTCATTTAATCAATATGTTGTATTATTATTTTCATTGATTTCCATATACTGTAACACCCTTGTATTCATGGGATAAATCTATTTCACTTGGTCATGGTCTATAATCCTTTTTTTTTTTTTTATGTTGCTGTATTTGGTTTACTAGAAGTTTGTAGAGGAATTTTGCATCTATATTCATAAGAGATATTTGTCTATAGTTTTCTTTTTTTGTGGTGTTTGTCTGTCTTTGATATCAAAGTTCCATAGAATAAGTTAGAAAGCATTTCTTCCTCCTGTATTTTTTGGAAGATTTTGAAGAGAACTGTGATTGCTTTAAATGTTTCATAGAATTCACTAGGAAATCATCTGGTTTCAATGGTTGGGCTTTGCTTTGTTAGGCATTAGTGGATGGGCGCTTTTTTCCTGTAGTTTCTGTGTTTGTTTGTTTGTTTGTTTTTTATTGGTCAGTCACTTCACTTGTTATAGTTCTATTCAGTTTTTCTATTTCTTCATGAGTCAGTTTTTGTGTTTCCAGGAATTTGTCTATTTTATCTGGGTTTTCTAATTGTTTAGCATACAGTTTATTGTTTTTATTTCTGTAAGAGTGTTAATAATGTTCCCACTCTCACGCCTGAGTTTATTAGACTCCTTTCTTTCACAATTGACATTTTCAGAGAACCAATTTTTAGCTTTGTGGTTTCTCTATTGTTTTTCTGTTCTCTATTTATCTCTGCTCCAGCCTTTTTTATTTCCTTTCTCCTACTTGCTGTGGGTTTAGTTTGCTATTATTTTTCTAATCCACTAAGGCAGAGATTAGGTTGAGATTTCTGTGTTTGTCATCATTTATATCTGTAAAATTCCTTTTGAGCACTGCTTTTAAAAAATATATATTTATTTCAGACAGGAAGGGAGAGTGAAAGAGAGTGAGATAGAAACATCAATGATGAGAGAGAATCATTGATCAGCTGCATCCTCCATGCCCCCTACTAGGGATTAAGCCCATAACCCAGGCATGTGCCCTGAACGGGAATGGAACCATGATCTATTGGACAGGTCAGTGCTCAACCGTTGAGCCATACTGGCTGGGCTATTATATCTTATAAATCAGTGGTTCTCAACCTTTCTAATGCCGTGACCCTTTAATATAGCTCCTCATGTTGTGATGACCCCCAACCATAAAATTATTTTTGTTGCTATTTCATAACTGTAATTCTGCTACTGTTATGAATTGTAATGTAAATATCTGTGTTTTCTGATGGTCTTGGGCAACCCTGCTAGCTGTTCTCAACTTGTAGAACCGCTGCTGTAGAGCCTAAACAAAAGTACTTGAATATTAACTTTTATACTTATCTATATAGTTATTTTTACCAGTGTCCTTTTATTTTTCATATAGATTTCACTTACTTTCTAGTAGTTTTTCCTTCCAGCCTGGAGGACTTTTTAGAGCATTTCTTCTAGAGCAAGTCTACTCTCAACTTTTGTTTAATTGAAATATCATAATTTCCCTTTCATTTTTGAGGTATAGTTTTATTGTACATAGAATTCTTGGTTAATACATATTTTTAGCACTTTATATATGCCATTCTGGAACCTTCCAGTTTCTATGGTTTCTAATGTGAAAGTAGCTGTTAATATTATAGAGAATCCCTTGTATATTCCGAATTGCTTCTCTTTCAGCTTTCAGGATTTTCTCTGTCTTTATCTTTCAACAATTTAGTTATCATATTTCTAGGTGTGGATCTTTTTGAGTTTATTTTACTTGGATTTATTGAGACCCTGGATGTGTACTGTATATTCATGTCTTTCACCGAAGTTTTGAAATTTTTAGCCACTTTTTATTCAAAAATTTTTTTCGGTCCTCATCTCTCTTCTCCCTCTTGGACACTCCTTATATTGGTACTGCTGGTGGTAGCCTGCCAAGGCTCTTTTCATTTATTTATATTCTTTTTCATGCTCCTCATATTGGTTAATCTCAATTTATCTATCTTCAATTGTATAGATTCTTTCTTCTGCCTGCTTAAATCTTTTTTTGAGCCTTCTATAGAAAAATTTTTACCTGTTATTGGATTTTTCAAGCCAGAATTTCCTTTTGGTTCCTTTTTAAGATTTCTGTCTCTTTATTGCTATTACAAATTTGGTGAAACATTATTCTCATACTTTTTTTAGTTCTTTGTACTTGCTCTTGAGCATATTAAAATAGTTTATTTATAATCTTTGTCGAGTAAGTCCAATGTTTGAACTTCCTCACGGGCAATTTCTATTAATTTATGTTTCCCCATGTGTGAACCAGATTTTCTTGTTTCTATGCATGCTTTATAATTTTTAATGAGTATTGGACATTTTGAATATATAATGTGGTAATTAGATTCTTCCACCACACCAGGTTTTTTGTTTGTTTGTTTGTTTGTTTGTTTGCTTCCTTTGGTTGAAAGCGTTTGTTTAGTGACTTTTCTAAATTTGTCACGTAGATATTCTTTGCCATGTGTGGCCACTGATGTCTCCATTTCGTTGGCTTAGTGGCCAGCTAATGACTCAGCAGGGATTTCCTGAAAGGTTTAGGAAAACCATCCCCAGTCTTTGCTGGCGGGTTCCCATGTGTTGTGGCAGGCGTTGGTCCCTCAGCCAGGCAGGTTCAGCCCTCAGTCAGCCTTCGTTTTCTGCTTGAGCACGGCCTAACCACCAGACAGTGGTGGGAATTGAGGGTTTTTCCAGAAGACTCTAAATAAATACCCTTTCTGAGTTCGTATTCCACCTTGGGTATGCACATGGTCTTATGGTTTCTAAGGAATATGAGGGAGCTTTTCAAAAGCCTATATATCCAAAGCATCCTCCTCGCTAATCTTTTTTCTCAAGCTTTTTGATGTTTCCGTGGTACATTCCCATTCCTATCCCTTGCCCTGATTGGCACCAGTTAACAAATTTGCCCTTAAATGTTTTTGACAAATACCCTGGATGGTTGCCTCTTTGTCCTGGAAGGGTTCTATATTTGATAAAATAAGGGTAGCCTTTTACACAATTTGTCAGGGAGCCAGTGACAGGCCAAACAAACAAACACAAATTTTGAGAACAAAGTCTGCTTTGATTCCTCCAGCACTGGGAACCCACACCAAGAATCCAGATTGGGCCGAGACCAGTTTGGCTCAGTGGATAGAGCATCGGACTGCGGACTGGAGGGTCCCGGGTTCGATTCCCATCAGGAGCATGTACCTTGGCTGTGGGCACATCCCCAGTAGGGGGCATGCAAGAGGCAACTGATCGATGTTTCTTTCTCATCAATGTTTCTGACTTTGTATCCCTCTCCCTTCCGCTCTGTAAAAAATCAATAAAAGAAGAATCCAGATTGGCATCTTCAAAACCCTAACTGATAATCAACTGCCTTTTTCTTGATCAAGTGCTTGCTTGATTGCTGTAAGCCTTTAACTGATTTTCAGAGTGCAGATAAGAGTAATTTGGACAGTTTTTGCCAGATTATTTGTTGTTTCTGTGCAGGGACAGGCTTTTGGAGTTCCTTACCCTTCAATTTTAGCTGTTGTCCCATTGCATTGTTAGAATTTTGACAAACATATCCCTTTCACAGTTGTTGCTTTTTTAAAGAATGACTATTTGTCTCTTCTTTATAGAGGTCAACCCAATCCTATATAATAAAAGTAATATGCAAATTGACCATCACTCCAGCACACAAGATGGCTGCCCCATGTGGACACAAGATGGCCACAGGGGAGGAAAGGAGGGACCAGGCCTGCAAGGGAGGGCAGTTGGTAGTGATCAAGCCTGAAGAGGAGGGCAATTAGAGGTGACCAGGCCTGCAAGGGAGGGCAATTGGGGCGACTGGGCCTGCAGGGAAGGACAGTTGGGGGGGACCCAGGCCTACAGGGGGGAGCATTGGGGAGGACCAGGCATGCAGGTGAGGGTAGTTGGGGCCAATGAGGCGTGCAGGGAAGGGCAGTTGGGGAAGGGGGGACCAGGCCTACAAGGGAGGGCAGTTGGAGGCGATCAAGCCTGCAGGGGAAGGCAGTTAGGGGTAACCAGGCTGACAGAGGAGGAAAGTTGGGGGCAACTGGGCTTGCAGGTAAGGGCAGTTGGGGGGGTGGGGGGAGAAACCCAGGCCTGCAGGGGAGAGCAGTTGGGATGGACCATGCCTGCAGGTGAGGGCAGTTGTGGGCAGGGGGGACCAGGCCTGCAGGGGAGGGCAGTTAGGGGTGACAGGGGAGCAGTTAGGCATCAATCAGGCTGGCAAGGAAGTGGTTAGGGGTTGATCAGGCTAGCAGGCAGAAGCAGTAAGGGGCAATCAGGAAGGCAGGCAGGCAAACAGTTGGGAGCCAGCAGTCCTGGATTGTGAGAGGGATGTCCGACTGCCCGTTTAGGCCCTATCCCACCTGGATTAGGCCTAAACAGGCAGTCAGACATCCTTTGAGGGGTCCCAGATTTGAGAGGGTGCAGGCTGGGCTGAGGGACACACACCCCCATTCACGAATTTCATGCACTGGGCCTCTAGTATTAACATAATTCATGTCTAGCTTGCCAAAGAACCTTACCCATTTTAGAAGGAAAATAATTCTGGCAGTTGAATGCAGTAGACCTCCTAATGTCTACTGTGTCAAAGATGGTTAACCCACCCATCACCCTTTCAAAATTATTTCTCTGCAAGCCAGAGTGGGAAAAGATCTGTATAGGAGTGTATGTTCTAACGTTCAATTCTCAAGTAGAAATATGATGTAAAATGTGTTAGAAAACCTAGCATATCAGAGTCTTTACCCTGAAAAATGCAATTGAATATATTCACATTGTAGTTGTGTGGATGTTTTCCCTATAGTTTATCAGATTAATAAGAATGTTGTTCTCTTACCTTTTTTTTATTTTAAAAAATTCCTCACAGTATTTGTTTCTAATATTTGTAAATTCCAAAATTACTTGTTGGCTACTACTTAAAAATAGATGAATTAGCACTGGCCGGTTTGGCTCGGTGGATAAAGCGTCAGCCTGTGGACTGAGGGTTCCCCTGTTTGATTCTGGTCAGGGGCATGCACCTTGGTTGCAGGCACATCCCCAGTAGGGGGAGGGGGGGTTGTGGGAGGCCCCTAATCAGTGTTTCTCACCGATGTTTCTGGCTCTCTATCCTTCTCCCTTCCTCTCTCTTAAAAAATCAATAAAATATATATTTTTTTAAAAATAGATGAATTAATGGGAAACATGGTATCAGAAAACTCATGAACTTGATATGTCAAGTATACTGTGTATATAGTTATGCACTACATAATGACATTTTGGTACATGATGAACTGCATATACAACAGCAACCCCATAAGATTATAATGAAGCTGAAAAATTCCTATTGTCTAATGTTGTCATAGTTGTCCTAACATCATAGGACAATGCATTACTCACATTTTTGTGGTGATGCTGGTATAAACAAACTTACTGCTCTGCTGGTGGTATAAAAGTGGAGCACATATAATTGTGAACCATAGGTAATACTTGATGATAATAAATGACTATGTTACTGGTTTTTATATTTACTATATTTTTTTAAAAGAATGTTGTTCTCATTGCCTTTCCAAAGTTGTCACCCCTTGTGAAGTGATACAGCCCAGATCTATTAACTGAACCCAAAGAGCCAAAGGAGCTCTGAATATGATGCAACATTTTCTGGGATTTAGTTCTATTTTTGTCTATTTACCAGCAATATGAACTTAAGCAAATTACTTTAACCTCTCTCTGCCTCACTTACCTCACCAGTAAAATGGGCCTGGTAACAACTATCCTAATGTCATAGCTTTCTTAAAAAGATAAAATAGGTTAATATTCACTAAATAATTAACTAAAATTAAATACATAAGCTAGTATGAGGTACTACTTGTTTAGAACGTGTCTTTGTAAGAAAATCTCAGGCTTTTAGTTCTACCTACTTAGAAGTGGAGCTTATTGGTGAAATAACCCTACTAGGCAAATTTTTAAGAGGAAAATAGGCAGGCAATATTGGTGTGTAGCTGAGAGGCTCATTCCTTAGGAGAAAACTGTCTACAGCTGGTGCAAAACCGAAGATCATTACACATTCAGAATGGCCTCCTACTGTGATGATCTGGGCAACGAGGAGGATGGGCCAAGGTAGTGGGAGATGAAGCTAAATTATTGGAAAAGACAATGATGAAGGCACTTGGGAGTTATTGAAAGGTTTAAAATAGAACCATGTGGTCACATTTATATTTAAGATACATATCGTGGAAAACAAAGATTGGAGGATTGGGTTCAGCATGGCAAGACTGGGAGAAGGGAAATGCCTTTAGGGACTATTAGCCATTTTTATTTTTAAGTAAGTCATAGATGCTCCATAATAAGCATGTACTAATTTTGTAGCACAAGAAAATGTATAAGCTCTTACTTTATAAGGAATCTACACTTTAGGAATTTCTCAGTGTGATATAGCCACAATTTAAAACAATCTAAAATTAAAGTCACGAATTATTATTCGACACGACCTCCTTGCTCAACAAAATTCCTATTACAGATTTTCAGTAAATAATCATCCTTTTCTACACTATGTCACATATTATTTAGGTATAGGGAATACATCAATTCCATTTAACAAATTAGAGGGAAAATTATAGCCATACTATCCACTAAACTTACTTGACGCTAATTTTAGAGCTCCTCATCCCTCTAAAAGTTACAGAAATATTCACACCTCAGTTGAAACTTTTAAGTTGATTGATAGCCTGTAGCAATAAATTCCAGAATATTGGTAATGGTTTATTAAAAAAAGCTTAACAGACTAATATTGTCTTACTTTGCCTCTTTTCAACTCTGTTTTAACAGCTATTTAGTCCTAAGATATACAGATTCTTGCTTTGGTTTGGTTTTTCGGTCATTTGAACTTTTTTAGTAGTTTTAGGAATTAATTGGACAAATATTCTGCTATAAAATGAGATAAAATTTAATAAGCAATTTTATTATTTGTCCCACTCTGAACATGTTAATTATTAGAATAACTTTTAAACTTCATGGAAATAAAATTTTAATCCCAACTTGAGTGTTCTTTGTTATTTTATTTTATCATTATTTATTGTATTTTGTAATTGCCATGTAAAGTGTTTACCTATGCACGCAGGATTACATAAAACATAATTTTAACATCCACTTAATTCACAGTACTCTTATTGAACTATCATGACCTTTCAAATATATTTCAACTATATTAGTAATACATAAATATTAGGCAAATTTATTTCTGCAAACCAGATTCTAGAAACTTGACACCATTAAAAACACCCTTTAAAGTACTAAAAACAAAAGTGTTAAACAATATACATAACACTTGTAATTATAATTATTTTGGATAAATCCATATTTAACTGCCTTCAAATAGGCATACTTCTGACATGAATTGAGATTCCATAGGTTGTTTTTTGATGGTAAATTCAATATAAATAACAATGAAGAAACCACATATAGTAGACCTTCAATTCAGAAACTGGCTTTAAGATTCTCAAAAAAAGACCTTTGAAGACATACAGATGTATTAATTTTTAATTTGTTTCTTTTTTGATCTCTTACTGAAAAAGATTTATTGGTTAATTTTAGGAAGGCAAGTGTTTGAAAAGTTTTGCCAAATACTGTCTTCTTTAAGTGACTGTATAGTAATGAAAAGTTAAGATGAGAGCCAAATTAGATGGAATAATTGTTCAGTCATGTGGGACAGGCCAGTTGCATAGCCTGACTGACTGCTCAGATTACATTGCCTGGGGTCCTGCACTTGGTGGGCTGTCTTCTCAGATCTTAACAAGGTTCTGGGAATTTCTTTTTCTGACAAAGTTTGCTTTGTGTTTTTCACCTCCCCCACCACCTCCAGGATGCTTCATCTGCAGACATTAGAAAAGCATATCGTAAGCTCTCATTAACTTTACATCCAGACAAGAATAAAGATGAAAATGCAGAAACTCAGTTTAGACAAGTAAGTGAAATATACTACTACGTTTTGTGACAAATTTATAAAGGTTTATGGTAGAAATGGTAACTTATATGTAGAATAATTCCATTTGAAAATGAGGATATTGTTTAGAAATATGTATGCACATTTATTCAATTTTTATGAAATATGTTTATGTCAGTATTTTTTATTTTAGAATCTCTGAATTCTTGGAGTGTCATAATTGCCTTGTCTACATTACAGTTTTTGCTTTTAAAAAGCACATGTTAAGATAATTATTACTTTTGTATCTTTCACAAATATTTATTTTGGTATCAAGCATTGGTACTAGTAACCTTTTAAGGTTCTGCTAAAAACAAAAAATGTTACTTACAATTACAAGGTATTACCTATTCATTTTACTTATGAGCACATAGGGTTTTCTGCATGTGCATTATGGCATTTTCACCTTCTTAAATGATTTCTTATAGTTGAGAGTGTTTTTATTTTAAAATAATGCTTCTATTTTAGTTGGTGGCCATTTATGAAGTTTTAAAGGATGATGAACGAAGGCAGAGGTGAGTATTCATTTCTGTTTTTGAATTCAGATTTTTGATGTCTCAGTTTATACAAGGAAAAATTGTCTCATTAAGCAGTTTATTATAAGTTAGTATTTTATTTTTGTTTTTTTCCAAGGTATGCAATATTTTTAAATGTATATTTAGAGTTACTT
The DNA here is from genome assembly GCA_027563665.1 of Antrozous pallidus. Classification (NCBI taxonomy): domain Eukaryota; kingdom Metazoa; phylum Chordata; class Mammalia; order Chiroptera; family Vespertilionidae; genus Antrozous; species Antrozous pallidus. The sequence continues at coordinate 22,202,554 of CM050511.1, forward strand.
ATTATGGAAATTTTTCACCAGATTGATTCAATACTTATTTATAGTCTTCAGGATCATAAGTAAGAATATTAGCAAGTTGTGGCTTCATTAGGTAAGATGTTTAACAAGTGTCTAGGTCCTGGGAAATACAAATACCACTTGACTTCAAACAAATGTCGATTCATGTTTTATATGTCAGTAATAGCTCTTATCTGTGCCTGGTGGTCCTTTTTGTTCTTTTCTATTCCTTAAATGTTTTGGAATTGGACTGTTAAGTGATGTTCAAGTTATTATCATCTTGATGTTTCTTCACAAAATAATAAACCCAATTTTGGGGTGTGAGAACAAACTTACATGAATATGTACCTACAAGATAGGAATGAAAGAAAAATATTTGCTTCTTTCTTCTATTTCTTTTGTCTCCTTTCTTTTCCTTCCCTTCCCTTCCCCTGCTCCAGTGATTCTGCATTTAGGGTCAGTTAGTAGAGGCAGCCCCTCACTTGGAGACTTCTCCGAGCCCCCTCAGAAGAGCAGTGATACGTTTTACAGCGGCTCATAGTGCTAGTGATTTAAGAGGAGTCTGCAGAGAGGCTGCTCTTCTCTGCTTCAGAATGTGTGGAATGTAGACAGTATTTCAATGGGCTTCGACGTGTTTTCAGTCAAACCCACAGTAAGAAATACATTTTGCATCATGCCTCAGGTCAGACAGACAGACACAAGTGAAACGAAAATTTCACAAAACACTTTTTGTATGTGTGTGAAACAGACTGGTATCTCTATTCTAGGTTAGGCTATTCTAGTCATTTTTCTTAAAACAATGCTGAGTTGTCATCCACTAAATTGATGTGATGAGTTACTAGTGAGCCACAATCTGCAGTTTGAAAATGCTGCTCTACACTAAAAGAGTACCTGTAAAGAAAAAAGAAGGTATTTGAGATTTTAGGCTAAGGCCAGCTAATATGGGTGTTAATATATCTTAAAGATAACCTCCCAGAATGATGCTTTGTGGAATTCTGAATCTTTCTTCAAATATATTATCTGGAATTATTCTATATCCTAAAATGTTAGCAACCACTCTTGATCCTCATCCTAACTCTTTAATTTGAATACCTCAGTTTGTCAGATTGCAAAGCAAGGATTCAAGAAATTCTCTTGAAGTTCTCTTTACTTTATAACAAGGGCTGGCATTGGTCCAGACACCATAGCCAACATTCCTCTGGTTTGAGATAATCCATAGTGTTGAAAGAGTCCTAGAAGTATGTTGAAATAAGTGTTGGTCATTCTGCGCATATTTTCTAGTTGGTTTCTCTCACTGAGCCCCAAGTTTTGTTTTACACAGCTAGCATGTGTCTGTAAAGATAGCTTTATTTAGTCTCCCTGCATCTTTGGCATCAGATTTTGGCTTTTTGTTTGTTGTTTTCTTAAAAGTTAGTAAACTTTGTAGCAATTTCTTTCAATTGATGAAATTATTCCTCTCTTTTCAGAACAAATCACTTCTTATTTATAAACTCATCTAACATTTTCTTTTTAGGATTAGTTTCCTTTGCATTTCTTTTAGAGTGCTAATGGAAGCAATGGATCTGACAGTTATACCAACAACTGTAGTATTTATACCCCTTTAGGGACAAGTAGCTCTTGGGTAACTGGTTTCCCTGAGGCAAAAGTCTTAACTAATCAAGCTAAGAATCACTCTAAACTTGCGCCTCAGGCCAGGTGACCTGTGAGTATTTAAACATATAGAAGAAATCACCTCTACAATTACCTAATGTTTATTATTCCTTAGGGGGAAGAAAAAAAGAATAGTTTTATCTTCTAAAAGAAGATTGTCTTATACTTTTTTTAAAAATGTTCTTTGGTATCCCAGTTACGTGTAACTTCCAGGAATTTGCTATTTGGAAAATTGTCATAGACATGTTTTCTTATTTATTTTCCTAACATAATTGTATTTCACTGAAATCAGGTGCATTATTTAAATTTTGGTAGAAAAAGGGATAGCAGTGAAATAAAATAGCAAACTGGATAACCTTTTTACTTTTTTAAAGAAAATGCAAACTTTATCTTATTTTTAAACAGCCTTTATTTTGATATAACTTGTGTACCATAAAAGTCACTTATAGGAAGTATACAATTCAGTGATTTTTGTGAGTTTACAGAGTTGTGCAAACCACCACTATCCAGTTTTAGAACATTTCTATTCAAAACACTTCCTCTAGTTCATTTTCCAGCAATCCCCACTCTGACCCCTGCCTTAGGCAATCACTGATCTTTTTGTATCTATAAAGTTATCTTTTCTTGACATTTCATATTAATGAAATTGTGTACTATGTAGTCTTTTACACCTAGCTTCTTTCCGTTAGCAAAATGTTCTTGAGATACATCCATATTGTAGCATATATCAGTAGTTCATTTCTTTTTTACTGTTGATAGTATTCTCTCTACCACTTTACTTTATGCATTCACCAACTGGTAGACATTTAGTTTGTTTCCACTTTTTGGCTATGGTGCACAGTGCTGCCATGAATATTCTTGGTGCGAATAGATGTTTTTCATTTCTCTTGGGTAGATTCCTGGGAAAGTAATTGTGAATAAACTCATAGCTTTTTTTTCTCTCAAATTCATCAGCTATAGTGTGAAAATAACGTTTTCCTGGTTCGTGTAAGGAAGCCTAACATAGTAGCCCTTTTTAAACTCCTTAGGTAATTTGCTTATTTGGGGAAATAATAGCTCAGCTTTGTTTGTTCATAAATTTCTATACAAGTCCTGAGTATTAGCTGAAATAAAGTACTGAGTAGATAATAATTTATTAAACATATACACTAGAATGTGCTGTGGTAATATTAGCATATTTACTTTTGTTTAAAGTCTATTCTAAATTTTTCACCAATATTCTTTTGCTAACGCAGTTGTGCAACTTTAATATTTTCGTCTATTTTATGGTACTATATTTGTAAAAGTTGAATGTTGTTTTTTAGTTTACTAAATAAAATCATATTTTAGTTATAAATCCAATGATGAAAACTATAGTTATCTCAACCTTAATCTGCTAAACTTCTACAAATCAATTACCTAGTTATTGTAAATTTGATTACTGGTGTGTTTGATTAAAAATAAACATTAACCTGCTGGTTGGAGAGGCTCAGTGGTTGAGCTTCGACCAATGAACCAGGAGGTCACGGTTTTATTCCCAATCTGGACACTACCCAGGTTGTGGGCTCCATTCCCCAGGTGGGGTCTACAGGAGGCAGCTGATCAATGGTTCTCTGTCATCATTGATGTTCCTTTCTCTCTTTCCCTCTGCTTTTCTCTCTGAAATCAATAAAAATATTTTTAATTATAATAAAAAAATAAACATTAACATGAGATTAAGAAATTTTAATACTTTCCTCAATTAGAAGATATAAGACATTTATTATAAATTAGATATATATAATTTAGTGCTGTGTACCATGGTTTTGGGTTGTGTGTGTGTATGTATGTGTGTGTGTGTATTTTTAATAAAGGAGAATAAGGTAAATTAAATTTGATTTGTTTCCTGTTTATGTTATGTTCTTTGTACAATTGAATTTTACTCTATATAAGTGATGTTGCTATATTGTTTGAAGCTAAAAATTTAGTATGATAGAAAATTCATACTCTAGGCAAATGATAGAATTATTTACATATTTGTTTTCATAATATACACATTTTCTATTTTAGTTTCATAGTTACTGTTTTATATTTCAAAATAAGCTGTTGTAAATTACATTAATATTTTATCTACTGATAATTTAAATACTTTTAGGTTTACTTGCTTTTCCAATGTTTATATTAGGCTAAGTATATGTGAAGAATTGCAGAATGTAGAACGGAATTCACTAATGATCATGTAACCATTATTTTATGTCCATCATGTACATTTTAAGAACATCAAATAAGGTAAATGTATGTTAGACCATATGATAGATGTATGGAATTGATCAATTAATGTTTTAATTTCCAAGATAATGCCTTTATAGTTCCATTTGTTTTTTTACATTAATTATATTTTCATCATAGAGATTTACTTTTCTGGGTCCTTTTAGAACACATTGATGCATGTATACATTCTTAATCTGCTTTTAACAAAATGTTAAAAGTAGTTTGTATGAGCTGGGTTATAGAACATTTTAACAGTGTTATGTGTTAAATAGAGAAAAGCATATCATAGTGCAGTGGTCGGCAAACGCATTAGTCAACAGAGCCAACTATCAACAGGACATCGATTGAAGTTTCTTTTGAGAGCCAAATTTTTTAAATTTAAACTTCTTCTAATGCCACTTCTTCAAAATAGACTCGCCCAGGCTGTGGTATTTTGTGGAAGAGCCAGGCTCAAGGGGCCAAACAACAGCGTGTGGCTCAAGAGCCGCAGTTTGCCAACCACTGCCATAGTAATGTTTTAAATGTTACAGGTCAACACATTTTTTCTTAAATAACATATGAATATAGTGTTTGTATATTTTTAAAATATCTTTGTTTTCAGTATTTCAGAAAAGCAGTGATTTATCTTTTACCAGCATATATTCTAAAAAACAGACTATAATAGAAACTGCCTTCCCTTAAAATGGCTAGGCGTGTGGGCCATAATGTTCATTGATAGTAAAATCAATAGAGCATTGATTCTAAGCTTAATACTTGGAGAACTGTTGTTGAGTGTGGCAGAAAAGCCTAGTAAATATCCAGTTCTGTTAAATGTGTTCTGTGCATGAGGTTTTGCTGTCTTAAATTGAGCTGTACACTGAGTACAGTTTATCTGTGGGCTAGAATATAGTCGCTGTTAATAGAGACGTAGTATTTCCTCAATGGTGGTGATAAAATATTTGATATAAAATTCATAACTGTGAATCCTGCTGTGTCTTCAGTACAGATCAAATTTAATACTTAGTAATGCTCTTAGGTAATGGTTGCTACTTTCTTAGGTGTTCTTTATTAATAATCATGCTTTTTACATGAAGTTATTTCATAGGAGAGATTAATTGACAATAATGATTTTTATAGTCACCTTTTGTTCCCTCAGCAAATCTGAAGTGCATTATAGATTTAGAATAATTCAAGGCTTAACATTCATTGGATTTCATTCAGTTGTTGTCATCTTGCATTATAGCACTTGAAATCTTTTTACTAATCCATTTGTAATTTAAAAGAGTCCATTTTTACAAAGATAGATTTAAATATAAATTTTTGAGGAAATGAATGATAGTTTTTGATGAACTCATTATGTTTTTCTATTCATGTTCAAGAATTGCTATAATATTGAAAAAAAGGAGAATATTTAAATATTGAACTTTTTCTGGTCCAGCCACTAAACAATATTTTAATTTGTAGACTCTTGTACACAATTTGTCTTTTAAGAGTTCAGTACTAATTAATATCTTTTGCTCTCAACATTAGTTATTATGATGTCTATTGTTATTAATAATTTAAGTTGATCTAAGTCAAGTTTTCTAGACTTGCTAAAATATATTTTGAATTTATAATCACTTTTTCTGCTGAAAAAAGTTGCCTATAATAAGTCCTCTGCTTTATTTTTTAAGCATATTTCCAAGGTATCAATTTAATAACTATAAAAGTAGCTACTGCAGTTGTTGCATTTAAATTGATTTACATGAAAAGGCTGGCAGTTTAGCAGCTGCGCTATTATTCTTAGATGGGTCAATTTACTTGAGAAAAACCTACTACTGAGTGCTCCTGACCTGCCTGACAATATAGGCTCTATTTCTATTCCTGTAATTAGGCCTGGGACTAACTCAGAATATTTTTAATTAAAATATTTTGGTCAATGTGTTGCACCAAATTAGGCCTTTCAGTGGAGATTTAATTCTGGAAATAGTGTGATTAGAATATTTAATGAGTTGTGTTCCACTAAGATTAACAGGTTGTGTGAACATACAGTGTTTGTGACCATTTTGAGTTTTACAATCATAAATGCTTAAAAAACATTTGCCACAATAACTGTCTGACAGGTATAGTTAAATTTAATTGAAGTTTTCTAAAAAAAAAAAAAAAGCTGATTTAAATGTGTTTTTAGGGAAGCTTTTATTTATGGTCTCCCCTTCCAGCAAAGCCAAAAGTGAGAAAATTGCCACTTAAATGTTTGCAAATAAACAATTTTATCTAGAAATCTGACATAAGCATAGGTTTACACATCTCTAGTTTGGCATTTTTAAAATTCTCTTACATAATCTGAGCAATTCAAAATTAAAAGAGGCTTGTTTTATAGGCTTTTACAGTATTAAGTTTTGATAAAATAATATATATATTTCAGCCTTGAACTATGGTACAGATATGGAGGGAAAAAGCATTGACTAGAAAATTTACCCTGAATTTGATTCAATTAATGTATAATTCATGGTAACAAATAAAGCTCTTATCTTGATTGTTTTTCCCCCATCGAGATCCTTCCTTTTGTTGCTGGCTTCATGGTTGGGCCTGTGCAGCAGACTGTGATAGAGATAGACTACAGGGCACCTTTAGTTTAGACGGCGTTCCTGAAGTCGCATCGTGGGGTCTCCTGGACAAACAAGACCTGGTAGCCACAGTATGTTATACTGTGTACCTTTTGAAGGTTGTCTCTGACTGGACCGATATACAGTGTTTTCAATTTATAGGCTGTTGTAATGCTGGTAATTTACATAAGTGTTACCTATTTTGGAGAAATTTTTTTCTCTTTTTAAATATGGGTACAAATCAAGTTTTTCATTTTTATTTCAAACTTTCCTTGCAAAACTGTTATATTTGCTCCTAGGTATGATGATATTCTGATCAATGGACTTCCAGATTGGCGACAGCCTGTATTCTACTACAGGCGGGTGAGAAAAATGAGCAATGCTGAGCTGGCGTTACTTTTGTTCATTATCCTCACAGTGGGTCACTATGCTGTGGTGTGGTCAATCTACCTGGAAAAACAACTGGTGAGTATTGGTCATAAATCACATGATCCTGGCCTCCTTAATTTTATATGGAATTTCAAACATTTATTTTTTAATTGATGAAAAGTTTAGTGTTTTTATAAATACTTCTCATTTTAATTGTTTTGTGCTCAGTAGTTAGTGTTTGATATGTTTCTAAGTCAAGAAGAGCCCAGGTTATAAGAAGAAAGTATCTTCCTTTTTAAAAATGTGACTTTGAGTTTGTTACAAAATTAACTGAAAATTAGAAGGTAGAAACTAGAGCCATGTTTTCTTAATTAATCTCCTTCCAAATAGAAATATTTTTCATATAAAAATGATTTTAGAAATTTTTGTGTCACAGGCTCTTATATAAACAGTTTATTTTTAATTTTTTTAACTAAGACTTGAAATGAGTATAATTTTATAATTTCATAGATCAGTGGGTTAAAAGGTTATTATATATTTTTTAGTCTAATAAACTCTGCTATATAGTTTATTCTGGTGTGGATATCTATATGCTAAAAATAAACATCAGAATTAGCATCTGTTTACTCATTCTTTTTGAAGTAACATTACTAAAGTTGGGTGAATGAGAAAAAGTTGAATGCTTTCTCTGCTTAGAAAACTTTGATTGCTATGGAGATGGACATGACTGACAGTGTTAAACTTCATGTGTGTTTAAGGACTGGCTACTATGACAACAGTTATTGTTAAAGATTGATGATTTTACTTAATCATGTTGGACCCTACATACATTTGCATAAATGTTCCTTTATAATGTTGACCCTTCACAGTAGACTCTTGATAACATTTGAAGAGTACTTGTTAATGATAACCTGTAACTATAATTCTTTCCACATTAAGGATGAACTGCTTAGTAGAAAAAAAAGAGAAAAGAAAAAAAAGGCAGGTGGCAAGAGTGTGGATTTATCAAAACTTGGTGCTTCAGAAAAAAATGAAAGGTAGGACCATATAAAAATATTTTATAATTTTAAACTGTTTTAAAATATTTCTTTAATGTAATCCAGTTTCATGTGTATATCCATTTCAGTCATGCTAACATTTACATCTGTAGTAGGTTTTTTAAAAGACTAATAATGCGCCGTATTAGTTTATGAGACAAATTCTGACCTTACACCTAAGAGCTACAAGTTTTTTCCCCTTGTGACGTGTTAATATATATTTAAGTAATTAAACCCCCAAATTCTTGTAGTTTAAAATTTGTAGGCTGAACTTTAGAAACAGTATTACTAGATGAATCTATCATTTAGCGTTTAGTTCAGGAGTGACAATCTGTATAGAGGCAGTGACATGCAGTACATTCTGAAAGATACTGCCATTTCTTCTATCGATTCATAGAAAGAAAGGGTTTAAATAGTTCACACAGCAGGAAAGAACTGGATCAACGTGAGATGGAGATCAGAGACTATTCTGCATGTCTTCTGTTCTGATGACATCAGTGAGTAATGCTTCAGTGAACTACAAATGACATTAATTTTTATGTATTAGTTTGTTTATGCTACAGTCTTCATATCTGCTTGTCAGCACTGGGGAACACTCTGATGACGTTCAGTCTTTTATAGCTGAAGTAATCATAAGGTTTGAGAATTCATTTTGCAGAACTGATGAAAGTCTAGGTTGGAAAGGGATCTTTTGTTTCTTTATCTTTACAACTTGACTAGGAGTCTCCTTTCCCAAAATCTTAGCTTTCTCTTATTGTAACTACTGTATTTCATTATACAATAAGTCAGAATAAATGATAACCCACATAAATATTTCATTGAAAATTTCTTTTTTGTTGAAAGTCATTCAAAACAAAAGTTATGATCTGTATAAAAGTATTTTGTCTCCCAACTTTCTGTCAATATTTCTGCTTCTTTGCTTTCCCCCCCCCCCCCCTCTTTAGATTACTGATGAAACCACAATGGCATGATTTGCTTCCATGCAAGCTGGGGATTTGGTTTTGCCTTACACTAAAAGCATTGCCTCATCTAATCCAGGTAAAATGTACCTCTTTCATATAATATTAGATGCTTTCATTTTAATTATTCATGAAATAATTTATGCTCATGTTTGCTCGCTGAATGCTGATGTACGGTGGATGCTTCTAATGTTGATTGAGTTGAATAGTATTTTTGTAAACCTAATTTAGAATGGTTCTAAAATAATTTCAGTTATCTACTCTTATAACTCCTACATTGCTTTTAGGACATCTTAGAATTCCAAGACACTGGAAAAATGGGGAAATGCTATCTATAGAACAGACACAAAAGCAATAAAAATTTAATCTGCTGTTATTATTTAAGGCATATTCAGTAAAAAAGAACAGGGCTCAAATAGCTTGTCACACATTATTTTAATAGCACTTAAATATATAGTATTAAAAAAAGTTTACATGAGCATCTAATTATGCAAAAATGTAGTTTTCTATTTTATTTGCAACTTTAAATGGAGTGAAGATATTCTATCCTTAGTGAAGATAATCAAAGTTTCTGTGCTGGTCTTGATCAATCATAGAATGTGGGTACATATTATATTTATATGCCAATAGCATACCAAAGCATATTTTGTTAAATTATTTCTAAGTACAATTATTGCATCTGGTTAGAAAATTCCCAAAGCATAAATATAATATTTGAAAGTATGTATGATTTTGGTGTACAAAGTCTGAGGGTATAATTTTTAAAAGGAAATTTTTCATTTCAGAAAATAAATATTTGGATAAACCTAGAGAGCCAGATAATTTTTACCCAGATTTGCCCACATTACTTTTAATATATCAGAGCTGCTTTTTCTGATTGTTTAAAGCAATGAATGACTCCAACTTCTGTATTTTATTCTCCTTTATCCTCCCTCTCTTAACAAAAATTTCATATTTGAATGAGAATAAACTAAAGATCACTTATATGATGTTTGTTCCTAGCCTTTGAGAAATTATTTACCAGTTTTCTATCAAAATAGTTTACCTTAATACTTATAGCTTATTGCAACATATATTTTGGTTACAGTTAATAGAGGAAATTGAAGTATTTTGGTAAATGTGGAAGCTTTTGTTTTTAACTTGTTTAGCATATTATGTTGTTTAATAAAATTCACAATTTTTATATGGCATATATATAAGATTTATTAAGGGAAAGTATATTTATCATGCTGGGGGTTTTTTTATGAGGAGATGTGACAGAAAAAATATCTTAAGACATATTTTCTTATGTTGGAGGGTTTTGTTTTTTGAGTTATTATTTTTTTTTGCCAGCTTTAGAATCTGTGCAATAGGCAAACCAAAGTGTTGATGAATTTAAAAGTATAGTCAAGTGACATAAATAGAATATCATATAAAGTGTTGATCTGAAACACTTCTTTGTAATTCTAATTTAAGTCATTTGAAACAGTTTATTTGGTAAAATTAATCTATTTCTTGGTTAACACTTAGGGTCATTTGCAAAAATAGAACCAATATGTTAAGATGACTTAGATTTACAATTTGTTATTTTAAATTACCTATCTGTGGTATCTAGATCTGACAGATTAAGTGTTTGCTACATAAATTAAGTGTTTCCTACATAAATTTGTAGGAAACTTACAAGAAATAAGGAATTTTCCAAAAATGCTTTAGTTTCTTTAGAAACTGTTTTCTTAAACTGTTAGATTTGACTTTTACAGTTTTCACTTGGTAATACCTGTTGCCTTTCAGTTTTGAGATGCAAAGCGATTGGTTTTCAAAACCTTTGTGCCTAATTTTTACAATTTTGGTCTTAACTATTCCTTCCTCATAAATGCATTCCAAGAAGAAAAGTTGAGACAATTTTTTTGTGTGTAAGCAAATACTAGATATTTTATTTCTGCTTTGAGAGCATAAGATTAGTTTTTCTCATGTTCACTAGCAATGTAATATAGTAGACTCTGATACAAATTGTAGTGGTGAAAATATTTTGGATACAAAAACATAGCTTGTTTTCATAAGCATCAGCAAAGCAATACTGGATAGTTGCTGTTAGGATTAGATTTTTTGTCTGATTTTTCCCCCCAGTCTGCTGTGACCTTTGAATTAATTTCTCATGCATAAAATTATGCAATGTAAATACATGTGCCTTATCTACAACATTGAAGTTTTTATGTGTCACTTCTATGAGAGCTTCTTAAATAAGTTATATGTGAAATTTAAAAGGAACCTTCTTTACCTGAAGCAGTTTGGATTGCTAAATGGTACCTTGTCAAAAAGAGAGTCCTGCTAGAGCCCTAAGTATAAAAAATGATACACACAACTTTAAACATTGTAAGCTTGTATTTTAAATGTATTAATCACTCCTGTGATATAGGGCCATTATTTTATTTTTAAATAAGAGTCTTCTTTCTTGCATAAGTCATACCTATAATCTTGGCTTCTTTAAGGACAAATTTTTACTTAATAACTTTAAAAAGGAATTAAACTAGACACTTGTGAACAATGTACCGTAATTGTATAATCCTTAGAGATTTTTATGACTTCCCCCAGTCTTGCCTAATTGGTTTACATATAGTTAACAGCATTTTTAGCAACTCTTTTTTTAATGTTTTTATTGATTTTTAGGGAGAGATAGAAACATTGATGAGAAAGAAACATAGATTGGCTGCCTCCTGCGTGCCCCTCACTGGGGATTGAGCTCAACCCAGCATGTGTCCTGATAGGATTTGAACCAGCGACCTCTTGGTTCATGGGTTGATACTCAACCACTAAGCCACACTGGCCTGGTTTTAGAAAAATTTTTTGTGGCATTAAACTTTTCATACACACTTAATTTTAATTATACAAAATGTCTACATAAGTAAAAACAAGTAAACTAATTTGTCAGTTTTTTAACTTGCATTCGGAAAACCTGCTTTATTATATAACGGACTTTCAGCTTTAATGGACATCCCCTTGCTCGAATTAGTCCATTATACCCAGGATTTACTGTGTTACTGCTGAAAGAGACCTAAGGAAGATGTTATACCATTTCTTTAAAGAAAAGAAGATATCGCACAGCCAGTTACTGTGATCTAAGACTACATCTTAGGTCTTCAGCCAGTAAAGAATTTATGCTCTGATAGCTAAATGACAAATCTGTAAAGGACAGTTAGACATAATGAAGTTTATTGGTAAGACAGCAGATTTTTTTCATCATACACATCTGTTAAAGACATCTATCTATTGTTGGGAGTAGAAGAGTTAGAGAACATAGTGGGTATAATTTTATTCAAAGTGGATCTGTGATCATTCTGGGTAGAGGTAAAAGTAGACCTTTGATAGTCCCTGCCTTTTGAGAAAATTATTACCTCCAGCACTGGGTTTTGTTCCTTTCCTTTGCTCTGAAAAATATATTGGAAAAAATAATAAGAATTGGTAGATTAGAAGAATGAGGCCAAAGAAATAAAAACTATTACATATGATACATGTAAAATATGTGATAATGTTAAATTAATATCAAACATTTCCCAGATCGGAACACATCCGAGGAAAATATGTATAATGATATTATATAGCAAAATACGTGCCCCATATCATTCATGTACCCACATATGTAGAAAAGTCAAATGAGAAACCAAAGAAAAAGGATGGGGAAAGTGTTTATAAATTGATGAATAGCTAGAAAGTTAGTGTGTGCACATGGGGATGAGAGGGCGTTACAGAGGAGTAATTAACACGAATTCATGCAGAGTAGCGGGGAAACTTGAAGAACTGTTTAGATAGCTAAGAAAGCCAGTGGAATGATCAACAGAAAACAAGAAATACGAATTAGAATATAACAAGGAACTTGGACTATGTAGGAGAGGCCTTTTATGCTTTGGGGCTATAATTAATTTCAACATCAGAAGGATAGCCCTGTGCCCCGACTGGTTTGGCTCAGTGGATAGAGCTTCGGCCTGTGGCCTGCGGACCGATTCCGGTCAGAAACACATGCCTGGGTTCTAGGCTTTATGCCCAGTGAGAGGCAGCCAATCAGTGACTCTCTCATCATTGATGTTTTTCTTTTATTGATTTTTTACAGAGAGGAAAAGAGAGAGGAATAAAAAGTCAGAAACATCGATGAGAGAGAAACATCGATCAGCCGCCTCCTGTTACATTTCTCAGATTACCCACAACCAAGGTACATGCCCTTTACTGGAATCGAACCTGGGACCTTTCTATCTCTCCCTCTCCTTTCCTCTCTGAAGTCAATAAAAATAAAAATTTTTTAAAAAGGATGGCCCTAGTGGCATTTCCATATTTTACCACTCCGTTTCTGTTTTCATTTGAAGGGAGTACACGTTCTCTTGGAATCTGATTAAACCAGGCTTTGTATTGGCCGTATTCAATCTATAACCAAAGAAATTTTTCTAACTTCTAAACTGTTTTTCTTGGGCATTTCAAAATTTACTATATATGTTCTGAAACATATCCATGGAAGTAGCAAACAGTGATGAAATGTACCTATATTCAATTTAACTCAAAACTTACTGGGTTTTGTTTTTTTTTTCATTGCCTGTTTGAGTTGGAGCCTCATATATTTGAGCCCATAATAATCTAGATTATTAATACCATCAATTTCTCTTACAAGTACCAAATATCCCAAGTAATTACCAGTCTAAATCATAGTTTATTCGTAGTTCTCTCCATTTTCTGAGATGCAGCGTGTCTTAGTCAGAATTTATTTGCATGGTATTTGTTTCTCTGGGAATTCACCATTCAAGTTTCTGTCTGCTATGTTACATTTCTCAGGTTATAAAATATAAAATTTATAAAACATAAAGCTCTTTTAGGTGTGTATTACCTAAACTTTAAATTTTTGCCATCATTAAGAACCAGTCCCATCTTTTTTTCACTACCAAGCTAATATTACATGACCATGTTAACTAAACATTATTGCAGGAAATTTCCAGCATGTGAGCCCCACCCCCAGCAGGATGTGTAGGTTACCTAGGAGCTGTGTCTGAGAAAATAGAGGAATCTTCTCTGTAGTGCCATTGCTTTTACATTTAAAAATAAAGGTTGCCTAAGAGTAAAGGGAATAAATACTGTATTTAAGAGGCATCCTCCCTCCCCTGAAGCTTCTGCCATGGAAACGTGTGGAGAAGCCTGGAGGTCGCCATGTGTACAGTGAGGGCCTTTCCTTTCTAGTCCCTGTGCTTCTGCTTGCTGGGACTCAGTCGGAAACCAAATAAACAAAACATTCACAGCTAATTAGCAGGGGAAAGGGCTTCTAAAAGGCCTAGAGGCACTGGTAGCAAGCTGAGTTGCCTGTCTTTCCACGCAGAATTAAACACATATTTTCCAAGGGACGAGGACGCTTACCTTTAGTACTCTAAGAACTTTTTTAAGACTCTGCAGAGAAGTTTCCCCAATTTCTCAGACATTTGTTTATTTTCTCCTTAATTTTCTTTGTCCCAGAAGATGTATCTTTACACATATTGCAATGGGAGATGTCTGAGATTTTGCAGCCTATGGTTTCTTCTAGGATTTTTATGGTTTCACAACTTACATTTAAGTCTTTTATCCATTCTGAGTTTATTCTTGTGTGTGGTGTAAGTTGGTTGTCTATTTTCATTTGTTTGCATGTATCTATCCAATTTTCCCAGCACCATTTTTTGAAGAGACTGTCTTGACTCTCTTGTATATTCTTGACTCTTTGTTGAATATTAATTGAACATAGTGGTTTGGAACAATTTCTGGGTTTCCGTTCTGTTCCATTGATCTATATGCCTGTTCTGTGCTAGTACTAGACTGTTTTGATTACAGTGGCTTTGTAATATATAACTTGATATCTAGTATTGTGTTCCCTCCACCTTTGTTCTTTCTCAAGATTGCTGCCCCTCTTTGGAGTCTTTTTTGGTTCCATATAAAATTTTGGAGTATTTTTTCTATATCTGTGAACTATGTTGTTGGTATTTTAATAGGAATTGCATTGAATCTGTAGATTAACATTTTAATGATGTTAATTCTATCAATCCATGAACATGGTATGTTCTTTTGTTTGTTTATATCTTTCTCTTATCTCTTTTTTTCAATGTTCTGCAGTTTTCTGAGTGCAAGTCTTTTACCTCCTTGGTTAAGTTTATTCCTAAGTATCCTAATTTTTCTGTTGCCATACTAAATGGGATTGGTTGTTTAGTTTCTCTTTCTGAGAACTCATTATCAGTATATAAAAATGCCATCCATTTCTGGCTATTAATTTTGTATCTTGCTACATTGCTAAAATTATTTATTAAATCTAATATTTTTTTGGTGAAATCTTAAGGGTTTTCTATGCACAATATCATGTCTTCTGTGTATAATGATAATTTTATTATTTCCAATTTGGATGCCTTTTATGTTTTCTTCTTGTCTAATCAATGTGGCTAGGACTTCCAGTACTATCTACACATATAAAGAGGTAATATGCTAATTGTCTGTTATGGTGTCCCAGTAACAACCAATTTGCATATTGACAGACCAGCAGGAGGCTGCATGCACAGGAGGGGGCAGGTGGCCGGAGCCAAGTTCCCTGGGGTCTGAGGAGAGCGCCTGATAGGAGCCCAGACTGAAAGGAACAAAGAGGAAGCCGCCATGGAGAGCTCTTCCAATCCCCCTGCATGCACATCCTACCCCAGCCCCCGCACTCCCCGGGGGACAGGGAAGCTGACCAGATAGGGAGAAGACCCAGCCTCAGGAGTGGCTGCAGCCTGCACCTCCGACCCCTGATCTCTTCCTCCCGCCACCTCCGCCAGGGTCACCCTCAACAATAGCACACCGGCAACCACCTGTCAGCACCCGCGAGGCACCCACGGCCTGCAGCCCGCCGCTGCTGCCGGGCACCCTTCACTGGGGCCCGGCATGCCTCTCCTCCCTACAACTCCAGACCTGGGTGGAAGCAGGCCTGAACAGGGTCAGACCCTCCCCCCACCCCACCCAAAAAAAAAAAAAAAGCAGCAGCAGTGCTATCTCCTCAGCGGGAAGCACACTGAACCTTGCTGGGGGCATTTCTAAACCCACCTTCCTAGCTCGCTGGCTCCACCCTGGCCCAGACCCCACTCCACTCCAGGAGATTGGAGCCCCGCCCTGAGCAGGTGCAGCTGCTAAATAGCCACGTACAATTTAAAGAATGGCGCCAAGCAGGAATGTTTGACAGTTACTTCCACTCCCGCCTGACTGTCCCCCTAGAATCCCCCTAATGCCCCGCCCCCACCAGCACCTCCAGGGACAACCACTGCTACAGGGCTGCTGGCCAGAGCCCGCCCCTCCGAGGCCTGAGGAACCCTCTGCAAAGCTTCCATAGCTACAGTCCCAGGAGACAATCGTGCCCTCCTCCCCTAATCAGCACCTGCTACCTGTGAGGGTGCCCGTGGGCTTAAAAATAACAATCCCTTCCTGTTTAGACATCACTTATTGATGAAACATTTCTAGGCCCGATCCCGGTAGGGCAGCTCAGAACCTCATGACAACCCTGTGAGGTAGGCGGAGAAGAGATTACAGTTCCCATGGCATATGTGTGTGTGTGTGTGCAGAAACGAAGCTCAGAGAGGAACAGCTTCCTCAGAGAGGAAGCTCAAGCTCAGTGGTTCCCAAGGTGCAGCACACACTCTACAGGGGGGAGGGGGGGGCAATTTGACTTTAAATGGGGGCAATTGGAGAATGAGTGAACAGTGAATTTTTTGTATTTCTTATGGTTCTGGGGGGCCTCATCTACAGCATATCCTACATAATAAAAGACTGATATGCAATTGACCTAATGGTGGAATGACCAGTCACTATGATGTGCACCGACCACCAGGGGAGCAGATACTCAATGCAGGAGCTGCCCCCTGGTGGTCAGTGTGCTCCACAGAAAGAGTGCTGCTCAGCCAGAAGCCAGGGCTGGAGAGCGCAGCGGGAGTGATGGGAGCCTCTCCCACCTCCATGGCCATGCTCAGGATGTCCAGCTGACAGCTTAGGCCCACTGCGCCATCGATCGGACATCCCCCCAGGGCTACTGGACTGCAAGAGGGCGCAGGCCAGGCTGAGGACACCCCCCCCAAGTGTATGAATTTTGTGCACCTGGCCTCTAGTGTTAAATAAGAGTGGTACAAGTGGACATCCCTGTCTTGTTCCTGTTCTTAGAAGAAATGGTTTTAGTTTTTGCCCATTGAGTAGGATGTTGGCTGTAGGTTTGTCATTATGACCTTTATTATGTTGAGATATAATACCTCCATTCCTACTTTGCTGAGAGTTTTCATCAAAAATAGGTGTTGGATTTTGTCAAATGTTTTTTGTGCCTCTATCGATTTGATCATGTGGTTTTTGTCTTTCATTTATATAATATATCATGTTTATTGATTTGAGAAAATTGTACCAGCCTGGAATACATGTCACTAATAACGGTGTATGATTATTTTTAAATATGTTGCTGGATGTGATTTGCTAATCTTTTGTTGAGGATTTTAGCGTCTGTGTTCATCAAGAATATTCGCCTGTAATTTTCTTTGGAATTAGCATAATGCTGGCCTCATAAAAAGAGCTTTTGAAGTATTCCTTCCTCTTAGATTTTGGGGAATAGTTTGAGAAAGGTAAGTCTTAGTTGTTCTTTGGAGGTTTGGTGAAATTCCTCTGTGATGCCGTCCAGACCAGGGCTTTTGTTTGGTGGGAGTTTTTTTTACTACTGCTTCTATTCCATAACTTGTTATTGGCCTCTTTGGGTTTCCTGATTCATCCTGGTTCAGTTTTGGAAGATAGTATTTTTTTAGGAATTTGTCTGTTTCATTCACCCAGATTGTCCAGTGTGTTGGCATATAGTTGTTCATAGTATTCTTTTACAATCCTTTGTATTTCTGTGGTGACAGTTTTTACTTCACTACTGTCATTCATGATTTTATTTCGGACCTCTCTCTTTGTTTCTTGATGAATCTGGCTAACCGTTCATCAATCTTATTTTCAAAGAACCAGCGCTTGGTTTCATTGAGTTTCATATATATACTAGAGGCCCAGTGGATGCAATTCGTGCACAGGGGGTGGAGGATGTCCCTTAGCTCACCCTGCACCCTCTCCAATCTGGGACCCCTCGATGGATGTCCGACTGCCCGCTTAGGCCCGATCACGGTAGGGCAGTTGGACATCCTTTTCACAATCCAGGACTCTGGCTTCAAACTGCTCACCTGTCTGCCTCCTTGATTCCCCCTAACCGCTTCTGCCTGCCAGCCTGATCACACCCTAACCACTACCCTGCCAGTCTAATTGATGTCTAACTGCTCCCCTGCCAGCCTGTTTGCCCCCAACTTTCCTTCTCTGCTGGCGTGGGCACCCCTAACTACCCTTCCTTGCAGGCTTGATTGCCTCCAACTGCCCTCCCTTGCAGGCCCGGTCCCTCCCAATTGCCCTCCCCTGCTGGCCTAATCACCCACAACTGCCCTCCCTTGCAGGGCCTGCAACCTCCCAACAGCCCTCTCCTGCTGGCCATCTTGTGGTGGCCATCTTGTGTCCACATGGAGGCAGGATCTTTGACCACATGGGGACAGCCCTCTTGTGTGTTGGAGTGATGGTCAATCTGCAAATTACTCTTTTATTAGATAGGATAGAGGCCTGGTGCATGGGTGGGGGCCAGCTGGTGTGCTCTGAAGAGTGTCCCAGATCAGGGTGGGGGTTCCCTTGGGGTGGAGGCGGCCTGGGCAAGGGGCCTGTGAAGGTTTGCAGGCCGGCCATTCACCCAGCAACTCAAGTGGAGGCCCTGGTATCTGGGATTAATCTATGTCTATAATTGAAATTTTGTAGCCTGGAGCAGAGCCAAGTCTTCTGCTTGCCCCGGGGCGGCAGCCATTTTTGTTTGAAACATTGTAGCCTACAGTGGAGGCCTAGGCTGGCAAAGGCAGGCTGAAAGCTTGGCTTCTTTCATTGCCAGGGAAACTCAAGCCTCTGTTCTCTCCAGCTCAGTGGCTGCCGCCATTTCTGTGTCTTTTATAATTGAAACTTTGTAGCATTGAGTAGAGGCCTAGGCTGGCAACGGCAGGCAGAAAGCTTGGCTTCCTCTGTTGTCAGGGGAACCCAAGCCTCCCTCCTGCTCTCAGTGGTGGCAGCCATCTTGTTTGGGGTTTATTTGCATAATATGTTTCTGATTGGCTGGTGGGGATGGCTGTGGGCGTGGCTTGTGGGTGTGGTGAAGCTACAGTCAAATTTGCATATTACTCTTATTAGATTGGATAGATTTCTTCTCATTATAGCAGTTTTTTAAGCATTTCTTGTAGTGCTGGTTTGGTGGTGGTAAACTCCTTAGGCCTCCTTTTGTCTAGGAAGCTCTTTATTTCACCATCTATTTTGAATGATATCCTTCTTGCATATAGTAATTTTGGTTCAGATCCTAGCTTTTCATTACTTTGAATATGTCATGCTATATATTCCCTTCTGGCTTGTAGAGTTTCTGATGAGAAATCAGCTGACAGCATTATGGGAGCTCCTTTGTAGGTAATAAGTTGCTTTTGCTGTCTTTAGGATTCTCTTTGTCATTGATTTTTGGCATTTTAATTATGATGTGTCTGGGCATGGGCCTTTTTGGGTTCTTCTTGCTTGGGATTGCCTGTGCCTCCTGAACTTGTGCGAGTTTGTTTAGGGAAATGTTCTATCATTATTCAAACACATTCTTTAGCCCTTGCTCGTTTTCTTCCCCTATGGAACTCCTATTACGTGAATATTGTTATGTTTCATGGTGTCTCATAGCTCCCATAAGCTGTCCTTTTTTTTTCTTTTTGCTCCTCTGACTGAGTGATTTTTTTCCCCTGCCCTATCTTCTAATTTACTTATCCAATCTTCATCTTCCCCTAATGAGTTGTATAAGTTCCTTACAAATTTTGGATATTAACCCTTTATTAGATGTATCATTGGCAAATAATATTCTTCTATTGAGTGGGCTGTCTTTTCATTTCTTTGATGTTTTCCTTTGCTGTGCAAAAACTTTAGTTTGATATATTCCCACTTGTTTTTCTTTTGTTTCTCTTATATAGATTGATATATCAGAAAAAAATACTGCTATGAGAAATGTATGAGATTTTACTATGTTTTCCTCTATGATTTTTATGCTTTCTAGTCTAACATTTAAGTCTTTCGTACATTTTTTTCATCTTAATAAAACATTTATTATGGCACATTTTTCTTTAATCCATTTTTATTTCATTCTTGTGTATGGTACAAGAAAGGGTCTAGTTTCATTTTTCTTTGGCATGTATCTGTCCATTTTTCTCAACACCATGTGTTGAGTAGACCAGCAGTTCCAATCTTTCAGACCTCATGGACCACCAGTGGTCTGTGGACCACCATTGGTGACCGCTACTCCAAAGGTTTCCTTAAACCAGCAGTTTCCAGCCTTTCAGACCTCACGACCACTTGTGGTCTGCGGACCACCAGTTGGTGACCGCTGGAATAGACTATCTTTACCCAATTGTATGTTTTTGCCTCCTCTGTAGAATATGAATTGCCAATAACGTTGTGGGCTTATTTTGGGCCTCTCTATTCTGTTCTATTGATCTACATCTGTTCTTATTCCAGTAGTATGCTGTTTTAATTACTATAGCCTTGTAGTGTAGTTTGATAATCAGGTTGCATGATTCCTCCAACTTTGTTCTTCGTTCTCAAGATTGCTGTGGCTATTTGGGGGTTTTCTGTGGTACCATACAAAATTTTGCAATATTTGTGCTAGTTCTTTGTTATATGCTATTGCTTTCTTGATAGGATTTGCTAAATCTATTGATTGCTTTGGATAGTATGAATATTTTTTTTCTTTTTATAATATGTTTTTATTGATTTCAGAGAGGAAAGGAGAGGGAGAGAGATATATAATCATCAATGATGAGAGAGTATTGAGCCTGCAACCCAAGCATGTTCTCTGTCCCTGACTGGGAATTGAACTGTGACTTCATCATTCCTGTGTTGATGCTCAACCACTAAGCCACACTGGCCAGGCTAGTGTGGACATTTTAATTATGTTAATTTTTTCTATCCATGAACACAGAATATGGTTCCACTTATTTGTATATTCTTTCATTTCTTTCTTCAGCACCTCATAAATATCTGAGCACAGGTCTTTTACCTATTTGGTTAAATTTATTTCTAGTAAGTTTTTTTATTTTATTTTGAGAGTGTGCTTATTAAAGCTGGGCAGAGGGAAGCAGGAAGGGCTTAGGATAGAAGAAGCGACAGGAGAGTGGTGCTGCTTTGGCTCTGCTGGAGCTGTATGGAGAAGACAGGAGCCAGGCGGGCTGCTGTCGGCCCACTGGAGAGTCAGAGAGACGGAGGCCTAGAGGACAGGTTCAAGGTGTTAGACATGCTGCTGTTGCTGCCCATTGCTCCCCTGTTTGCAAGTCTTGTGGGGTCTCTTAAATTTTAGAAGCTGCACACAAGGGGGGGAGGGAGGGCAAAGGCATGCTCGTGGAAGAGAGAGTATACCTATATATATGTTTTTTTATGCAATTGTAAATGGGATTGTTTTCTTAGTTTCTCTTTCTCATAGTTAATTATTGGTGTATAAAAATGCTATTGATTTCTGAATATTTATTTTGTATCCTGCTACTTTACTGAATTCATTTATCAGTTCTAGTACTTTTTTGGTGGAATTTTTAGGATTCTCTATATAGAGTACCATGTCATCTGCAAATAATGGAAATTTTACTAGTACTTCTATACTAATGAGGATGCTTTTTATTTCTTCTTATCTGGTTGCTGTGGCTAGGACTTCCAGTAAGTACTATGTTGAATAAGAGTGGTGAAAACAGACATCCCTATCTTGTTCTCCATCTTAAAGGAAATACTTGTAATTTTTGCCCATTAAGTATGATGTTGGCTGTGAGTTTGTGGTTTATGGCTCTTATTACATTGAAGTATGTTCCCTCTATCCCCACTTTGCTGAGAGTTTTTAATCATAAATGGGTACCAGATTGTACCCTATATATTTTTCTACATCTAATGATATGATTATGTGGTTTCTGTTCATTTTATTTATGGGATGTGTGATGTTGATTAAATTGCAGATATTGTACTAACCTCATATCCCCATAATAATTCCCACTTGATCATGGTAAATGACCTTTTTTAATGTATTGTTGGATCTGGTTTGCTAATATATTGTTAAGGATATTGGCATCTACGTTTATCAGAGATATTGTCCTATACTTTTCTTTCTTTGTAGTGTCTTTATCTGGTTTGAAATTAGGATAATGCTAGCCTTGTAAAATGAGCTTGGGAATCCTTCTCTTGAAATTTTTTGGAATATTTTGAGAGGGATAAATGTTAGTTCCTTTTTGCATATTTGGTAAAATTCACCTGTGAAGCCAACTAGACTAGGACTTTTGTTTGTTGGGAGTTTGTTTTTTTGTTTTTTGTTTTTGTTTTTCTGCTTCAGTTTCACTAATTTTAGCTTATCTGTCCAGATTCTGATTCCTCCTGATTCAGTTTTGGAAGATTGTATATTTCTTCCAGATTGTTCCATTTCTTGGCATATAATTGTTCGGAATATTTTCTTAAAATCCTTTGTATTTCTTTGGTGTCAGTTGTTACTTCTCTTCTTTAATTTCTGATTTTATTAATTAGGGATCTTTTGTGAGAATGAGGCACCAGTCATGTTTACAGGAAAATGGGACAAATGACTCCCAGCCCAATGCCCTACAACTCGATCACTGACAGTTCCTGAGTCTGCCCATATCACTACACGGTGGCCCAGGCAGCTGATTCCTCAGATGTGTGCAAGTTCCACCAGGTGGTGCCAGAGGTAGTCCAGAGAGTTGGACTATTCCATATCCCCAGGCTGATGCAGTATGGAGAGGAATGATCCACTCAAGACTGATTGTGTTTCAGATGTGGGAAATTAACTCAGCACAGATCTTCATGGCCCTCCCTTCAGTTCTGTCTAGAGCTACAAACCCAAGTCTCTCCTCACATAACTCTAACCCTCCCTCCATGGGAGCCAAGGATTAGTGGCTACGAACAAGATTTTGTGTGTTGGCCCTTTAAGAGAGTATTTGTGTCTCTAGGGGATTCCTGTCTCTCCCTGGGGAAAAGAATCTCAGATTTTCACAGCCAGGTGCTATATGGACACCTCTTCCTGGCTCTGGTGCTCTAGGCTGGGGACACCACTTGGGGTGAGACCCTATACTTCTCAATGGGAACCTTTGCTGCTGATACATCCTTCTGGAATCTCAGCCACCACACCCTTGGACCAGGCCAGCCCTTTTCTCATCTCTGCCCTTCTACCAGCCTCGATGTGGCTTCTTCTGTAAATCCTTGGATGTAAGACTCCTGTTCAGCTAGTCTTCGGTTGGTTATTTAGGATGATTGACCTATAAATTAGTTGTAATTCCAGTTTGGTTCCAGAAGGAGATAAGTGTAGCTTCCACCTACTCCACTGCCATTTGGGATCATCTAAAACTGAAATCTTAATCCTAATAATCTGGCTTCAAAATCTGTCCTCTTAAACACTATAGTGTCTTTCATATTTCATAAATAACTTATCTGTGCCCTTCTTTTCTTGTGTAGTGTCACGTTTTCTATTACCCTAAAGGAGCCAATATCTTTCTGACCTTTTCTTTCCTTACTATTAACCTGCTCCCAGCTCTAGCCAGTTTTGCTCAGTGGATAGAGCATCGGCCTGTGAACTGAAGAAGGGTCCAGGGTTTGATTTTGGTCAAGGGCACATGCCCAGGCTGTAGGCTCAATTGCCAGGAGGCATGCAGGAGGCAGCCGATCAGTGATTCTCTCTCATCATTGTTTTTTCTATATCTCTCTCTCCCTCTCCCTTCCTCTCTGAAATCAATAAAAATACATTTAAAAACTAAACCTACTCTCAGGAAATACATGTACATATGCTCATTCATTTACATCAAGGAATAAATGACTGATATGGTTTAATATAAAATAATTCTACTTCAGGTTTGAGTTTTCTGAGGGACACGGGGAATATTAAAGGACCATAAAACCTTAACCAAAAACCTTGTTGAAATTTAAAGTATATATGGGCACAGGAGAACAAATTAATTGGATGCATGGCATTCTGTGCCCTCAAATTTTACCATTATTTAGTTGGCCCAAACCTTGTGGGAATTCTTCTAGTATAAATGAAAAACATAAATGTGGAATGGAAAGAATAAGAAATATATCTTTATTATATTGATTAAATTATTTTAGAAATATCCTGTTATTCCCCTAATTATCAAGTAGAGAGTTCTGACATAACCCCAAGAGACATAGACCCCAGGGGAAAGCTTTAACTTGGACAGTCACAGATGAAGAGAGAGAATCCCATCCTAGGGTCTAAGTGTTTATGCGTTTACACATGAATCAAGGGAGAGCCAAGGATTGATCTTTGTTTCTAAGAAATAAAACCCTCTAATGTGGGCGTATGATTATTCTAGGTATTTTAAACCAAGGACTGTTACCCTAGAGCAGTGATTTTCAACCTTTTCATCTCATGGCCACGAACTATTAAACATATGCAGCACATCAAAAAATACATTTTTTGTCTACCTGATAAAAAATATATAATTTTTATTCACACCAGACAGCTATTGTGGTGGTGGCTGTTGTCATTTTTTTTATTTGACAGTCTAAGGGAAAAGAGGTGAATGCCCCTGACTAAATAGTCAGGTATTGCATGTTTTAAAAAATTCTTGTGGCACACCAGTTGGAAGAATCACTGCCCTAGAGTTATTTTTTTATACCTCTCATTATTATTCCACATCAGTCAGTCAGTCATTTCTTTCTAGTTTCTCATGTATTTCTATCTAGTTTAGTCCAATGAACACTATTGGATGCCTGCTTTATACCAGACACTGTGCTCTGGGCATGTGCTCCTCTCTTAAATTTCTAATTTTCTAGGAAATAATATAGCATGATTCAAGCAATCATAGAAGTGTGTTTCAATACAGTAGCAGTTACAAAGAAGAATTACTTTGTTAGGGAAGGCACCTTGAAAGATTTGCAAAGGATATGATGCTTGAATAGGGTTTTTAAGAATAGATAGGAGTTGTTCAGAATAATGGTAGAGTAGCAACACATTCTAGCTAGAGGGCAAAGTATACACAAAGACAGGGAAGCATAGCACAGTGTGACCTGGCAGCTATAGGTTAACGGCACTATAGAAGAGGTGAAGTTTGAGTCAAAGGGTGGGGAAAATTATGTTTTTGTTTTTGTTTTTATTGTCAAGAGCTTTATATGCCTAGAGTATCAACTTGTTTTTTTCCATGTCTGTGATTTTTGAAGGCTTAGTCGTTTTTCAGTACTCTGCTAAGTCATACATATGTGCTGGTCCTTTATACGTTAGCCACTATTATCTTGACACCTAAGCATTTGCATACAGCATGTGTTCTCAATTTTCAACCCTCCACAATAGGAACTGATATCTTGATATAGTAGAAGGAGGAATGACAACTTTCACTTGTATCTACATGGTCATATAAGTTTCATAATCAGATTTGCATATAATAACTTTGAAAAATTTTAGAGTTAAAGGACTAATATGAAAATAATGTTAGTACAGTAATACAATTTAGCCCTAACCGATTTGGCTCAGTGGATAAAGTGGCAGCCTGCGGACTCAAGGGTCCCAGGTTCGATTCCGGTCAAGGCCATGTACCTTGGTCACAGGCACATACCCAGAAGGGGGATGTGCAGGAGGCAGCTGATTGATGTTTCTCCCCCATCGATGTTTCTGACTCCCTCTCCCTTCCTTTTAAATAATCAATACAAAATACATTTTAAAAATAATAATAATAATACAAATTATACAAAATAATTTAATTGTCCTTTTTCTGCTATCTAGTCATGTGATAGCACTAAATTGAAGGGAAAAAAAAGCACAGTGGAAGAAAACAGGAAGAGAATACTTCCCTTCTGTGTCTCAGAAAAAATACTTAAATGTATACTCATGCAATGTCAGGCTTTAATCAAGCTAAGACAGTAAAATTATAGAAAAGTGTTCACTTAGTTTCTTCTGTTCATCATAAAATTTGAAAGCAGAAACTCAGAGGAAGACTCATTGTTAAAGAATATACTGTTTTAGCCCCAGTGTATTTAGTGTGGCTCAGTGGTTAAAACACTGGCCTGCACACTGAGGGTCGTGGGTTTGACACCCAGTCAAGGGCATGTACCTGGGTTGCAGATTCGATCCCAGGCCCCACTTGGGGCTTGTGGAGGCAATCAATTGATATGTCTCCCTCATGTCGATCTCTCTCTCTCCAACTCTCTCAAAAAAAAAATCAATGGAAAAAATATCCTTTGGTGAGAACTAACAAAACAAAAAAGAGTATACTGCTTTAAAATAAAGTTATGTGGAAAATAATATCAAAGCAAACTGATTCTTATGTTAATTTGTAACTTTTTTAAGGATGCTGGACAGTTTTATGCTAAATATAAAGAAACAAGATTGAAGGAAAAGGAAGATGCATTGACTAAAGCTGAACTTGAAACACTTCAAAGTGAGTTTTAAACATTTTCTTACTATGTTAACAAAATCATATAAAACTGATTATTTAAGTTTGAATTTTCCCTTAAATTCAGTAGTAATTAAATTTTCTATGTCTTCTATGCCACTCTATATATAAAGTTAGTTGTTCTTAATGTATAATATGTGGGAAATACTGTATTAGTAATTACTGAGCCATCCACAGAAAAGAGAGAGAAAATCAACATGGGTCATATAGTTCCTCAAGTCTAGGAGGCATCCAGAATCTGGAAATCCTAAAATACTCCAGTGCTGTAATTGTTATTGATATAATATTATGTGTCAAGTCTATCCAATTATCACCCAACTTGCTGTATTACATTAGTAAGTGGGAAACATGGAAAATCAATGGCTTTTGTTTTGAAAGTTTTGCTTCATTTGTATTAGTGTTATATAATATGAAAAACCTTGACTACATTATCAGTATGTTGAAGTCTTTTATTGAACACAAAAGACAGTTATTGCTTACTTTAGGAGAAGTGGAACATAAAAGGCATTTTCCCCATTTTATTTTTTGTCTAATTATTGAAAGATTTTCAATTAAATTGAGTAAATAAAACTAAATGTAATTTTTATTAAGTAAAATCTATAGTAATAAAAGGGTAATATGCTAATTAGACTGGGTTAGGGGCAATTAGGCCAGCAGGGAAGCAAGCAGTTAGGGGCAGTCAGGCCTGTGAGGGACCAAGCAGTTAGAGGCAAGATCAAGCTGGTGCAGGCGAGCAAGCAACTAGGAGCAAGATCAGGCCAACACGGGGGAGCAAGCAGTTAGGGGTGAGATCAGGCCAGCAGGGGAGGGCAGTTGGGGGCAATCGGGCTGGCAGGGGAGGGCACGTGGGGGCAATCAGGCTGGCAGGCAGAGGCAGTTAGGGGCAATCAGGCCTGCAGGCAGAGGTGGTTAGCAGTGATCAGGCAGACAGGCAGAGGGAGTTAGGGGTGATCAGGCAGGCAGACAGATGGTTAAGGGTGATCAGGCAGGCAGGCAGAGGTGGTTAGGGGCAATCAGGCTGGCAGACAGAGACGGTCAGGCAGGCAGGCAGGCAAGCAGTTAAGAGCCAGCGGTCCCGGATCATGAGAGAGATATCTGGCTGCCGGTTTAGGGACTGGGCCTAAACCAGCAGTCGGACATCCCCTCAGGGGTCCCAGATTGAAGAGGGTGCAGGCCGGGCTAAGAGACCCCCTCCTCACCCTCCTCCCTCCCCAATGCATGAATTTCATGCATCGGGCCTCAATTTTTTACATAAAGTTTCAAAATCTTTTAAGACTAGTCAAAATGTGCCTTTACATTCCTTTATTTTTGTTAAGAGCATTTAACAATATTTAGCATTAATTTATTTATTACTGTTGTTTACCATATGATTCCTCCAATGAAATATAAGTTTCAAGTCTATTGTTTCTATCAAAGTACCTTAAAGAGTCCCTGGCACACAGTAGGTGTTTGATAAGTAATTGACTGAATTCATGGAGGTGAAATCTCTTATTTTAAAAATTCCAGTGTATTTTTGGTTCAGACTTCATTTCCTTCATGGATCTGGATTCCTAGAAAAGTGCATGGTGTACTCAGTATCAATCTGGGCACAGAAGACAATGCAAAGATCACTTTGCACCTATAAATGAATGTGCATGACAGCATGCATAGTTTTATAAAATAATTTGTGTACTTTTGATGATATGCAGTAAAAGTTTTTCTGCAGCATATAGTAGTAATTTAGCCAAATCAGCCTAGAGATGAGCAACTGTGGTATTAGTACGTAATATCACACATCTAATATACAGAAAAGTGGGGTTACCTATTTCCCTTCATATACTGAAAGTCCTAGCTTTCTGCCTTCTCCCTGACATCAGACCATGGTTTAAGAATAGATAAGAATTATGTTCTCTTCACACCCTAAAGTACATTGCCACTACTTAAATGTGTGCCTTTGAGGGTTTTAGTTTTCTGATCTGTCAAAAAAAAAAAAAAAAGAAGAAGAAGAAATGTTGGACTAGATTACCCCAGTGTTAGTTTTCTATTGCTACTCTAACAAATGGCCACAAATTAAATGGCTTAAACACAAATTTATTATCTTAGAGTTGTGTGGGTCAGAAACCTGACATGCATCTCACTTGCCTAAAATCAAGGTTTATCAAACAGGGGTGCATTTCTTTTCCAGCTTCTAGAGACCTCCCACATTTCTTGGATCCTGGTCCCCTTCCTCCATCTTCAAAGCCAGCAATGATTCCTCTCTTACTGTTCTTCTAGTGTCACATCTCTGTCTGAATATACCTGGGAACTGTTCTCTGCTTTTAAGGACGCAGGTGATTAGATTAGGTCACTTCGGAGAATTCAGGATAATCTGCCTTCTCAAAGTGTTCAGTCATAATCACATCTGTAAAGTCCCATTTCCCTTGCTTGTGATATAAAATATTCCCAGGTTCCGGGGATTAGAATATGGTCATATGTAGGGATCTTTTTTTTTTTTTTTTTTTTTTTTTTTGCTTATCAGAATTCTTCAAATGTCTGGGAAGCTTTAGCACAGGGACTAGTTTTTTATTTTGGGGAGGATTTGTCTGCAGAATTGAGTACAGTATCCTGGCACATGGTGAATGTTTACCAAATGGATGAGTAAATGGATATATGAATTAATGTAATACTATGAATATTAATGAGTGTCATGTGAACCCCTATTCTATACAGAACTCAAATTCAGGAGCATGTAATTTAATTCAAAAGTTTCAACAAGTACAAACTAATATTCAAATCAACTATATAACTATATAAGTCAGATTTCCATTTAGAGGAAAAATTTTAGGGTGAGAGGATTACATATTAAGATTGACTGATGTGTGTTGGGGGAGTAAGGGTGGACAAATGATTATTAGTGCCATATTAAACCTAAGATTGGAGTAGAAGCTGATGTTATGGGGAGTAAGGGTGGACAAATGATTATTAGTGCCATATTAAACCTAAGATTGGAATAGAAGCTGATGTTATAGCAGTTGTTGAAATAGTTTCAGTTAAATTGAATAAATCAATGAATAAATGAAACCAAATGTAATTTTTATATAATTGTTATTAAATAAAATTGTTACATAAAATTTTCTCAGCCTTTTAAAACTAGTGAAAAGGAGGGAGGAAATCACATTTTCTATAAGAAAAGAGAAAAATATTAAACTAACTCTTTGACATGTAAATGTTTAGTTTTCTGTGTACGATATAATGATTCAATATATGGTATGTATATATTGCAAAGTGATCACAACATTAAGTCTAATTAATAACCGTCATATTGTAACTCATAATTGCAAATGTTTTTTGTTGTGATGAGAATTTTTAATATTTATTCTCTTAGCAACATTTTAATATGTAATACAGTATTAACAATAGTCTTCATGCTGTCCATTCTATCCCCAGAACTTATTTGTTTTATAACACAGCTTATTTTTATGTAGTTTTTGTAACAAGCCACTTATTTTGGCATATATGAATTCTCTCATAATAATAGATTAAATATGTACACTAAAATTCTTTTAAAATAGATTTTAAACATAAAGTAGTTATCATAATACAGAAACTTCCTTTTGAAGTTTATGACCATTTTTCCAAATTTGTTCAAATATTTTTGTTCTGTCTGTTTGGTAGCAATTCTCAGATTTAATAATTATCTCTGATTTTTTATTATTATTTAATAAAAAAGATTATGTACAGAAACACAAATTTTAAAATCTGAATATACACTGTGTACCAGTAAAAATGGTATAATAGTTTATTAAAAAGTTTGAAAATGCATCACTAGCTTATTATTTCTTAAAACTAAAAATGGAAAAACTAAATACTAAAAAGCAGTTTGAAGACAAAACTCATGCTAGGCCCTGAGTAATAAGACTTCTGTCACACACATGTTTTGATATCAGTATATTTAGAAAAGGTGATGGTATCAACATTAAGAATGTTAAAGTACAGACACATTATTAATGTCAGAAACTGTCATGCATTTTTAATATAGTCTCTAATGGTTACATGCAAAGGATCTTTTAATTAATTTTGTTAACTTCATTACAGTGTTCTGCATTGTATCCTTTAGAATTATTATACAAAGGCCCCAAGTCCCCCAATGTGCATTTCATTTGCCCCTATCCTTCTTCATTTTAAAGAGCATCATTGGAATACAGAGTTCATAACAACATTTCTATCTACTTAATTGAGTAAATGCATCTCATGCAGATTAGCAATAGCTATTTTATGCTGCCTGTTTTTCATGACCTAATTGCTAATTTGCCCTCAAGTCTATATGCTTTACTGCTAAAATTGTGCAATATCCTCTGAGGGCTATCCTAGAACTGCATTGAGTAGGGTGTAGTGCTCTTAAGAAAATGATATTTTAGAGGGCGATATACAAAAAGGGCAATTTCTTTAAAAATAAATATTCTTTTATGAAGTTTCCATGCAAAAAGTGTGATATCTATTTGGAAAATTTTGGGCATTTCGTTCTTTACTAGAGGCCTAGTGCATGAAAATTCATGCACTGGAGCGGGGGAGGGCGGGTCCCTCAGCCTGGCCTGCCCCTTCTCACAGTCCAGGAGCCCTCAAGGGTGGGAGGCGACGCAGCCATCAGGAGAAGGCAATGCCCCCATCACACCTCTGCTGCTGCCACTGCCGTCAGTGCAAGCCTCGGCCGGCCCTGGTAACCTGAGGCTCAGGCTGCCCTGGGAGGCTGGGCAGCCACCATCTGAGGCTTGCCTGCGCCTCGGGCCAGCCCTTTGCAGCTGGGGGCTGAGGGAACTGGGGAACTTTGGAGGCAGGTGTGTGACAAGGCCTGCCGCCCCGAGGGACTGAGGGGACTGGGCACCACCATCTTCTGGCTATGGGTGCCGCCATCTTTGAGGGCAGGGCAGTCAGTTAGCATGTTCCCTCCTTATTGGCTGTGGGTGCCAACATCTTTGCAATGGTGTGAGGGCTAATTAGCATATTCTCTCTTTACTAGATAGGATTATAAACTTTTAATCAGTTTTGTTTTAGGTTTAAAAAAGTTGAACATTTACAAATATAAGAATTTTTCAGTGTTAATAATACTTTTATATATTTTCTATTTATATGAGTTTATTCTAAACCAAAAATTGTGAAACCAAAGTCCTGTCATGAAATACTCCATATCATGAATAGAAAAATGCATTCGAGTTATTTTATAAAGAAACTAGAGGCCCAGTGCATGAATTCGGGGTCTGGGGTCCCTTGGCCTGGCTAGTGATCAAGGCCAATTGGGGCTGCAGGAGGTTGGCCAGGGGGAGGGTCCAGGCAGGTTGGCCTCACGGGGAGGAGCCATAAGCGGGAAGTTGGCCACTGACCCAACCCTCATCGGGCCGGTTCGCTGGCCACACTGGGCGTCATCGTGACCGGTCATTATGGCATTTTGGTCACTGGCTTTCACATACACACACACACACTAGAGGCCTGGTGTACGATATTCATGCATGGGGGTTCCCCTCAGCCCAGCCTCCAACCTCTCCAATCCTCGACCCCTCTCACAATCTGATACTGCTGGCTACTAATTGCGCACCTGCCTGCCTGTCTGATCACCCCTAACTGGTCCCCCCTGCCAGCCTGATTACCTTTAACCGCCTCTGCCT
Source organism: Antrozous pallidus (assembly GCA_027563665.1). Taxonomy (NCBI): domain Eukaryota; kingdom Metazoa; phylum Chordata; class Mammalia; order Chiroptera; family Vespertilionidae; genus Antrozous; species Antrozous pallidus. The sequence continues at coordinate 22,234,463 of CM050511.1, forward strand.
GCCAGCCTGATTGCCCCTCACTGTCCCCCCTGCCGGCCTTGTCGCCCCACGTAGCCTGCTGTTCGGTTGTTTGGTCACCCCTCACTGCGGCCTCCCCCCCGCTGGCCTGGTGGCCCCACGCAGCCTGCTGTTCAGCTGTTTGGTCATCCCTCACTAACCCCCCAGCCGGCCTGGTCACCCCATGCAGCCTGCTTGTTCAGTTGTTTGGTCATCCCTCACTAATCTCCCTGCTGGCCTGGTTGCCCCACGTAACCTGCTAAGTTACTGTGAGGAATTCGTGACAAATTTGCATATTACCCGTCTATTAGTATGGATTATTAGTATAGATAGATGATTTACAGAAGAAGCCGATTGAGCCTGGTAGGATGGGTGGACACAGTAAGGGCTAACTTTGTTCCCACAGGCTACAGCTGAGGTCCCAGAGGGGTATCTCAGCTGCAGGGGTTTCCTCGGAGAAGTGCGGGGCCTAAATCCCAAGGTGGACTCACATAACATCTGACCGTGAAAGCAGCACAGTTTCTGTCTGCCAGGAAGACATGGCAATCTGCTTGAGGAACAGGCACTCTGCACAGAATTCATTTGCAGCCACTCGCTCTAGCCTCTTGCAGAGGGAGGATGGGGCAGACCAAAGTCCTGTGAGGAGAGTAGGGGGTCAAGCCATCAGGAACTCTGTGCTAAGTTACTCTCCCACACTGAAGACATCATCTTTCTTGGGTGGAGCACTCCCCTCTGTGGCATCAGCCTGGGGGAAGTCAGTTGACCCACCCTCTAAACTTATTGCCCCAAACTGAGGAATCAGCTGCCTTGGCCGGGTATAGAGGTCTGGACACACTCAAGGGATGTCAGTGGCTGAGTGTGGGGCTTTAGGGTGGGAGCCAATCCAACCAATTTCCTGTGAACCTGATTGGCACTATCTCCTCATGAGATATCTGACAGAACCACCCTCTTGGCTTCCCATAGACCCACTCTCTGGTCTTTGAAGGCCCCACCCACTTGACTCCTAGTGGGTCTGCCCTGCTGAGCTGAGGGCAAAATCCAAGACGGACTGAGTCATGTGGCTCTTAGACAGGGGCCACACCCACTACCTTCCTTGAAACCTAGCCAGCACCTCCCCCTTGTGAAAGATGCACTAGTCCCATTCTCCCAACTCTGCCAGAGCTCTTTCAGTGACTGAGCCTAACATGCAGTCTGTAAGCGGAGTTAGCTAGAGGTAGATATAGGGGGGCCTTGGGAATTTGCTAACTTGCCTCTGGGTCTGATTTTGGTCAAAGCCAGTCTTGGTGTGCCTCTTGGTCCTTTCCACATGCACTCAAGCCCAGCAGAGAGAACAACAAACTGTTGATTACTTGTAGCTCCAAACAGGTTGCCAAGAGCAAGGCATAGACAGTGTCTGAGATAGGCCTTCAACAGTCCCAGAACCAACACATCCAGGAGCCAGGCTCAGACAGTGCCAGAGCAGAATCCAGTAACTTCACAATCGGCATACCCATAGGCAGATCTCAGCGGAACCAAATTCTGCTGGGGCAAATATCTCTTGGTATAGTCAGTACCTGCATAGGAGCTTGCACACTGGTTGGGGTTGAGTTTCACAGCCAGCCTGAGGCTTGATCCCATCCATACATGAACAGGCTAATAGTAAGCAAAACTGGATTACAACAGGAGGACTCATATAACACACAAGGACATTCCTTGAGCACCCAGCTCAGGTGATGAAGGAAACTGCACCATTGAGTCCCACAGAACACCTACTTAATAAGGACACCCACAAAGACTGGGAGTCATAACAGGTCTATTTAATACACAGAAACAAGAGAAATACAGTTATGTATAAAGGAGCTCCTATAAGACTGTCAACTCATTTCTCAACAAAAACATTAAGCCATTAGAGATTGGCATGAAATATTCAAAAGAGGCTTCCAAATGGGATGACAAAGAAACAGGCCCCAAATGAAAGAACTCTCCAGAAAAAGGAACTAAATTTTTTTTAAATATATTTTATTGATTTTTTACAGAGAGGAAGGGAGAGGGATAGAAAGTCAGAAACATCCACGAGAGAGTAACATTGATCAGCTGCCTCTTGCACACCCCCTACTGGAGATGTGCCCACAGCCCAGGTACATGCCCTTGACCAGAATCGAACCCAGGACCTTTCTGTCCACAGGCTGATGCTCTATCCACTGAGCCAAACTGGTCTCGGCAAAGGGAACTAAATTAATGCAAGCAAGCATTTTATCAGATATAGAGTTCAATGTACCTGTTAAAAGGATGCTCAAAGAACTTAGTGAAAACTAAAATAGCATGAAAGAGAATATAGAAACCATGAAAAAAGGACCACTCAGGAATGAAGGATACTCTAAGAGAAATAAACAATAGGTTAGATGAAGCAGAGGTTTGAATCAACGATTTGGAAAAGAAGGTAGCAGAAAACACCCAAACAGGATTGGCATGAAATATTTGAAGTAATGAAAAATAAGGACCTACAATCAAGATTACCCAGCAAGGCTCGCATTTAAAATTGAAAAAGAAATAAAGAGCTTCCCAGACTACAAAAAGCAAAAGGAGTTCGTTGTCACTAAGCCAGTAGTTCAGAAAATGTTAAACCAGCAGTTCTCTTCTTTAAGAAGAAAAAGAAGAGGAAAAACAAAACAAGAAAAACAGAGGAACATAGTTTTAAAAGAATAAAATGCCAGTAAGTATGTACCTAGGAATAATCACCTTATATGTAAATGGCTTAAATACTCCACTAAAAAAATCATAGGGTAGTTAAATAGATAAGAAACAAGACCTACCAGCTGTCTACAAGAAACCCACCTCACATTGAAAGATACACAGACTAAAAATAAGAAGATGGGAAAAGATATTTTGTGAAATAGAAAAAAAATGACATAGCAATACTTATATCTGACAAAATAGACTTTAGAAAAGGCTATAGTAAGAGATAAAGAAGGATACTACAGAATGAAAAAGATATCAATCTAATAAGAGGATATAACCCTTGTAAATATTTATTCTTCCAACATAGGGGCACCTAAATATTAAAACAAATCTTGATGGACATAAGGGAGAGATCGATAGTAGTACAGACTTAGTAGAGGATTATAACATGGCATTGATATCTATGGATAGAGCTTCCAGACAGAAAATCAAGAAGGAATCAGCTAACTTAAATGACACACTAAATCAGATGGATTTAATTGATATCTTCAGAGCATTTTACCCCAAGCAGCAGAATATATATTCTTTTAAAGTGCATTTAAAACCTTTTCTATGATAGATCACATATTAGGACACAAAACAAGTTAAAAAGACTGAAATTATATCAAGCATGTTCTTGGAACAAAATGGTATGAAACTAGAAATCAAACATAAGAAAAACACATAGACACAGGGAGGCTAAAGAACATGTTACTCAACAATGAATAGCGGTTAACAAGGAGATCTAGGAGGAAATAAAAAGATACCTTGAAACAAATGAAAATGAGAACACAATAACCTAAAATCTAGGGTACATATGAAAGCAATCCTAAGAGAGAGATTTATAGCATTATAGGCTTACCTGAGAAACAAGAAAAATCTCAAACAATTTAACTTTATAATCGAAGGAACTGGAAAAAGAGCAAACAAAGCCCAAAGTGAGTAGAATAAATGAATGAATGAATGAATGAATGAATGAATACATACGTACGTACGTACGTACATACATACATACATACATAAATAAGTAAATAAATAAATAAATAAATAAATAACAGTACAAAAGATTAGTGAAACCAAGAGCTGGTTCTTGAAAAAAATAAAGAAGATTAACAAACCTTTAAACAGACTCATCAAGAAAAGAAGAAAGAGTATCAAAGGAAGTAAAATCAGAAATGAAAGAGGAGAAATAACACCAAAGAAATATAAAAGATGGTTAGAAAATATTACCAATAATTATATACCAAGAAATTGGACAATCTGGAAGAAATGAATAAATTCTTAAAAACATGCAGTCTCCCAAAATTGATTCAGGAAGAATCAGAGAATGTGAATAGACAGATTACAACTAGTAAAATTGAAGCAGTAATTAAAACACAACAAACAAGTCTTGGAGCAGATGGCTTCATATGTGAATTTTACCAAACATTCAAGAACTAACACCTATTCTTAGACTATTCCAAAATATTCAAGAGGAGAAAAGACTTCTAGCTCACTTAGGAGACCAGCATTATCCTAATTCCAAAACCAGTTAAAGATACTACAAAGAAAGAAAATTATAGGCCAATATCTCTGATGAACATGGATGCTAATATCATCAACAAAACCAATTCAGCAATACATCAAAAAGATATTATACCATAGCATAAAATGAGATTTATGCAATGCAAGCTTGGTACAATATCTGTATCAGTAGACGTAGTACACCACATAAACATGAATGAATGGTAAAAAACACATGACTATAGCAATAGATACAGAAAAAGCATTTGATGAAATTCAGAACCCATTTATGATAAAAACTCTCAGCCAGTTTGCAACAGAGGAAACATACCTCAATGTAATAAAGGTCGTATTTGACAGCCCACAGCCAACATCGTACTTAAAGGGCAAAAACTAGAAGCATTTCTTTTAAGATTGAGAACAAGACAGGGATGCCCATTTTTACCACTCTTATTCAACACTAGGGGCCCAATGCACAAATTTGTGCACCTTGAAAGGAACTGTGAATCACAAGGCAACATTGGGCACTGAGGCGGGTTTTGGCTCATCCTCCACGCCACCTCTCTTCCCCTCTTGCCGCGGCTCCCAGTCCCAAGTCTGCCATCAGCCTTACTCCTGCTGCTGCCTCTCCTGTGCGCTGCCTGCACCAGCCCTGCTCACACCTGCTGACAACATGGAGCGATTGGGGCCGGCGCCAGCAGCTGGTGTGAGTGGAGCCAGCATCATTAGTGGATGAGAGTGGCAGCTGCTGCCCGGATTGCTCCTCAGGAGCAGGGATAGGTGGAGAAGCCCTTGAGTGATCAAGGCTGACAGTTGTCACTTGTACTTGCTGAAGATCCTGAGCGATCGGGACTGGCACCGGGCCCTGGCAATGGCTGTGAGCAATGGCTCTGCTGCCAGCAGCAGGTGTGAGTGCTAGGCAGGGCTGCAGAGCGCGGGAGCAAAAAATTTTCAGTAACCACCAGAGGCTTGTCCCGATGACAGCAACCAGTACCTCACCTTGGTCTTGTGCCCCCACTCACCTACTCCACTATTCTGCCACAGCCAGTGCCCACCATGTTATGCACTCTACCACCTGCTGACACCTGCCATGTTCCATGTGTGCCCCCGGTGGTCAGCACACATCACAGTGTGCAGTTGTTCAGTTGTTTCACTGTTCGGTCTATTAGCATATTAAGGTTTTATATATATAGTACTGGAAGATCTAGCCACAGCAATCAGAAAAGAAGAAGAGCTGAGGCCGGTTTGGCTCAGTGGTAGAGCATCGGCCTTTGGACTGAAAGGTCCCGGGTTCGATTCCGGTCAAGGGCATGTGCCTTGGCTGCGGGCACATCTCCAGTGGGGGATGTGCAGGAGGCAGCTGATCGATGTTTCTCTCTCATCGATGTTTCTGACTTTCTATCCCTCTCTCTTCCTCTCTGTAAAAAATCAATAAAATATATTTTTTTAGAAGAAGAAGAAGAAGAAATAAAGGCACTCCAATTAGAAACAGAGAAGTAAACCTTTCATCATTTGCTGATGACATGATACTATATGTTATAGAACCCTAAAGATTCTACCTAAAAACTACTGGAATTGACAAATGAATTAAGTAAAGTAGCAAGATACAAAATAAGTATCTGCATATCCGTTGCATTTTTATACATTTTAATGAACTATGAGAAAGGGAAACTAAGGAAACAATTCCATTCACAATTGCTTTCAAAAGAATAAAATATCTAGGAATAAACTAAACCAAAGATATAAAAGACATGTACTTAGAATATCCTAATATATAAAAACCCTGAGTCGGTCACAACCAGAGGCTTGACCATCTGGAATTCAGTCCTGCAGTTAGTGCTGGGTTACTGTGGGTACCCAGCACTGACTGCTGTGGCTGCAGGCATGGTGACCAGCATTGACTGCTGAGCGGGCTGTGAATCAGAGAGAGGCCTGAAGAGAGAAGCAGGGTCTGATCCATAGCCTGTGTGGCTGTTGTTGACCAGCACTTGCCTCTCTCTCCGGCCTGGGGCAGCAGCCGCATCTCTATTTCTTCTCCAGGCCTCCACTGGGTCTGCTGATCAGCCCTGTTTCTGATCAAGCCCCATTGATAGGTCCAGAGACACTAACTGCTGTAGAAACAGACCAATCAGAACCAAATCTGAGTCATTAATGAGGAGCCAATGGCCGCCTATGAGGCAGAGTTCTTGATGCTGACTGGCATAGAAAGTGACCAATCAGAACCATTGGCCAGCAGAGGAGGCCAATTGGGGGCGAGATCAGGCCTGCAGAGGAGGGCAGTTGGGGATGAGATCAGGCCAGCAGGGGAGGGCAGTTTGGGGCAATCAAGCAGGCAGACAGGTTAGCAGTTAGGAATCAGCGGTTCCAGATTATGAGAGGGATGTCCAACTGCCACTTTAGGCCCGATCCCTGTGACCAGCAATCGGACATTCCCCAAGTGGTCCCTGATTGGAGAGGGTGCCATCTGGGCTGAGGGAAGCCCCCCTCCGTGCATGAATTTCAAAGGTCACCAGTTATAAGATACTAAAGAAAGAAATTGAAGAGAGAAACCACCTATACTGCTGCCTCGCAAAACAATTTCAAAACTACAAGTAAAAGACAAAACGGACATCATCCAGAACCACCGGAAAGCTGGCTGAGTGGAAATCCTACAACTAGAAGGAAAGAGAAAAGGACACTGAGACTCAGGAGCTGTGGAGGGCAGAGGTGCGGAGACGCGGAGATGTGCGCGCGCAAAAAGAAAGGCCAGGCAGCTGAACACGCGGCTGGCTTCCTCGAACTGGAGAGAAACAAAGGCTCCCCACTGTGCTGAAATCCAGCTCCGGGTGAGACTCGGGGCACCCAGACTCATATGTGGAGAAACTGGACTGTCTAGCAGAGGACAAAACCTGAGAGCAGCTTTCTCTCAGACGTGCGTGCAGCCAATGCCGCGGGGCACTGAGACCCAGGGGAACTCGGAAAACAGAGGTGAGGAGGCCCTCACGCAGAGAGGACTTGGGCAGCTGAGCATGTAGCTGGTTTTCTTGTTCCGGAGGGAAACAAAACCTCCGGATTGCACCGTACTCCAGTTCCGGGTGAGACTTTGGATACCCACACTCATTTGGGGAGAAACTAGACTTTCTGGCAGCAGGCAAAACCCGAGAGCAGCTTTCTCTCAGAGGTGCGTGCAGCCTTTTCCGCAAGACACTGAGACCCACGGACCTCTTCGGACGAGGCTGATGGGAAACCAAGGTTGCCTGCTCCACCCTGAGACTCCGCCCCAACGAATCTGAGGACAGAAGCTCTCCCAGCATAGACACAGTTGGTACTCATGGCCAGTTGGCCTGGAGATCAACCCCTCCCAATGATACCAACAACAATCTAGGTTTAACTACAACAAGTCTGTGCAGCCCATAAAAGGGTGCACCAAGAGTGTCCACCTCAGGTAACTGGGAGGCTGAGCCACTGTCCCCTAGAGACACCTTCCACACAAAGCTACTCGACTAACTCAGGGAAGCAGCAAAAATACAAGGACAAGGAAACAGATCACAAATGAAAGAAATGGAGGAAAACAAATGACTGGGAAAAGTTCAAAACCACGGTTATAAGGTTTTTCAAGAATTTCCTAGAAAAGGCCGATAAATTTAACAAGGCCCTCGAGGATATGCAAAAGGCCAACTAGAAATTAAGCATACACTGACTGAAATAAAAAATATTATACAGAGACCTAACAGGAGACTAGAGGACCACAAGAATCAAGTCAAAGATTTGAAATACAAAGAAGCAAAAACCACTCAGCCGGAAAAGCAAAAACAAAACAAAACAAAAAAAAAAACACAAAGAATCCAAAAAATTGAAGATAGTGTAAGGAGCTTCTGGGACAACCTCAACCATACCAACATCCAAATTATGTGGGTGCCAGAAGAAGAGAGAGAGCAAGATACTGAAAACCTATTTGAAGAAATATTGACCAAAACTTCCCTCACCTGGTGAAAGAAATAGACTTACAAGTCTAGGAAGCTCACAGAACCCCAAACAAAAGGAATCCAAAGACACATCATAATTAAAATGTCAAGAGCAAAAGACAAAGAGAAAATATTAAAAGCAGCAAGAGAAAAACAGTTACCTACAAGGGAGCACCCATACAAATTGTCAGCTGATTGCTCAACAGAAACTATGCAGGCCAGACACGAGTGGCAAGAAACATTTAAAGTGATGAATAGCAAGAAACTGCAACCAAGATTACCCAGCAAAGCTATCTTTCAGAATTGAAGGTCAGATAAAGAGCTTCACAGACAATTCAAAGCTAAAGGAGTTCATCAACACCAAACCAATATTATGTGAAATGCTGAAAGGTATTCTTTAAGAAGAGGAAGAAGAAGAAAAAGGTAAAGATAAAAACTGATGAACAACAAATACATGTCTATCAACAAGTGAATCTAAAAATCAAATGAATTAAAAAGCTGATGAACAGAATAAACTGGTGAATATAGTAGAACCAGTGGCATAGAAAGGGAGTGGACTGATAATTCTCCGGGGGGAAATTGTGTGGGAGATGTGGAAAGAGACTGGACAAAAATCATACACCTGTGGATGAGGACAGTGGGGGGGGGTGGTAAGGGCAGAGGGTGGCGTGGGAACTGGGTGGAGGGAAGCTTTGGAGGGAAGAAAAGAAACAATTGTAATAATCTGAATAATAAGGATTTATTAAATTAAAAAAATTTAAGAAGATTCAAATAAGTTGAAGAATATAACATGTTCATGGATAGTAAGAATTAACCTAATTAAAATGACCTAAATAACCAAAGCATTCTATACATTCAATACAATTTCTATCAAGATACCAATAGTGCATTTCACAGAACAAGAAAAAAATTTTATAAGGTGCCACAAAAAACTTTGAATAACCACAGCAATTATAAGAAAGAAGACTAAAGTTGGAGGAATCCAACTACGTGATATCAAACTATACTACAAGACCATATTGATAAAACCAGCATGGTACTGGCATAAAAACAGACATATAGATCAATGGAACAGAAATGAAAGCCCAGAAATAAGCCCACACCTTTATAGTCAATATTTGACAAAAGAAAAAATGTACTGTGTAGTATGGATAGCTATTCAGTAAATGATATTGGGAAAATTGGACAGATAAATATATGCCAAAAAAATTAAACTAAACCACCTTCTTATACTACACACAAAAAACTCAAAATGTTTCTCTTGAAACCATAAAAATCCTAGAATAACACTAGCTATAAAATCTCACACATTTCTCATAACATTATTTTTTCTGATATATCACCTTGTGCAAGGGGGAAAAAAGAAAAACAAATGTGACTACATCAAACTAAAACATTTTTGCACAAAATAAAAAGCTTCTGTACAACAAAAGAAACCATCAGCAAAACAAGAAAGCCCACTGCAGGGAGAACATAATTATCAATGTTATCACCTATAAGGGTTTAATCTCCAAACATTTACAGGGAACTCATACAACTTAACAAAAGGAAGATAAACTATCCAATAAAAAAAAGTGGGCAACAGACCTAAATAGATAATTTTCTAAAGAGGACATAAGGGAGGCCAAGAGATGTATGAAAACATGCTCAAAGTCACTAATCATCCAAGAGATGCAAATCAAAACGACAGTGAGATACCATCTCACACCTGTCAGAATGGCTATCATCAACAAATCAATAAATGGCAAGTGCTGGTGAGAATGTGGAGAAAAAGGAACCCTCATACACTGCTGCTGGCAATGCAAACTGGTGTAGCCACTGTGGAGAACAGTATGGAGTTTCCTCAAAAAACTAAAAATGGAGCTCCCATTTGACCCAGTGATCCCACTTCTAGGAATACATCCCAAGAAACTAGAAACACCAATCAGAAAGGATATATGCACTCCTATGTTCATAGCAGCACAATTTACAATAGCTAAGATTTGGAAACAGTCTAAGTGCCCATCAGTAGATTAGTGGATTAAAAAACTGGTACATCTATACAATGGAATACTAGGCTGCGTTAAAAAAAAAAAAAAGGAATTCTTACCATTTGCAACAGCATGGATGGAACTGGAGACCATTATACTAAGCAAGTGGTCAACAGAGCCAAATATCAACAGTACAACGATTGAAATTTCTTTAGAGAGCCTAATTTTTTAAAACTTCTTCTAACGGCACTTCTTCAAAATAGACTTGCCCATGCTATGCTATTTTGTGGAAGAGCCAGACTCAAGGGGCCAAAGAGCCGCATGTGGCTCGCGAGCTGCAGTTTGCCAACCATTGTGCTAGGCAGAATAAGCCAATCAGAGAAAGATAAATATCACATAATCTCATTTGTGGAATATAATGAACAACATAAACTGATGAACAAAAACAGATCCAGAGACAGAGAAGCATTGATCAGACCATCAAACCTCAGAGGGAAGGTAGGAGAGTGGAGATAAGGGGGAGAGATCAACCAAAGGATTTGAATGCATGCATATAAGCCTAACCAATGGACATAGACAGTATGGGGGGTGAGGACATGGGTGGGGCATAGGGAGGCAATGGGGAGATAAAGACACATATGTAATACCTTAGTAAATAAAAAATAAGTGAAAAATAATAAAATAAACATTTTTGCACAGCAAAGGAAACCAACTAAATGACAAGAAAACCACTCAGTTGGAGAACATATTTGTCAATAATAAGTCTTATAAGAGGTTAACTTCTAAAATTTATAAAGAACATATACAATTCAACTAAAAAAAAATTAAAAAACAGTCATAATCCAAATAAAAAATGGGCAAAGGTCCTGAATAGAGGACATAGTAGATGGCCAATAGACATATGAAAAAGATACTCAATGTCACGAGTTATCAGACAGATGCAAATTAAAACCACAATGAGATGTCATCTCATACCTGTCAGAATGGCTATCATCAACAAACGATTATTGGCAAGACTATGGAGAGAAAGGAACCCTTATGCACTGTTGGTGGGAATAGAGATAGGTGCAGCCACTGTGGAAAGCAGTATGGAGTTACCTCAAAAAATTAAAAATGCAACTGCCTTATGACCCAGCAATTCCACTTCTGGGAATATATCCAAAGAAGCATAAAATACTAATTCCAAAGCATATATGAACCCCTATTTCATTGCAGCATTATTTACAATAACCAAAATTTAGAAACAAACCAAGTGTCCATCAGTAGCTATGGTACATTTACACAATGGAGTACAACTCGGCCATAAAAAATAAAGAAATCTTACTTTTTGCAAAAGCATCGATGGACGTGGAGGATATTATGGTAAGTAAAATAAGTTAGACAAAAACAAATACCATATGATATCATATATGTGGGATCTCATGAACAAAATAAACTAACAAAATAGAAACAGACACTTAGATAGAGAACAGACTGACAGCCGTAGAGAGGAAAAGGTTGGAGTCTAGGTGGAAAAGGTGAAGGGTATCCTGGCCGTGTGGCTCAGCTGGTTGGAGCTTCACCCCATACACCAAAAGGTTGCGTGCTCATTTTCCAATCAGAACACATACCTATGTTGTGGGTTGGATCCTGTTGGGTGCATTTTGGAGGCAACAGGTTGATAATTTTCTCTCCTATCAATGTTTCTCATTCTCTCTCCCTTTTATATCCATAAAACATATCCTCGGATGAGGATTTTAAAAAAAGAAGAAAGAAAAAGGTGAAGGGATTAAGCAAAAAAACTCAGATACAGACAACAGTGTGGTGATTACAAGAGGGAAAGTAGGTAGCGGGAGTTAGAAGAGAGTAAAGGGGGAATAAATAGTGATGGAAGAAGAGTTGACAGTTTGGTGAATGTACAATACACAGATATAGAATATATAGGACTTTATATCTAAAATCTATATAATTTTATTAACCAGGGTCACCCCAATAAATTCAATAAAATAAATTGATTGTAAAGGTTAAAATTTAAATACACAAAAGGGGGTAGGAAGAACAGAAGTAAAACTTGGTATTTCTTTTACCTTTTTCTTTGTACTATATATGATTTAAGAATAAAATCAAATAAGCAAAACCTACTGCCAAATACTTCTTTTATATCTGCAGAGATGATCATTTAAACATGAATTAAGTTTTCTTTTTGTTCTTTGGCCCCCATTGCATGCCAATGTTGGAGCTAAGTAGGGGGGCCAAGGGGATCCCAGCAGTATCCCTGTCGGCTGGTTTTTACAGCCCAAAGTTATGGGGACTTCTTCCCCACACTGGAACTTTGGGCTGGGGCCTGTTGGCGAGCTGGGCTCCCTTGCTCCTCACAGGAGGCCTCCTCAGCCCCCGATTAAAAACACACCACACACAAGTGTCAGACCAGCCAGTTCCATGCTACCACCCCTCCTACCAGCCTTAATGTGCTCTCTTATTTTCTTCTAGAGTTGTAGGACTTCCATTCAGCCAGATTTCAGGAGGTTCTGAATGATGATTGTTCTGAATTTTAGATGTAATTTTGATGTGGTTGTGGGAGGGTGCAAGTACCAGTGTTTACCTATGCCACCATCTTGGTTCCTCTATCTGAATCTTTAATATTGAACCAAACTTGCATCCCTGTAGTAAATACCACGTGATCATTGTGTATAGGTAGTTTTTTGTTTTGTGTTTTGTTTTTAAATATATATTGCTCAATTCCACTTGCTAATATTTTAGAGATTTTTGCTTCTATATTCATGCGAGATATTGATCTATAGTTCCCTCTATTTTTATGATCTTTGTATTATTTTAGTACCAAGGCAATAATAGCATCATATAATGAATTGGAAACTATTCCCTCTTTTCTGAGAAACTGTAGAATTACTGTTAATTCTTTAAACATTTCACTAGCAAACTATCTAAGCCTGGATATTTATTTTCTCAGAGTTTATAAATTATACATTGAATTACCTTTATAGGGCTTTTTAAATATCTATTTCATGTATCTGTTTCATGGATGAGTTGGAGTAGTTGCTATATTTCAAGCAATTGGTCGATTTCTTCTAAATTGTCAAATTTATGTATAGGGTTTTTCCTAATGTTCAGTTATTGTCCTTTTGATATCTGCATGTCTTATAGCAATTTTTCCTATTTCACTGCTGATATTGGTAACTTTTGTTTTCTCCCCTTTTCCTTTGTCAGTTTTGTTTTTTTTATTCCTGCAGGAATTTTAATAATAAAAGTGTTTTTTAATTGCTATGTGTTTAGGCATAAAACCAGTACATCATTAATTAAACCCAGCCTTTGATGATTCTGGCTTTTCTGTGCTGATTTGTTTTTGTTGTATGTGTGTTTTTTTATTTTTTTATTTTTTATTTTTTTTTATCTTTATTGTTCAGATTATTACAGGTGTTCCTCTTCCCCCCAATAGCTCCCCTCCACTCGATCCCCCACCCCACCCCATGCCCTTACCCTGTCTTCATCCATAGGTATAAGATTTTTGTTATCACTTCCCACACCCCTCACACGCTCTTCCCCCTGAGAATTGTCAGGTCGTCCCTTTCTATGTCCCTGATTCTATTATATTCATCAGTCCATTCTGTTCATCAGATTTTTCATTCACTTGATTTTTAGATTCACTTGTTGGTAGGTATGCATTTGTTGTCATTTTGTTGTTCATAGTTTTTATCTTTACCTTTTTCTTCTTCTTCCTCTTCTTAAAGAATACCTTTCAGCATTTCATATAATCCTGGTTTGGTGGTGATGAACTCCTTTAACTTTTTTTTGTCTGTGAAACTCTTTATCTGACCTTCAATTCTGAATGATAGCCTTGCTGGGTAGAGTAATCTTGGTTGTAGGTTCTTGCCACTGTGAATATTTCTTACCACTCTGCTAGTTTTGATCTTTTGATTTTTTGGTTCTGGCCTGCATAGTTTCTGTTGAAAAATCAGCTGACAGTCGAATGGGTACTCCCTTGTAGGTAACTAACTGTTTTTCTCTTGCTGCTTTCAAGATTCTCTCTCTTTGTCTTTTGCCCTTGGCATTTTGATTATGATGTGTCTTGGTGTGGTCCTCTTTGGATTCCTCATGTTTGGGGTTCTCTGGGCTTCCTGGACTTGTAAGTCTATTTCTTTCTCCAGGTAGGGAAAGTTTTCTGTCATTATTTCTTCTAATAGGTTTTCAGTATTTTGCTCTCTCTCTCTTTTTCTGGCACCCCAATAATTTGGATGTTGGTACGCTTAAAGTTGTGCCAGAGGCTCCTTATACTATCTTCATATTTTTGGATTCTTTTTTCTTTCTATTTTTCTAGTTGGGTGTTTCTTGTCTCCTCATATTTCAGATCTTTGATTTGATTCTTAGAATCCTTTGATCTACAGTTGAATTTCTGTATATTCTTTATTTCAGTCAGTGTATGCTTAATTTCTGACTGGTCCTTTTCTATTTTCTTGGCATTCTCATTAAGGTTCTTGAAGGTTTCAATCAAGTTTCTCAGCAGTTTTTAGAAGATTCTTGAGTAACCTTATAAATGTGGTCCTGAACTCTATGTCCATTTCTTTCATTAGTGACATGTTTCTTTGTCTCCACATTTTGCTGCTTCCCTATGCTGATGGAGTGGAAGAACTACTGTACTGGAGACAAGCCTATAGGGCTGGACTTGCTTCAGTGGGGCTTTGGTGCTCACTCGGTGAGGCATCAAACTTTTGAATGTGTCACTATGGATGTGAGTAGTTGAATTCTGGTGTCATCTCACACTGACCTCTAGATACACTAGCTTCTGGATCTCCAATGGGGGGTCAGCTACTGTCTGAGGTGACCCAGCAGGAGCTACAGTGAGGTCTACAGATTTCTCCTGGTCTGACCAGAGCTGCATTTTGTTAGATTAAGCTGCGATAGCGCAGACCATTTATAGGCAAATGCCACTGTGCACAGCTAGGGCAGGTTTGCAGATTGTGCAGGGCAGGGACTCAGGGAGTCACTAGGCTAGGGCGTGGCAAACAGCTATGGCTGATACTCAGCCTTTTCTGCGTTTCCACGTTTCCAAGTCCCCTGTGCCCCACATCCCTGCACAGTGAACAGTGATTTTTGCGAGCACCTCTGCAAGGAAGCCACCCTCACTTTCTGACCTGATGACAGACCGTCCAGCTTCTCCCCATAGGAGTCTGGGTCATCAGTATCTCCCCAGAAATGAATTCAGAGTAATCAGGAGTTTGTTTCCCTTCGAGTTGAAAACAGCAGCACCCTGTCGCCTGCCGCCAGCCCAGTTCGCGTGCCTCCACACCTCACCTTTTCGGCACTTAACACGTCCCAGTGCTCCTCTTGCTTCCCGTCTAGTTGCAGAATCTCCACTCGGCCAGCTTTCCCGTGGTTCTGGGTGACAGACCTTTTGTCTTTTGGTTGCAGTTTTGAAATTGTTGTGTGGGAGAGCAGTTTAGGTATTTACTTATGCCGCCATCTTGGCTTCTTCTTCGTCAGTTTTGAAAAATATCAGTTTTATTATTTTTCTCTATTCCTTTTGTTTTCCGTTGCATTCATTTTTGTTCTTATTTTCATTATTTTGTTCCTTCTGCTAGTTTTGATCTTTTGATTTTTTGGTTTTCTTTTTTAAAAAATATTTTGATTAATTTCAGAGAGGAAGTGGAGAGAGAGAGAGATAGAAATAGCAATGATGAGAGAGAATCATTGATTGGCTGCCTCCTGCACGCCCCCTACTGGGGATCTACCAGAGTTCTTTTCCCAGCCTTACAAAAGGTTCAGCAATCTAGAGTAAGGGGGCTGATGGCGTAGATTCAAGAAAGAGTCCATAGACAAAAAATAATTTTGAAAGGCATTGGGGGTCAGAGGACCTTCAGCTAAAGAAGCTAGAAGACTTACCCTTGTCTAAGGGCCTGGTGGTATTTATTAACGTAATTTGTCCTAAGGTTAAGGTGGAGATAATACACTTCAAAGCTTAAGGTATCAAAGGGTATTGTCAGTTTGGGGAATAGCCTACAGCTGTTCAGGTGTTTGGGCAAATGGAGGCAATAATACGCAGATTTAATATGCTATGAGCTGTCTGACAACAATTGATTATCCAATTCAGGTTTGGGGGAGATGTTTAGCCGTTCCAACAGGTAATTACATTTGTGGCTCACCCTGCTGAGCCGCCCAAGCTTCACCAACCTTCTGGTGAAACTCGTAATTATGACATGTTGGAACTGGTTCCTGGCAGGGATCAAGCTTATAGCCCAGGCATCAACCTTTGATCTCCTGGTTCATAGGCTGATGCTCAACCACTGAGCAACACTGGCTGGGCTGTTTGTTTCTTGATGTGGAAGCTTAGATTATTGATTTGAGGTTTTTCATCTTTTTTTAATATAAACTTTTAGCACTGTAAATTTCACTTATAACACCATTTTGGTATGTCTCACATGTTTTTATAAATTATATTATTTAATTCAGTTTGTCTTTTTTTTATTTTGAGACCTCCTCTTTGAAACATGAATTATTTAAAAATATGTGGTAATTTCCAAGTCTTTGAGGATTTTCTGATTATTTTTCTGTTATTGATTTCTAGCTTGGTTCTGTTTTCATGAGAAAGCCCACCCTGTATGATTTTAGTTAATTTAAATTTGTTGAGGTGCGTTTTAGTATATATTTTATAAGCATTTGAAATTTGTATTCTGCTGTTGTTGAATAGAGTATTATATAAATACAAATTAGCTGGATGATGGTATAATTGACTTATTCTAAGTACTTGTGAATTTCTGTTTAGATATCCTGTCAATTGTTAAGAGAGGAATGTTGAAGTCTTTGAAAGTAATTGTGATTTTTTTTTTTCTGTTTCTTCGTTTCCATCATTTTTGCATCATGTATTTGGCAGTTCTGTTGTTTGTTGCATACATACACTTAGGATTGCTATGTCTTCTTGGTGGCTTGACATTTTTTAAAATCACTATATGTTTTTACCTTTGTTTCGTAGTCTGCTTACCTGATATTAATATAGCTACTACTACTGCTTTCTTTTAGTTAATATTTGGATAGTATGTCTTTCTCAATCTTTTTACTTTCAAACATCCATATTGTTATATGTGGAGTGAGTTTCTTATAGATAGTATATACATAGGTCACAATATTTCATCCACTGTATCAATCTCTGTATTAATTGGACTATGTAAACCATTTGCATTTAATGTAATTATTGATATGTTAAGGCTTAACATATCTGCCATTTAATTTTTGTTTTCTCTCTCTTCTCTCTCTTTTTCATGTCCCTGTTTTCTTTTTCCTAATTCTTTGTGGGTTACTTGAATATGTTTTTAGAATTCTATTTGGATTTATTTATAGTTTGTTTAATGTATCACTGTGTATAACTTTTTTAGTGGGTGCTCTAGATATATGTTAAATATACATACCATACATCTACTGTTGTCCACAGTTTACCATTTCAAGTGATATGTAGAAACATTTCCTCCCTTTACCTTTCCCACTTATAATTGTCTTATATATTTTCTTTACATATATGGAATGTTATTGTAATTCAGCTATCAAGCAAAACTTAGAAAACTGAAGAGGAGGAGGAAAATTCTATTGTGTTAACCCATGTTTTTATATTTCTCTTATTTTTTTCTTCCTATTTAAAAAAAAATTATCACTTCCTCTTCTTTTTGGAGAATTTCCTTTAGCCATTATCAGACAGGTCTCCTTGGTAACCCCAGGAATTTTCTTAGTTTTCCTTCATCTGTAGTTATCGTGGTTTTCCCTTAGTACCTGAAGGATATTTTCACTAGACACAGAATTTTTTTTTAACTAAAACCTCTATTTTTAAATTGATTTTTAGAAACAGGAAGGGAGAGAGAATCATCAATAATGAGAGAGAAACATCAACCAGCTCCTTCCTCTACTCCCCCTACTGGGGAGTGAGCCTGCGACCTGGGCTTATCTCCGGACCTGAAGTCAAACCCGTGACTTCTTGGTTCCTGAGTCTATTCTCAACCACTGACTGGGCTCACTAGATTCAGAATTTTTGTAAAATATATTTTTATTGATTTCAGACATGAGGGGGGAGAGAGAGAGAGAGAGAGAGGGAGAGAAATGGGAACATCAATGATGAGAGAGAATCATTGATTGGCTGCCTCCTGCATGTCCCCTACAGAGGATTGAGCCCGCAGCCTGGATATGTGCCCTTGACCAGAATCAAACCTGCAACTCTACAGTCTGCAGGCTGATGCTCTGTCCAGGAAGCCAAACCAGCTAGACTAGATACAAAAGTTTAAGTTAATGGTTCTTTACTTTCAGCACTTGAAAATGTTGTGCCACTTCACTCTGGCTACATATGTTTGTATACAAATTCTATTGTCATTTGAATTGTTTTTCCTCCACAGGTAAGGTTTCATTTCTCTCTTGCTACTTTTAAGATATTTTTCTTTTCTTTTTTTTTTTGGCTGTTGACTTTTTATTTCTTTCTTTATTTTGAGTGTTTCTTATTGCTTGTCAAAACATCTTTATATGGCTGCTTTAAAATCCTAGTCAGATCATGTGGGTATCTTTTTTCATCTTGTTGGCCTCTGTTGATTTTCTTTTCATTCAAATTTTGAGATATTCTTGATTCTTGATGAGTATTTTTTATTAAAACTTGTACATTTGGGGCATTATAAGACTCTGCATCTTATTTAAATATTTTCTTTTCCTGATGTTTTCTGACAAAGCTCTAGTAGAAGGACAAGGTTGCTGCCCTGCTGTGGTCAGGTAGGGGTGGGAGTCCAGGCTCCCTTCGTGGCCTGTATTACAGCTGAGGGAGATGCTTGTGAATACTCAGGGTGGGTGGGCATGGGCGTTCCTGCTCGTCAGTGGGCCTCCACTGATAACACCCTGGCTGGGACAGGCAAGAATGTCTGCTTACTGCTCCCCACCTGGCTTCTGAAATGGGTGGGGGAAAGAATGGGGGTTGCCTCATTGCTGCTGGGCAGCTGTGAAAGCCCGAGTGTGTCCTCTCTGCCTCCCCTGCAACCATCCTGGAAGGGCAGGGTAGGGACACCTCATTATCCTTGGATGGATATGGAAATCCAGGCTACCCACTTGTTCTCTACTGACTCTACAGGGAAAGGTGGTCCTCATTACCTCTCAGCAGGGATGAAAGTCTGGCTTCCTACGACTTCTCCTACCTCACCCTGGTGGGGAGACTGGTGCCTCGTTACCGCCTCACAGTGGCAGGGGCCTGGGCTTCCCATTAGCCTTGCTGGCCTGGGAAGGGTTTTGTGAGTTCTTCTTACCTGCAGTAGAGTGGCTGTTATCTAAAAATTCTGTTTTGGTTGTTTTTTTCTTATCTAGTTTCCTTTTTTGTCAGGGATGTGTGAGGTAGAAAACAAACAACTCACCATCTTGATGTTCATTGAGTCCTGCCATACCTCAGCTGGTCTATCTTCTCTCCAGTATTCAGAATCATGTTGTGTTTGTCTCATACAAAAAATGTAGGACTAAAAAAAAAATTAAGAATTTTAGCTTTTCTTAGTGGGATGACTATGGAAAAATATTTCTCCATTTTTCCAGAACTAGAAGTTTTGTACTACTTTTTTAAAATGATTTTTAAATGTTTATTTAAAAAGACATCGAACACTTGTAATGGTGATAAAACACCTCAGAAATAAATACAAACAACCAGATTTATTTGCTTCTTTTTTATAAGTAGTTCTCTATAAACAGACAAAATTAGTTCTCATGAGATGGTTTCTTGTTCATGTGTGCTGTCACTTAGCAGTACTTTGTTCAAGATAAAATAAAAAATTGAAAGAAGCTGTGGAATATGACAGGCTTCTTCATGTGGAGTCAATTTTATGGCTTCTTCTTTTCTAAAAACGTTTCAAAAACAAAAACTAACCTGGCCAGTTTGGCTCAATGAATAGAGTGTTGGCCTGTGGACTGAAGGGCCCCAGGTTCGATTCCAGTCAAGGGCACATACCTGGGTTGCAGGCTCGATCCCCAGTAGGGGCCATACAGGAGGCAGCCAATTAATGATTCTCTCATTACCATCATTGATGTTTCCTTCTCTTTCTCCCTCTCCCTTCCTCTTTGAAATCAATAAAAATACATATTTTTAAAAAACAAACAACAACACTGGCCTTCTATTTGGGCTTGTATGGTACTCTGGTGATACTGTATGTGATTGTTGATATGTTTGTACCAAATTCACATGTCATTTAAGTTACTAATTTACTGTTACGGTGTCAGGGTTTGTTGTGGGGTTTTTTTAAGTCAGCAACAATAAAGCCTGCAAATATTAAGGTATTGAAGCAATATAAAATAAAATATAATTGTAGATTCCACATAATTTCTAATTAAGGTAATTTTCTTTCTAAACAGAACTGTTTCCCCTGACACTATATTCCTAACTAGTGGCCTGGTGCATGAAATTCACACATGGAGAGGGGCTCCCTCAGCCCAGTCCTTTTTTTTTAAATTTCTTTATTGATTAAGGTATTACATATGTGTCCTCATCTCCCATTACCCCTTCCAATCCCCTCCTCCCTCCATCACCACTTATGCCTTCACCCCCCTGGTGTCTGTGTCCATTGATTAGGCTTATGTGCATGCATACAAGTCCTTTGGTTGATCTCTTCCCCTTATTCCCACCCTCCCCTACCATCCCTCTGAGGTTTGACAATCAATGCTTTTCTGTCTCTGGATCTGTTTTTGTTCATCAGTTTATGTTGTTCATTGTATTCCATAAATGAGTGAGTTCATGTTATACTTATCTTTCTTTGACTGGCTTATTTCACTTCGCATAATGTTCTCCAGTTCCATCCATGCTCTAGTTCGAAGCAGACACCTTTTTCTCCTTTTTCTTCTTCTTAAAGAATACCTTTCAGCATTTCATATAATACTGGTTTGGTGTTGATGAACTCCTTTAGCTTCTTCTTATTTGTGAAGCTCTTTATCTGACCTTCAATTCTGAATGATAGCTTTGCTGGGTAGAGTAATCTTGGTTGTAGATTCTTGCTATTCATCACTTTGAAAATTTCTTACCACTCCCATCTGGCCTGCATAGTTTCTGTTGAGAAGTCAGCTGACAAGTGTATGGGTGCTCCCTTGTAGGTAATTAAGTGTTTTTCTCTTGCTGCTTTTAATATTCTCTCTTTGTCCTTTGCTCTTGGCATTTTAATTATGATGTGTCTTGGTGTGTTCCTCTTTGGATTTCTTTTGGTTGGGGTTCTGTGCACTTCCTGGACTTGTAAGTCTATTTCTTTCACCAGGTGGGGTAAGTTTTCAGTCATTATTTCTTCATATATATTTTCAGTATCTTGCTCTCTCTCTTCTTCTGGCACTCCCATAATTCTGATGTTGGTACATTTGAAGTTGTTCCAGAGGCTTCTTACACTATCCTCAAATTTTTGGATTCTTTTTTCTTTCTTGGTTGAGTGTTTTTGGCCTCTTGGTATTTCAAATCTTTGACTTGATTCTTGCATTCCTCTAGTCTGCTGTTGGGTTTCTATAAAATATTTTTATTTCAGTCAGTGTATGTTTAGTTTCTAGTTGGTCCTTTTTCATATCCACAAGGTCCTTTTTCATATCCAAGACCATCTCCTCGAGGTTCTTGCTCATATCCTCAAGGTTCTCATTAAGCTTATTGGCCTTTTCTAGGATCCTCTTCAAATACATTATAACTGTGGTTTTGAACTCTATATCCAGTCATTTGTTTTCCTCCATTTCTTTTGTTTGCCATCTGTTTCTCCCCCATTTTCACTGCTTCCCTGAGTTGGTTGGGTAGCTTTGTGTGCTAGGTGTCTCGGCCTCCCCTGTTACCTGAGGTATACACTCTTGGTGCACCCCTTTGTGTACTGTGTATACAGTCTTGTTGCAAATAAGTCTTGTTTGTTGATGGTATCACTGGGAGGAATTGACCTCCAGGCCAACTGACTGTGAGGATCAACTGTGTCTACTCTAGGAGACAGCCTTATGCGCCAGGAATTGCAAACTTGCCAAAGTCTCTGTGCTCAGTTTGGATGGGTGGAGTTTCTGGATGGGGTGGAGTTCCAGGGTGGAGCCAACAGCCTTGGCTTCCAGTCAGCCCCGGCCCACGAGGTCGCCGGGTCCTAGCGTCTGCAGGCAATCGCCACAGGCACCTCTGTGAGAAAGGTGCCCTCGTTTCCCCTGCCACCAGACCGTCCAGTCCCCAATGAATCCGGAATCTCATATTTTCGCCTGGCACCTGGGTTCAGTGCAATCGGAACTCCTTTTCCCTTCCACCAGACACCAGCCACACAGTCAACAGAACGCCCTCACCATGAGCACTTGTGCACACGCCCAGATCTCCACCTCTGGCTGGAGCTCCTTTCTTCTGCCAGACACTGCCAGCGATCCGTTTGTCCTCTCTGTGCACACTCACATGCACGCCTCCAGAGCTCTACCTTTTGCTCCTCCCCTGGGATTCCGCCCGCAATTTAGGTTCTCCCGGTAAGGGCCTGGTTCCCCTGGGTTTTGAGTGCAAACCAAACTAAGTTCAGCGCAGCCTGTAGTTTTTGTCTCCTTTCTGCCAGAGCATCCGTGCCAGGTTCAGACACCCCGTCCTCTCACGTGCGCGAGTCTCCCACCTTATTTGGGCTTTGCAGAGGCTCTGATTATCCATGTGTACTTCTATGTCCCTCCAGTTTCAGATCTTCCAGTCAGCCAGCCTTCCCGTGGTTCTGGACAGTGTTTGTTCTGTCCTTCAGTTGTATTCTTGAAATTGTTGTGCAAGACAAAAGCCTAGGTGTTTGCCTATGCCGCCATCTTGGTTTCTCTGCTCTCAGCCCAGACTTCACCCTTTCCAATCGGGGACCTCTTGGGGGATCCCACAGGGCTCAGGCCTAAGCCGGCAGTCGGATACCCCTCTCTCAATCCAGGACCACTGGCTCCTAGCCGCTCACCTGCCTGCCTGCCTGATCACCCCTAACTGCCCTTCACTACCAGCCTGATCTTGCTCCCAACTACCTGCCCCTGCAGACCTGATCTCACTCCCAACTGCCCTCCTCTGATGGCCAATTTGGTTCTGATTGGTCAGTTTCTATGTCAGTCAATGTCAAAAGCTCCACCTCTTAGGCAGCCATTGGTTCCTCACAGTTCACCCAGATTTGATTCTGATTGGTCGGTTTTTATTCCAGTCAGCATCTTCAGGCCTATCACCAGGCCTGATCAGAGAGGCGGGGCTAATCAGCAGTCCCTATAGAGGCCCAGAGAAAACAGAGGTGCAGCTGCTGGTAAAGCCAGAGGAGAAAGAGAGAGGCAACGGCTGACCAACAGCTGCCATGGAGGTTGCAGATCAGACCCTGCCTCTCTCTCCAGGCCTCTTTCAAGGCATGATCCATAGCTCCCTCGCAGTCAGTGCTGGGTCTCTGCACCCACCACTGTGCAACCCACCGCTGACTGCAGGACTGACTTCTGGTGTTCAGTCGAGCTTTCAGTTGGTCATTATGGACCCTGGGGCTTTATATATTAGGTTGTACATTATTTTGGGCCCTTTTTTTTCTGCTGGGCTGTTTATCCCCTTATTACTTTATAGTTTATTTATCAATCTTTTGTTTGTACTTTGACATGTAGAAGTTCTTTACAAATCTATTATTTCTCTCTTGATTTGTTATTCTTTTATCTTTTTATCACAACTGGGTTTCTAGTTAAGATTTCCTTTTCTTTAAATAGTACATACAGGTAGTTTTTTAAATTTCTCATTGCAAGATTTTTATTGTTTTGCTATTAAATCAAATCGCCTAACCACCTGGGATTTATTTTTGTATGTGTCTCAGTTGTTATTTTTTCAAGTTGATATTCAGTTGTGCCAGCATCATTTATTAAATCCTTTTCCCACTGTATTGAAATATTTATAGGCTCTCTATTCCACCCAGGATTTTGTCTGTTCCTATGCCCATAAATTTTATTAAGTTTTGTACATGCAAAAAAACACACACACACACTCAGGATGGTAAAGATATGGTTATAAGGCTGTGTGATTTTGACAATAGTAATTAAGAACGGA
Source organism: Antrozous pallidus (assembly GCA_027563665.1). Classification (NCBI taxonomy): domain Eukaryota; kingdom Metazoa; phylum Chordata; class Mammalia; order Chiroptera; family Vespertilionidae; genus Antrozous; species Antrozous pallidus. The sequence continues at coordinate 22,258,558 of CM050511.1, forward strand.
GTTGCTTCTCAATGTTAACTCTCTAATCAAAATAGGATTTAATGAAGAGGCCTGTTGATAACTAACTATTATAACTATGCCTGATGCTGCCAGATTAATTTTGCCTTTGTAAATATTGAAAAGATAAATGTATACTATTTTGTGCCAGGTGCTGTGATAGGAGGTATATAATTTTTTTCACATCAAACTTATGAAGTTAGATTTAGCTTTCTTTTACAGATCAGAAAATGACACTTCGTCAAATAGTTAAGTTACTTGCCCAATATTTAACTATTAGGTGGTAAAGGTAGGATTAAAACACTAATGGCTTTTTCAATTGTGCCAGAAATGAAATGTTTCATGTAAAGTACTTTTTCCCAGTTTTTAAAAATTTTATTTTTACAGTTTACATTAAATGTTATTTTGTATTAGTTTCTGGTGTACATCATAGCAGTTATATAATAATACACTTCACAAAGTGTTTCCCCAATATTTCAAGTTCCCACCTGGCATGCATAGTTATTACAGCATTGTTGACTATATTCCCTATGCTTTACTTTATGTCCCTATCATAACTACCAATTAGTTCGTCTTAATCCCTTCACCTTTTTCACCCAGCCCCCTAATGGCCCTCCCTTCTGGCATTCATCAGTCTGTTCACTATATCTATAAGTCTGTTTTTATTTTGTTTATTCATTTATTTTATTCTTCAGATTTCATATATAACTGAAACATATAGAAAGTACTTTGAAAACTAAAGATGTATACAAATTGATATGATGATTATATCATCATAATCTCATCATTAGCAACTCTGAGGATTTTTTTGTTTTGATTTTTATTTATTGATTTGAGAGAAACATCAATTTGTTGTTTCACTTATTTATGCATTCATTAGTTGCTTTTTGTTTGTGCCTGACTGGGAATGAAACCCACAACCTTGATGTATTAGGATGATATTCTAACCAACTGAGCTACCTAACCAGGGCCTCTAAGTTTTATTTTAAAACAATGCATGCAGTGGAAAATGCACACTAAAACCTATAGCTAAATAATTTGATGGAAAATAGGTTTTCTTTCAAGATATGGTCTATGAAAAAAATATTTAAAATTATTTTTGTTCTTTCAAACATTTTGTAGAGCCGAAGAAAGTTAAAGTAAAAAAACCAAAACCAGAGTTTCCTGTGTATACGCCTTTAGAAAGTGCTTATATTCAATCATATGATCATGGAGCTTCTATAGAAGAAATTGAGGAACAAATGGATGATTGGCTGGAAAATAGAAACAGAACACAGAAAAAACAGGTAAATAAGCTTTTCAAAATTTATTTTGTGTCAAATACATGCAGACAAGTACATTAAATATAGATATACAGCTCCATATCTCAGTGAGCTCAGTGATGTATCACTAGAGAACCAAGTTAACTATTGCCAAGATCAAGAAATAGAACATTGCTATTATTCACAGTGGCCAAGACATAGAAACAACCAAAGTGTCTTTTGATTGATGATTGAATAAAGAAGATGTGGTATATATATGCAATAGAATACTACTCAGCCATTAAAAAAAGATGAAATACTGCCATTTGCCACAACATGGATGTATCTTGAGAATATTATGCTAAGCATGCTAAGCAAAATAAGTCAGACAGAACGACTCGAGAATCATGATTTCACTCATAAAACTGAAGGGAACAAATGAATAAACAAGACATATAAAACCTCATAGATATAGACATCAGTAAAGTAGTTACCAATGGGAAGAGGAGCTGGTGGGGAAGGGTGTTGTAAATTGTAAGTAGGGTTAAATATATAGTGATGGAAAGAGATTTGATTTTCAGTGGTAAATACACAATGCCATATACAAATGATGTGTCATAGAATTGTACACTGCAAACCTATGTAATTTTATTAACCAACTAGAGGCCCAGTGCACGAATTTGTGCAACAGTGGGGTCAGTCGGCCTGGCCTGTGGGATCGGGACCAAATCAGCTCTTTGACATCCCCCAAGGGATCCCAGATTGCGAGAGGGCACAGACCAGGCCAAGGGACCCCACTGGTACACGATCAGAGCCGAGGAAGGGCGTGGGAGGTTGGCCAACTGGTGAGGGACCACGTGAAGGCTCCAGGGCATGTCTGGCCCGTCTCACTCAGTCCTGATCATCTGGAGCCCAGCAAACCTACTGGTCGGAGCATCTACCCACTGGTGGTCAGTGCACATCACAGCGACTGGTTGACTGTCTGCCCCCTGCTCATAGTGAGCAATTGATTGGCCTTAGCATATCGTTAGCATATTACACAACAGGATACTTAGCATATTAGACTTTTATTGTATAGGATGTCACCCCAATTAAAAAAGAGAGAGAGAGTGAGAAGTACGGAAGGAGGGAACATTTCCAGTACACAGAAGCCTTACTCATGCTTCCTCCTTTGGCCCATGAGCCAGGGGGTCACAGTTTGATTCACTACTATCCTTTTCTCCCAGCCAGATATCTATTATCCTGACTTTTACCATCATAGATTAGTCTTTCCTGTTGTTTGAAGTTTATAAATGGAAACATCCTTCATCAATTCAGGCTGCTATAACAAAAATATAATAGCTTGGTTAGCTTAAAGAACAAACATCTATTTGTCATAGTTCTGAAGATTGAAAAGTCCAAGATCAAGGCATCAGCAGATTTGGTGTCTGGAAATGGTGCTCTTCCTAATTCATAGACAGTAGTCTTCTTGCTCTTGTCCTTATATGCAGAGGAGGTGAGAGAACTCTCTGAGGTCTCTTTATAAGGTCACTTACTTCACTTCTGAGAGCATATCACAATGGGAGTTATGATTTGAGGGGAATACAAACATTCCCTTCAGAATAGATGCCATATGTAATCTTCCCTCTACTTTCCTCTATTCAATATAATATTTGTGAGACTCATTCATTATTATGTATAGCAGTGGATTATTCATTTTTATTCCTATACTAGGGGCTCGGTACACGAAATTCGTGCACTGGGGGTGGTGGTCCCTCAACCCAACCTGCCCCCTCTCACATACTGGGAGCCCTCAGGGGATATCCAACTAATGGCTCACCCCCAGCCTGCCCAAGGCCTAAAGCCTCTAGTGAGGCTTTAGGCCTTGGGCACCCAGCCATCACCTTGCTCAGCTCAGCCCCGGCTGCCTGCGACCACCCGCCCCGGGGGCTAGGCACTTGCCATCTCCACCCCCAGGACTGGTGCTCGTGCCACTTGGCCCCGCCCCCGCTCCTGATTGGCTGGTAGCATAGCCAATCAGGAGAGAAGGTATGGTCAAATTTGCATGTTTCTCTTTTATTATATAGGATAGTAGACCATTTAGAAATATATATAGTACAAATTATTTTTTGTTGAAGATTTGCGTTATTTCTAGGTTTTGGCCACAAAATAATTTCCTGTGAATATTATTATACATTTTATTAAAAATGTAAATTTTTATTTTTGGAGTTACGTTGCAGGGTCAACTTCAGGAAATACTTCTAAATAAGTTTTTTTTTAATGTTTGTATCAATTTCTACTTAAGCAGCATATGAAATTTCTAGTTACTCTACATCCTTGCCAATAATTGGTCAAGTCTTTTATATTTTAGCCATTATGGTAAGTTATGTAGAGATATCTAATTATTTTTCAATTTGCATATCTTTTGATTCATAAGACTGAATTTATTAAACACCGATATCCTCCTATATACAGAGCCTTTTCAAGTCTTTTTGTACTAGGTTGACTGTGTTTTTTCATACTGATTTGTAAAGACTTCATTTTCTATTTCAGAAATGAATTTTGCATACATTTCCTTCTTCTGGCTTGCTTTTTTACTCTCTTAATGGTATCTTTTGATGACCAGAATTACTAATTTTAATAATCAATCTTTTCCTTTTCTTTATTTGGTCATTTTTGTGTTGTGTTTAAGAAATATTTCCTTTCTCAAAATAAAGATATTTTCATCCTAGCTGGTTTGGCTCAGTGAACAGAGAGTCATTCTGTAGACTGAAAGGTCCTAGGTTTGATTCCAGTCAAGGGCACATGCCCGAGTGGCAAGCTCCATCCCTATAAGGGGCATGTAGGAGGCAGCCAGTCAGTGATTCTCTCTCATCATTGATGTTTCTGTCTCTCTCCCCTCTCCTTTCCTCTCTGAAATCAATAAAAATATATTTAAAAATAAATAAATAAAGATACTTCCAGATCCTTCTAGAAGCTTTAATATTCTACTTTCTACATTTAAGATCAGTTATCCCTGGAGTTAATTTTTGTGTTGGGGGTAAAATAATGATCAAATTTAATTTTTTTTCCAAAAGTTTTTAATACCAATTTACACAATACCAATTAATAAAAGACTGCATCCTACAGCTTTACAAATATGTTAGTTTTTTTCATAAAAGTGTCCATTAATATATGTTTCTATTTCCAGACTTTTCATTTTGTTCCACTAATCTACTTGTCCATTCTTGTGCTGATACCATACAGTTTTCACTACTGTGCCTTCATAATAGATATCTGGTACAGTAATTTTCCAGCTTTTTTTTTCCCTTCTATAAGATTGCCACTTTAGCCGAGACCGGTTTGGCTCAGTGGATAGAGCATCAGACTGCGGACTGAAGGGTCCCGGGTTCGATTCCGGCAAGGGCATGTACCTTGGCTGCGGGCACATCCCCAGTAGGGGGCGTGCAAGAGACAGCTGATTGATGTCTCTCTCTCATCAATGTTTCTGACTTTCTATCCCTCTCCCTTCCACTCTGTAAAAAATCAATAAAATATATTTTTTTAAAAAAAGATTGCCACTTTATTATTTTTGTATAAGTTTTTTAAGTAATATCATTTTCCACAAATTATTCAGGTGCCATGTTCACTTTGAATTACATTGAGCATACAGATCAATTTTGAAAGAATTGGCATTCATACAGCATTGACTCTACAACCCATGAGTAAATGCATTGCAGCTTATTAGCCAGGGGCCATCATGAACAAAACAGACAGACAGATGACCGAAAAGGCTGGATGGGGCGACCAGGTCGGCAGGGGGGTTAGTAAGGGACGACCAAACGACTGAACAGCAGGCTGTGTGGGGTGACCAGGCCGACGAGGGGGTGGGGGGTGACCAAGCTGGGGGTGACCAAGTTGGGGGCAACCTGGCCTTCAGGGGGCCAGTTAGGGATGACCAGGCCAGTGCGGGGAGCAGTTGGGGGTGATTAGGTCAGCAGGCAGAGGCAGATAGGGGCAACCAGGCTGGCAGGGAGGGCAGTTAGGAGCAACCAGGTTGGCCAGGGAGGAGGCGTAGTGAGGGGCGCCTGGCTGGCAGTGGGGGTGGGGGGAGGAGTTAGGGTCAACCAATCCTGTAGGAGGGGGCAGTTGGGGGCGACCAGGCTAGCAAGGAGGGCAGTAAGAGGTGATCAGGCTGATGGGAGGAGCAGTTGGGGTGATCAGGCCAGTTAGATATCAGGGCAGAGGTGGTTAGGGGTGATCAGCTTGGTAGTGGGGCAGTTAGAGGCGATCAGGCAGGCAGGTGAATGGTTAGGAGCCAGCGGTCCTGGATTGTGAATGGGGATGTCCCAGATTAGAGAGGATGCAGGCTGGGCTGAGGAGGTCCACCCCCACCCCCATGCATGACTTTCGTATACTGGGCCTCTAGTGTGTACATATTACACATTTTTTTTCTTGGATTTATTTTTGAGTAGTGTTTTTAATATCTGTGTTTTCCAGTGGTCTTTAGTGTTTTTAATATCTGTTTTCCGATGGTTTTAGGCTCTAGAACCGCTAGCAGGGTCCTCTAAGAACATCGGAAAACATAGATATTTACATTATGATTTGTAACAGTAGCAAAATTACAGTTATGAACTAGCAACAAAAATAATTTTATGGTTGTGGGTCACCACAACATGAGGAACTGTATTAAAGGGTCGCAGCATTAGAAAGGTTGAGAACCACTGTTCTATTCCCACTTTGCTGAGAGTTTTTAGCAACAGTGGATGATGGGTTTTGTCAAATGCTTCTTCTGCATTTTTTATATGATCATGTGACTTTTAGTCTTTATTTTATTGACTTACAGATATTGAATCAATGTTATCTCGGAAATAAATCTCATTTGGTCATGGTGTATGATCTTTTTAATGTGTTGCTGAATTCAGATTGCTAATATTTTGTTGAGCATTTTTACATCTGTATTCATCAGATATTGGCCTATAATTTTCTTTTGTGTAGTGTCTTTGTCTGGTTTTGGTATCAGGGTAATGCTGGCTTTGTAAAATGAGTTTGGGAGCCTTCCCTCTTCATTTTGAGAATAGTTTAAGAAGCATAGGTATTAATTCTTCTTTTAATTTTTGTTAAAATTTACATAGGAAGCTATCTGGTCCAAAGCTTCCATTTGTTGAGAGTTATTTTTTATTATTGACTAGTATCTGTCTGCACCATAGTATAAATGGAATAAAAGTTCAGCAATGGAATGCCTGCCAGTACTTCCATTTCCGGAAATAATTGCCTCAACCTTTGCCCCTCCAGGCCTCGCCCTGAGGTTATTTTCCTGGTACTTCCATCCCAAATACCCTTGGTGCTTTTTAAGTTGCCCATGTGCTGGAGCTTTGAGCAAGTGAGTTTGAGAGTGAATGAGTCTGTGTGCTGTCTCTTTAAGTCCAGCAGTACCTTGGTCTCCCATAGCCCTATTTCTTTGGGACACAATCCTTAACAATTTTTACAGCCTGATGTTATGTGGAATCCTCTTCCCAGCATGATACCCCAGTTTGGGGAGTCTTGTGTGGGGCTGCAACCCCTTTCTCCTAAAGAGGGAACTCCACCACACTGAGTGGGGGACTCGTCTGCATTGGATATCCACCCTTCCTACCAGTCTCATTGTGGCTTCTTCTTTATATCCTTGGTTATAGTAATCCTCTTCAGCCACTCTTCAGGTGGTTCTCCATGATGGGTGTTAAATAATTTAGTTTGAATTTTGATGTGGCCATGGGGAAGAGAGGAGCACAGAGTTTATCTATTCTCCCATCTTGACTGGAAGCCATCTATTCCCTGTTTGTGTTATTGAGTTTAAAGTTCTTTGTGTATTTTAGATGCAAGTCCTTTGTCACCTATATGTTTTGCAAATATGTTCTCCCAGTTATGACTTGCTTTTTATTAAGTGATAGTGTTCATTGAAGAACAAAGGTTTAAAATTTCGATTTCCATTTTATAAAGTTTTTTTTAATATATTTTGTTGATTTTTTTATAGAGACGAAGGGAGAGGGAGAGAGAGTTAGAAACATTGATGAGAGAGAAACCTCAATCAGCTGCCTCCTGTACATCCCCACTGGGGATGTGCCCGCAACCAACATACATGCCCTTGACCAAAATCAAACTTGGGACCCTTGAGTCCGCAGGCCGATGCTCTATCCACTGAGCCAAACCGGATAGGGCTGAAATTTTTTCTTTTATGCTAAGTTCTTTTTATGGCCTAATGAAGAATCTTTGCCAAATTCAAAGTGACTAAGAGTGTCTCCACAAAGTTTTTATCTAGAAGTTTTTATAGTTTTTGCTCATATATTTAGATCTGTGATTTAGTTCAAGCTAATTTTGTATATAGTGTGAAGTAAGGTTTATATATATATATTTTACCATCCAATGTTCCATCACTATTTCTTAAAAGTTTATCCTTTACCCATTGCATGGCCTGGTTCCTTTGTTGAAAATTAATTGACCATATATGTATTGGTTTATTACTGGGTTCTCTATTCTGTTCTATTAATAAATATGTCTCTATTTACACTAATATAAATTTGTCTTGCTAATAAGCTATAAATAAGCCTTGAAATCAGATTGTGTAAATCCTCCAACTTCGTTCTTCTTTCCAAAATTTTATTGACTACTCTACTTTCTTTATGTTTATATATAAAATTTACAATCAACTCAATCTTTACAAAATATTCTGCTGAAATTTTTATGGGAATTGAATCTGTAAATAAATTTTAGGAGAATTGACATTTTTAAAATATTGAGTCTTTTTATCCATGAACATAGTATAGCTTTCATTTTATTTAAGTATCCTCTAATTTTTCTTAGTAACATCTTTTATCAAATTTATACATAAGTAGTTAGTATTTTTGCTAATATTCCAAATTGTATTTTTAATTTCAGTTTCTTATGGTTCTTTATGAGTATGTGCTAATACAATTGATTTTTGTATTGATTTTATTTTATCCTGCAACTTTACTAAACTCGCTTATTAGCCCTAGTAGCTTTTTAAATTTTATTTATTTTATTTTTTATAGACTCCTTTGGATTTTATACAGGGATGACTATATTGCCTGCAAATAAAGACAGTTTTATTTCTTTCTTTCCAATTGGGAAACCTGATATGTCTTTTTGTTGCCTTTCGATTGGACACAACCTCTAATCCAGTGTTTATTTTAATGATTAGAGAAAACTTCTTTATCCCCTTCTTGATCTTAGAAAGTATTCAGTCTTTACCACTAAAAATGATGTTAGCACAACCCTTTTAGCAGGTGCCCTTCATCAAGATAAGAAAAGTCCCTTCTGTATCTAGTTTTATGAGAATATTTTTATGAATGGATGTTGAATTTAGTCTATTTTTTCCTGCCTCTAAAAGGATGATAATATGGTCTTTTTTCTTTTATCTATTAATATAGTGAATTTAATGGATTGATTTAAAAATGCTAAACTGGCCTTGCATTCCAGAGATAAACCCCAGTTAGTCAGTAGGTATTATCATTTTTATATGTTGTGAATTTTGTGTACATATTTTCTTTAAAATTATCTCTATGTCTATGAAGGATAGGTCTATAATTTTGTGTTTTTTAAATATTTTTTCTGTTTTTTCCATCAGATGGTAGTGGCCTCACAAAATACATTGGGAAGTGTTTCCTACTCTTTTTTTTTTTTTCTACACACATTTGTGTAGAATTTCACCTATGTTTTCTTAAGGTACCATTGGTTATTTATGTCTTTAAAGAGGTTTGAATATATTTCATCTAAGTTGTTGAATGGCTTAAGTTGTTTATACTATTCCTTTCATTTTTAATATTGGCAATTTGTGTCTCCTGTTTTATTTCTGGTCAGTATCAAAAGAAGTACTCCATTTAACTCATTTAAGTATGAGCTTTTGATTTTATTGATTTACTGTATTATTTTTCAATTTTATATCTTATTGATTTCTCTTATTAATTTTTTCTTGTCATCTGCTTATTAAGGATTTAATTTGCTTTTCATTTTCTAGTTTTTTAAGGTGGAAGTTTAGGACATTGATTTAAAAGCTACCTTCTTTTCTAAGTGATAATGCTGTAAATTTTCTCTGAATCTAGAATTTTATATGCTTATATTTATATTATATTTTAGATGTTTCCATGATGTTTCCATTTTCTTTCAGTTCAGAACAGTAATTTCCCTTGTGATTTTTTTTCTTTGACTCATCTTCAGTTTCCTAATAGGAAGGTATTTTCAAGATATCTTTCTGTTATTGCCTTATGTTTGTATATAGTAGATTTTATTCTTTTGGGGGTGTATTTTTATTTTTTTTAATTTTCTTTTATTGTTTAAAGTATTACCAATAGTAGTACATATGTCTCCTTTTTCCCCCCCCCCATTAACTTTCCCCAGCCTCCCCTACCACCCTGGGACATGCCCTCACCCCCCCACACACACTCCCCTCCCACCCAGTGCGTCCATTGGTTATGCTTATATGCATGCATACAAGTTCTACAGTTGATCTCTTACTGCCCCTTCCCCAACCTCCCCAGCCTTCCCAATGTAGTTCGACAGTCTGTTCGATCTTCTTTGCCTCTGTATCTGTTTTTATTCATCAGTTTATAGTGTTCTTTATATTCCACAAATGAGTGAAATCATATGGTATTTTTCTTTCATTGACTGGCTTATTTCACTAAGCATAATGCTCTCCAACTCCATCCATACTGTTGCAAATGGTAAGAATTTCTTCTTTTTTACATCAACGTAGTATTTCATTTTGTAGATGTACCACAGTTTTCTAATCTACTCATCTGCTGATGGGCATTTAGGCTGTTTCCAAATCTTAGCTATGGTAAATTGTGCTTCTATGAACATAGGGGTGCATATATCCTTTCTGATTGGTATTTCTGTTTTCTTTGGATATATTTCTAAAAGTGGTATTATTGAGTGAAATGGCAGTTCCCTTTTTAGTTTTTTGAAGAAATGCCATACTGTTTTTCACAATGGCTGCATCAGTCTGCATTTCCACCAACAGTGAAGAAAGGTTCCTTTTTTTCCACATCCTCTCCAGCACTTGTCATTTATTGATTTGTTGATGGATACCCATTCTGACAGGTGTGAGATGGTATCTCATTGTTGTTTTGATTTGTATCTCTCGGATGATTAGTGTCTTTGAGCATGTTTTTATATGTCTCTTGGCCTTCATCCTGTCTTCTTTCAAAAAATGTCTATTTAAGTTCGTTGCCCATTTTGTGATTGGATTGTTTATCTTTCTTTTGTTAAGTTGTATGAGTTCCCTGTAAATGTTGGAGATTAAACCCTTATCGGAGATAACATTGGCGAATATGTTCTCCCATGCAGTGTACTTTCTCGTTCTGCTGATGGTTTCTTTTGCTGTGAAGCTTTTTATTTTGATGAAGTTCCGTTTGTTTATTTTCTCCTTAGTTTCCATTGCCCTAGGACCTGTACCGGTAAAGATATTGCTATGACAAATGTCTGATATTTTGGTGCCTATGGCTTCTTCTAAGATGTTTATGGTTTCCCATCTTGATGTCTAAATCCTTCATCCATTTTGAGTTTATTTTTGTGTATGGTGTAAGTTAGTGCTCTAGTTGCATGTATCTGTCCAATTTTCCCAATACCATTTATTGAAGAGACTCTCTTGATCCATTGTATGCTCTTGCCTCCTTTGTCAAATATTAATTGAGCATAATGGTTTGGGTTGGTTTCTGGGTTCTCTGTTCTGTTCCACTAGTCTGTATGTCTGTTCTTGTGCCAGTACTAGGCAATTTTTGAGAACAGTGGCTTTGTAGTATAGCTTGATATCTGGTATTGTGACCCCTCCAACATTGTTCTTCTTTCTCAAGATTGCTGCAGCTATTCGGGGTCTTTTTTTATTCCAGATTAATTTTTGTAGAGTTTGTTCTAGGTCTTTAAAGTATGCCATTGGTATTTTAATGGGGATTGCACTGAATTTATAGATTGTTTTGTGTAGTATGGACATTTTAATGATAATTAGTCTACCAGTCCATGAACATAGTATATTCTTCCATTTATTCATATTTTCTCTTTTTTCAGCGCCCTGAAATTTTCTGAGTACAGTCCTTTATCTCCTTGATTAAATTTATCCCTAAGTATCTTAATGTTTTTGTTGCAATGGTAAATAGGGTTTCCTTTTCAGTTTCTCTTTCTGTGAGTTTATTGTTGGTGTATAGAAAAGCCATAGACTTCTGGTTGTTAATTTTGTATCCTGCTACATTGCCGAGTTATTTTAATAAGTCTAGTAGTTTTTTTATGGAATCTTTGAGGTTTACTATGTACAACATCATGTCATTTGCAAATAAGGACAGTTTTACTTCTTTTCCAATTTGGATGCCTTTTATTTCCTCTTCTTATCTGATCACCATGGCTAGTACTTTGAGTACTATGTTGACCAGGAGTGTGAGAGTGGGCATCCTTGTCTTGTTCCTATTCTTAGGGGAAATGGTTTTGGTTTTTCCCCATTGAGTATGATGTTGGCTGTGGGTTTGTCAAATATGGCTTTTATTATATTGAGGTATGACACTTCTATTCCCACCTTGCTGAGAGTTTTTATCAAGAAAGGGTGTTGGGTTTTTGTCAAATGTTTTTTCTGCATCAAGGATATGACTATGTGGTTTTTATCTCTCAATTTGTTTATGTGATGTATCACGTTTATCAATTTGTGAATAATATTGTACCATCCTTGCATCTCCAGAATAAATCACACTTAGTCATGGAGTATGATCTTTCCAATGTATTGCTGGATTCTGCTTGCTAGAATTTTGTTGAGAATTTTGGCATCTATGTTCATGAAGGATATTGGCCTGTAATTCTCTTTCTTTTCATTGTCTTCATCTGGTTTTGGTATTAGGGTGATGCTGGCTTCATAGAAAGAGCCTGGAAGTGCTCCTTCCTCTTGAATTTTTTGGAATAGTCTGAGGAAGATAGGTTTTATTTCTTTTTTCAGTGTTTGATAAACTTCCCTGTGAAGCCATCTAGGCTCGGGCTTTTGTTTGCTGGAACTTTTTTTATTACTGCTTCAATTTCTTCCATAGATATCAGCCTATTCAGATTTTTTTATTACTCCTGGTTGAGTTTTGGAAGGTTGTATTTTTTCTAGGAATATGTTCATTTCTTCTAGTTTGACCTGTTTGTTGGAATAGAGTTACTCATAGTATTTTTTTTACGATTCTTGGTATTTCTGTGGAGTCCATTGTTATTTCGCCTCTTTAGTTTCTGATTTTTATTTGGGTCCTCTCTCTTTGCTTCTTCGTGAGCCTGGCTAGAGGTTAATCGACATTGTTTATCCTTTCAAAGAACCAGCTCTTAGTTTCATTGCTTTTTTATATTGTGTTTTGTTTTGGTTTTGGTCTCTATGTCATTTATTTCCACTCTGATCTTTATTATTTCCTTTCTTCTGTTCACTCTGGGCTTTTCTTATCGCTCTCTCTCTAATTCTTCAAGTTGCAAATTTAGTTGGTTCATTACCAGTTTTTGTTTTTTGAGGTAGGCCTGTAATGCTATGATCTTCCCTCTCAGGACTGCTTTCATTGTATTCCAAAGATTTTGGATTGTTGTGTTTTCATTGTCGTTTGTTTCCAGGATGGTTTTTATTTCTTCTTTGATCTCTTTGGTAACCCACTCATCCTATGTAATAAATAGGTAATATGCAAATTGACCATCATACCCTCACACAGATGGCCAGCATAGGAGGGCAGTTGTGGGTGAACAGGCCAGCAGGAGGAGGGCATTTGGGGGCAACTGATCCTGCAGGGGAGGGAGGGAATTTGGGGGGGACCAAGCGTGCAGGGGAGGACAGTTGGGGGCCACCAGGCCAGCAGGGGAGGGCAGTTGGAGGTAACCAGGCCTGCAGGGGAGGGCAGTTGGGTGGACCAGGCTGAGAGGGGAAGGCAGTTAGGTGCTGATCGGGTCAGCAGGGAGTGGTTTAGGGGGTGATCAGGCTGGCAGGCAGAAGTGGTCAGGGGCAGGCAGGCAGGCAGGTGAGCAGTAGGGAGCCAGCAGTCACGAATTGTGGGAGGGATATCCGACTGCCGGTTTGGGCTCAATCCCTGTGGGCAGTCGGATATCTCTCAAGAGGACCCAGATTGAAGAGGGTGCAGGCTGAGCTGTGGGACATTCCCCGTCCCCCACACACACACACACAATGCACAAATTTCATGCACTGAGCCTGTAGTCCTATTTATAAAAGGGTAATAATGCAAATAGACCCAAAGGCAGAACAATTGAACAATCAAAGTATAATATGCTAATGAATGCTAAAGCTGCTCAACTGCTCACTATGACGTGCACTGACCACCAGAGGGCAGATGCTACAACCAGTAGGTTAGCTTGCTCCTGGGGTCTGGCCGATAAGGAATGAACATAATGGGCTGGACATGCCCGAGAGCCCTCCCAAGATCCCTCCCCAGCCCAGTTGTACACTGGTGGGGTCCCTCAGCCTGGCCTCTACCCTCTTGCTATCCAGGACCCCTTGGGGTGTGTCAGAGAGCCAGTTTCAGTCCGATCCTATAGGCCACTCCCTTTGGGAGCCACCAGACATAGAGCTCTTGGCTGGCAAGTGTTGATGAGGCAGCAGGAGCCTCTCCTGACTAGGACTGATTGGGTGCAAGCCTGCAGCAGGCACAGTGGGGTGGGGATGAGTGGGAGTGGCAGGTAGGAGCTTCAGGCGGCATTGGACTGTGGGTTTTGGCCACCCAGAGGGACCCCACCCGTGCACAAATTCATGCACTGGATCTCTAGTCTCTAATAATAATAGCGTAATAGGCAAATTAGACATCTTTCCGAATGATCTTCTGGACAAAGTTAGGGCTGCAAGGGAAGCCTGGGTCCCAGGTGCCTGCCAGTGGCTGGAGGGAAGCTTGGGTCCCAGGTGTCAGAGGGAAGCCAGTGCCGGCAGCTGGGGGAAGGAAGGCCTACTCTTGCACAACTTTCATGCACCAGGCCTCTAGTAACAAACTCTTTTAAAACAAAGTAGTTCCTTCTCGCCCCCTTCCCTCTCCTAATCCCCCACTCCCTGAGGCTGCAATGAATAAAATAAGAAATAAAATCACTATCCTGCATCCTTAGTGCCATGGGCTGTACCCTTGTCAGATTTCATAAGCTAAGCTAGATGGAAGACCTCAAAGAAAACAAGGTCTGTGTAACACATATCTTCTATGTAGCCAGTATTTCATCTTCTTTGAACTGTTCTCTTACAGTCATTTTTGCACTTTCCTTTTTATTATTTGATTGATTTACTTGCTCCAGGGGGGAAAAAAAAACAGTCCTTAAAAGTAAATGCATTTCTAATCATTGAAATCAGTGCATTTATTTTACCTTTTCAAATTGAAAGACTAGTCTGAAAGTTGCTTGGCTATATTCTTGAAGAGACTATTCCAACTAGCATGTCTTTTATTGTCTAAAAATTTACTTTCTCATTATATTTATCTCCATAGAGTGTTCTCTCTTTCAGTCTGTTTGGAGAGATAGGGTTCTTGTTTTACAAAATATATACAACACATGAAATTATTTTTAATCCATATAGAATATAATCGTGGGAAGATTCAAAACTTAGAATTCTTGTTCCCTTTCAAACCTAGATTCTCTGCATGCTCTAATTTTTTAAAATATATTTTTTATTGATTTTTATAGAGAGGAAGGGAGAGGGATAGAAAGCCAGAAACATCGATGAGAGAGAAACATCTATCAGCTGCCTCCTGCACAGCTCCTACTGGGGATGTGCCTGCAGCCAAGGTACATGCCCTTGACCGGAATCGAACCTGGGACCCTTCAGTCCGTTGGCCGACGCTCTGTCCACTGAGCCACACCGGTTTCGGCTGCATGCTCTAGTTTTCATTTAAAAGTCACAAATACCAATAATTTTAATTGTAAATAATTCAGTTACAAATGCACTAATGTTTTAACCATGAATAGACACAATCTACTTATAATTGTTCTTCCCTAAACTCACACAAACACACCTTTCATAATTACAGATGGCACATACGCATGCTTGCACACATACGTCGCTATGTTCTTTAACAGTCTCGTTTGTTCTCCTCTCCTGCTCTTTCTCTTTCCCTCCCTATTAAAGAACGCCTTTTGTTTTTTCTTATTGAAATTTGGCATAGAACCTCAATATATGCAAGACAGGTTTTATTTTGTTTTGTTTTGTTTTAAAGCTGAGTTTCACTGATTAAGGTCAAAATGAGGGAGGATAGAGTCCTATCCATTTGGTCGCTTCCTCACTCCATGAGGCAAAGCACCTTGGAAAAATCCTAAAGTTTTAAAAAACATGTCTATCCCTCCTCAGTTTCAGATATATCTGTATACACAAAAATTCTGAAAGAATAATGGTGAGTAAAGAAAAGTCAATTTTAAAAAATACATTAACAGCAGAAACAAAATTGGTTATTGTGAGAAAATAGGTATTGAATAGAAATAAGTGTGTAAGTCCTTAAAAGAGTGAACATTATTTAAGTTAAAAAGATGTGCATATATCTTATCAGAAAAGCAACTTTTATAATGCTGTTCTGTTTTAAAATGGTGATGACAACTCTTTGAACTATGAGCATGGACCTGAAAAGTGTTCAGTAATGACTCTCGGTGGTTTCTTACTCTACTCCTTTCCCAAATCCCCTGCATTTCTGATTACCCCCAAACCAAAACTAAACCCGGGTCATAGCAGCCAGTTAAAGGTGGATGGTATATTCTTCTTTATGAAATAAAAATGGTCATTTATTTATACTGTGGAGTATCCCATACCTAATCTAATTTATAACTTAGTTCCATTTAAGGTAATATTCCTATATGACATCAGTGTTTCTTTCGGGGACTAATTCTTCAAGTTATTCATTTTAAACTCATCATAAAGCCCTCTTTATCAAAATTTTAGAATATACAATGGGAATGGTATGTTGGTACACTTTTTTAAAATTGATTTTTGGTGGAGGGGAAAGGCCTCAATTTGTTGTATTTGCCAGTGTCGGTGGCAGTTACACCCATCATGGCTGATTTGGAATTATGAACATGAATTCACTGAAAGTGGAGTTGGGGAAAGATGTGTAGTAGTAAAACACCATTATATATGTGCACCATAAATGTGAATACCCCAGAGGCATACATAATAAAATGTAGTAAAATAATTAGGAAGTGATGAGCTTTGAGTATTACCTTTTTGTCATAATTACAAGTTTATAAAACTTAGTTTTAATGGTGGATATGTTTAACAACTGACTCACAACGTTTCTGAAAGCTTAGCTATTGGCTTTCATGAGCAGGTACTAATGGACTCTGGCACACCGTTTTGGGGACAATCCAGTCCCTTTACCTTTTACTGAAACTGATTCAACTAGCCTTCCTCTATCTTCAAGACTCACCCGAGTATCCAGATTATTTTGCTCTTGGTATTAAGGGAATTAGTGGATATAAAGTACCAGCCTGCTTCCCGCTTCTTTTTATCAGTTTGTCTATGTTATTAAGTCATCTGTTATGTTATTTTATAGTTACTTAATATCTTACCTTCTTGTGACATGTCTAGTAAAATGACTTTAAATCAATCAAAATTATCCCTTTTCATGTTTAACAACAGAACCAAAAGAGATGAGCCATGGGTGCATTGGAGTACCAGTAAGACATTTTTGTTGGCAGATCTTTAATTCCCTACAGCTGCCTAGATTGATCTGTTTTATTGTGAAGAACAGGGTTTTCTTTTACAAAGCCTGTTAATGTAGTTAGTTGATAACAGCTGAAGTCTCCAGTGAGCGGTCGAGATCTGTTACCCATCAATTATCTATTCAGCTTGCCACTGAATATTTTATCATTCTTTAACTTACCCTTAAGTCAAATTGTTTTACATACTCTAAAATGTATGTTTCTGAAACATTTTTATTTTTCCATAAATAATTTTACTATGATAATATTAGTTTTCAAATATCTGTTGTTTTCAGAAGGTAAATTAAAACTTTGCCTGGTAGAAAATCATGTATTTTGCTGAGTTAACCTTTTGAATTAAATATTTTTATCATATGAGTAAAGCTTCAGGGATGAAAGGAAAACTCTTTCTAAACGTTGCTTCTGAATGGAGAGCAGAGAAGTCACCCTGATTAATGAGTTTTTATCTGATGCTATTTGGTCATCATGACAAAAAGGACCAGTGATTTAAGAGCTCAAAAATTTAAGATATTTGTTCACGATTAGTTTGGTATTCTTGCTTTATTGAAGTCCTATTTTAAGTCTATTAAAATCACTTTTTACAAATGTTAAGCTGTAATTTTGTGAGATTATTTTAGAGATAAGGTATAACCTGTATGATGTCATAAAAAATATCAAATCTCTCAATTGTTTTCAAACAAATTTCTGATATTAAGCCTCCTCTGCAGGGTCTGTGAGAAGTCTATTGTTAGTCATTCTTTGGGGCATGGTCCTTTTCTCAATGATCTCTTCAAAGGGACACTGTCTGAAGTTGCTGCTTTGCTGATTTTCTGAGCGCCCTCTAATTCCTTTGGAAGCGAGTCTCACTTCTTTGTCGTCCTGCTCTCGTCCTGCTCTCGGCCAGTGCGGTGTCTGCAGATTGACTGGCAACTGCCCTCCTCTTGCTGCCACTCTAAAGCTTGCCTCCAAGAACAAATATGGGATCGTTTCTTTCCGAAGCCCTTTTACCTCCCTTTGTGCTGCACCAAGCACAGAACATCCACAAACCTATCTGCTCTTCCCAGTTTAAGGAACTCTCTCCCCTCAAAACTATTTTGGTGTTCAATCCAACTCTTCCCTTTACACTTAGATTTCCTTTTTCCACCCTTTTCTCTTCACACTTAAAAGGAATTTACTGGCTCCAATAAGCACTGGATTGGTTTGAATTAGGACACATTTCTTTTAAGCTGTAAAAAGAAAACAATATAGGCAGCTTTCGTATCCTGCTGTATTAAATTCTTAGTAACCTCCAGTGTTATAGAAGTTTCTCTGAGTGGGAAAAGAGAAAATAATCACAGTCTCGACTCAGATTTACAAACTAAGAGAAAAAGAAAGAACAAAATCAGAAGCTGTACCTTTGTGTGGACTAAAATATGTACATGAGATTATATATGTTTGCATATATTTAATAATATATATGAATAGACAAAGAATACCATGAGAATTAAATAAAGTGATAGACACATCATAGCCCTTCAATAAATATTAGTTTAATTTTAGATAATTTTCTGAAAGAATTTTTAATGGTTAAATTGGCAAATTTTATTTTATTGACTAATATTTTCTAACTCCATCTTTCATTTCATAATGTCTTTCAATGAATATTTTATAGATAGCTTGAGAAAATATTTTACAATCATTTACCTTGTGATGGCTATTTAACTTTTTAGTTTTAAATTTGTTTTCTTTATAGAAACTTCCTACAAAGAAAACAGTTCACAATTAATTGAAAGAATGCCAAGATAATATTAATGATTAAGTCTCTAAAGTGGGTTTTTTGTTAAGCCTGGGCATCATGTAATTAAAACTACTACCACACCACCTGCTCTCTTTTGCCTTGAATCTTATCACATCAATGTTGCTTTGAAATCTGAGAATGCTTTCCACTTTCTGACAACTAATATGTTACTTCTTCTAGTCAGACATCTTATTGCTGATTAGCTGAATACTATTTTCTGTTTCTTTTTCCTGTATCTCTCAATAAACCACTTCTGTCTTAGTAGGATTATGATGTTATATAAAACAGATAATTAAATAAATTAGATTTTATTTTGCAAAGAGAAGGTCATCATGGAAAAGATGAATCATAGTGTACTAAATGCTTTCCCAAAGTAAAATTTTGATATTTTTTAAATATATTTTATTGATTTTTTACAGAGAAGAAGGGAGAGGGATAGAAATAAACATCGATGAGAGAGAAACATCGATCAGCTGCCTCTTGCACATCCCCTACTGGGGATTTGCCCACAACCAAAGTACATGCCCTTGACCAGAATCGAACCTGGGACCTTTCAGTCTGCAGGCCAACGCGCTATCCACTGAGCCAAACTGGTTTCGGCAAAATTTTGATATTTTAAATCTAACTAGGTATACCTATAGAGAGAGAATTTTTTTAAATCTACATTTGTTTCTAATCTTCCTTTTATAATGTAAGAGTTTTTTGGTATTCTGTAGTATAGAATTTTTGTGTTTTGTATTATTTTCCTTGTATTTGGTCTTTTTAATATTCAAAATATTTTTAGAAAAAAAACTGAAATAGCCTTACCTGGTTTGGTTTAGTGAACAGAACATTGGCCTGCGGATTGGAGGGTTCTGGGTTTGATTGCAGTCAGGGGCACGTGCCTCCGTTGCAGGCTCCACCTGGCCCAAGCCCTGGCCGGGGCTCGTGCAGGAGGCAACCAATTGATGTGTTTCTCTCACATCAATATTTCTCTGTTTTTCCCTCTCTAAAAGATCAGTGGAGCCCCCGCCATTTGGCTCAGTGGATAGAGTGTCGGCCTGCGTTCTGAGGGGGCCCGGGTTCTATTCCAGTCAAGGGCACATGCCCGGTTGCAGTCTCAGTCCCCAGTAAGGGGTGTGCAAGAGGCAGCTGATCAGTGATTCTCTCTCATCATTGATATTTCTCTCTTTCTCCCTCTCCTTTCCTCCCTGAAATCACCTGAGGATTTTTTTACAAGGGAAAAAAGCTGAAATACATAATTCTCATACTGTAATTACTGGACACTTACACATATGGCGCCTGTACCCCATTATAAACCACCTGGTGGTTGAGTTCACATCTCTTTTATCTTTACAGCCACTGCAGAGTCTCTCTCTAGGGAAAATGTCAATTGAACTCGATTGTTGAATTAGACTGGTCCCACTAATTTACTTCACTCCATCACTCATTGCCCATTACATGTTCTTATCCTTTATGTGTTTATTTTTCAAAGGACAATCTTATTTTCATCATATTCAAGTTTCTGAAATTATTCTCAACTAGAAATCACAGGGGCAAGGCTAATTTATTTTAATAATGGACTAGATTCAAGTTGCTAGGCCAGAAAAAGTCATTTTCTAATGATTTCTTGAAGTCTTTTAAGAAAAGGTGTTCTGATACAACAATCTACCTAAATGAAATGCCCATGAGGCCTGAGTGTGTTCCTGATTGCCAGTTTACTACTTTGTCATGTAGATCAGACTACTCTCATAAATGTGATCAGTTTATTCTGTCCCCTGCTTAATCTATATATTGAGTTAAATTATGTGTAGAAGACCCTTTATCAGTATACCATGAAAAATGACTTTCTCATGACCTAAACATATTCAGAGTGAATTGTTGAAAGACATGTTGAGCAAAGACACAAAATAAGACATTTCAAAAGCATGTTCAAGATATAATGTCTAGAACATAGTGATAATATAACATGAAAGGTAGATAAAATGCAGAAACATCTTAATGTCAGGCTAAGAAATTTAGATTTTATATTACATGTCATGGGGAATCTTTGGAGTGATGGTGCTCTGTTTTATGAAAATGACTCTAACATCAATACATTGCAACTATAGAGTGAGAGTAGAAAAGAAAGGAATTTTAGAAATGATACTTGCCTTAATTATAGTTAACTAGTAACTTGTGGAGCCAGGACTCAAATGGTCTGACTCTAAAACCAATACACTGTCCACCCCTACTATATAAATATATTAAAAGTTATATGTGTATTTACTAAAAGAGAGAACCATGTCTTTTTTCATTTTTACATCCCAATATGTTAGCACAGTGTCTACAAAAATAGTGAGTACTTCATTAGTTCAATCCATAAACATTTATTGAGCACATACTAGGCATTGTGCTAGCATATGCATATAGTTCAGTTGGAATAGATATTATCAGTTTTCCCAAGTAATTATAATCAGTTTACACATCCATCACCAGTTTGCAAGTTCCTGTTGCTCCATATCCTTATTCACACTTGGTATTATCTTTTTTTTCATTTTAGGTTTTCTGGTGTTAGCCCAATTATTTTTAAAGTAATTTTTAAAAATTGAGGTGAAATTCACGTAACATAAAATTAACCTTTAAAAGTGAATAATTCAACCTGGCTGGTGGCGGCTCAGTAGTTAAGCATTCATGAAGCAGGAGGCCAGAGTTCAGTTCCGGGTGAGGGCATAGGCCCAGGTTTCGGGCTCTGTCCCCAGAAGGGGGCCGTGCAGGAGGCAGCCAATTGATGATTCTCGCTGTTGATGTTTCTGTCTCTCCCTCTTCCTTCTTTTTCTCTCTGAAATCAATGAAAACATTTTTTAAGTGAACAATTTATACATTCATGGGTAGTGTTGTACAACTATAACCTCTGTGTAGCTCCAAAACATTTCATCTCCCAAAAGGAAACTCTGTACCTTTTAAGTAGTTGCTCCCCATTCTCCGTTCCTGTCCCCATCAGCCCATAGCATCCACCCACCTCCATTCTGTCTGTGGATTTACCTATTTTGGTTATTTCTTTTAAATGAAATTATACAATAAGTGACTTCTTTCACTTAGCATGTTTTAATGTTTATCCACATTGAAACATTATATTTATGCCACATGATAACATATATCAGTCTTCTTAATAGCTGAAAAATGTAACATTCTATGTATATACAAAATTTGCTTATTTATTCTTCAATTGATAGATATTTGTGCTGATTCTTCCTTTTGGATGCTGTGAATAGTGCTATAATGAACATATGTACATTTTTTTTTTTTTTTGAGAACCTGTTTTAAGTTCCTTTGAGTATTTACCTAAGTAGAATTGCTAGGACATATGGTAATTCTATGTTTAGTTTTTTGACAATCCCCCAGTCTGTTACCATAGCAGCTGAACCATTGTCATATATCCTCACCAACACTTACTTCTGTTGTTGTTGTTGCCGTCTTGGGGTGTGCAGTGGTATCTCATTGTGGTTTTGATTTGCATTCCCTTCATGACTAATAATGTGGATCTTTTCATGTTGGCCATTAGTGTACCTTTGGAGAAATGCCCTTTTTGTTTTCTTGTTTTTATTTTAATTATTATTTTTGAAAGTATTGCATAGGTCCTCCTTTTTTCATCCAATTACCTCTTCCAGCCCTCACCCGTCCTCCCCAGCTCCAGGCCTTCCCCACCCCATTGTCTGTGTCCACAGGTTATACATATATGCATACAAGTTCATTGGTTGATCTCTTGCCACCCACCCTCCCCTGCTTCCCTCTGAGGTTCAACAGTCTGTTCATGCTTGTATGACTTTGGGTCTATTTTTGATCATCATTTTATTTGGTTCATTATGTGACACCTTTCTCTGGAAATGCCCTTTTTGAATTGGGTTATTTGTCATTTTGTTATTAAGTTAATTATATATTCGGGATACTAGACCTTTATCATATGACTGATTCACAAATATTTTCTCACATTCTGTGGGATTTTTTTTCACTTTCTTAAAATGTTCTCTTTTTTTCATGCTTTTATTGATTTTTAGAGAGAGAGGAAGGAGAGCGATAGAGTAATAGAAAAATCGATGAAAGAGAAGCACACTGGCCAAGCTAAAAATTTAGTTCTTTTTAAAAAATATATTTTATTGATTGTTTATAGAGAGGAAGGGAGAGAGGTAGAGAGTTAGAAACATCGAGCTGAAATACAACCTGGGGGTAAGGTTCTTGAGATAGACTGAGTCTCCATGCTGGAGGGCTCGTCCTCAGGATTCTTGGTCAGCTGATTCTGGCCTGGGCAGAAACCTATCAGCGTGTTCCCGGAGCATTGCCTGAAAAGGGCTTAAGAAGGTGGGGCTCCTTGGTGTAGCCCGGATTCCTGTCAGGGCCTTGGGCAGGAGGTTCGGCCAGGAACTGAGAATTTCTAGAGAGAGTTAGTTAGATGGTCTTTAAGGAAGGTATTGATCCTCTTGAATTTACCCGATTATTGTGGGCAGTAGTGTATGTGCAGTTTACTTAAGTCAAGATTAGAGAGAGGAAGTTAAGTTAGGATTAGAGAGAGGAAGATCTGAGACTTCCGTCCCAGGTTGAGTGAGGGCCTCTGACGACCTCGGGGCAGGGCAGGAGTGCAGATGCCACAGGGTGGGTGGAGCCAGCCTGGAGGAGAGTGGCTGGGTTCAGGGCTGGGGACTGAGTTAGGGAGATGTCAGGACTCTCAAGGAATAGGAGATGGAGTTCTGCATGTGAGAGGGGGTGAGGAGAGTTAAGGATCGGTGGGACAGAAGACCCTGTAGTCTATGGATGGAGAAGACCTGTAAGGTTGCTGGAGGCAGATCTTCTGGGCCTCCTTGATGAGTACAGTGGCTGCAGCCAGGGCTGCCATCCCCGAACCATGGGATCACACTGTCTGGACAGGCAGGCTACAGGGGTGGAGGCTGGCCCTACGGGCTGGGTGAGAACCCCCTTAGCTATTCCCTGTTTATCATTAGTAAATAAGTGGAAAGGTTTAGAGATGTCCAGGAGAGAGAGAGAGAGAGAGAGAGAGAGAGAGAGAGAGAGAGAGAGAGAAGCCAGAAGAGTATCCTGGAGTTAGAAAAAGCCTGACGAATGAGGGAGGGTGAGGAGAGGAGGCCTACTGGTGTTTCTTTAGTGGCCTGGTATAGTGGGTCCTTTTACCATTCTTGTCAACAGTTAACTTTAGGACTTTTGTCTTTCTTCCTTCTTCCTCCATTAAATATTTCTAAACATGTCTAGCAATTAATGTTTCAGTATTATATGCTATTTGCCTAGAGATAAAGATCTAAGTTTCTGATAAGCCTGTGCCAGCAAGAAAGTTGTTCCCTAGGAAGGGTGGAGCAGGGGAGAGGGCGGGGTGAGAAGGTGCTGAGGCCAGAGCAGTTTTCAGAGCTAAAGGCTGATTTGCCATCAATACCCATGACCGGGTTCGCAGAAGGGAAGAGCAGCCCGGAAAAGGGGGCGGGGGGGTGAAGGCAGGACAGAGAAGGTAGCCCCTGCATTGACCATAAAGGAGATCTGTTTACCTGCTTGCTACCTTGAGCATTACCCATGGGCTCGGCGAGGGTGATGGGGGTCGAGTCTGGTCACCTTTAGTCTTCAGCCAGTTCCAGCATGGCCAGCAGCAGGTCATGACCTGGAAGGACGGCATCTCTACACTGAGATGTGGAGGGCCCGTCACTTTTCCAGGGGCAGTCACTTTTCCAGTGGCCATGTTGACCACATGCTGGGCAGGGCATGGTTGGAGCCCGGGGCCGGGGCACTGTATTGCCCAGTGGCCTTCATTTCCACACGTGAAGCATCTTCCAGGTGGGATTCCTCCTCTCGGAGGCAATCCTCTCGCTGCACCCCCACTATGCACAGTGCTCTGTGGACCATGCATGGCTGCCATTGCCTCAGAGTTGCTAAGGCTTGGGTTTTGCAGATTCACTTTCTGTCGAAGTCAGGCTTACTCTGCCTGCTCCTGATGGGCATTGAAACCTTAAATGCTGTATTCGGTCTGAGAAGGCATTAGGGGAGGGGGTGGCGGAGCAGGCGACGGGCCATGGGCTGGAGGAGGAGCGCAGTGCAGGCGGCCATGCCAGTCTGGGCCTTGGGGGTGAGGGGGGCTGTGAGAGGTCTCAGTAACTATTTAAAGAGAGGGGTTGGATTTGCTATTTCAAGATGGCGGCCCCATGGGAATGGCAGGCCATGCCAGTTACAAAAGCAAATGAGGCGTTTAGGACACAGATCCTGGAACAGACCTAGCTTAGCCAGATTCGTGAGGAGTCACCCTAGAGGTGTCTTAGGGTGCTATTTGGATTTTTGATTGCCCATATTGGTACCTAGGGTCAGTAGCAGAGGCCCAGGACCAGCATCCCAATCGTTGAGCCAAGGTATGAACGGAGGACGCGAGGGACAGCAGGGGACGTCTCCCCTACCCCCTGGGGTCCGAAGTGAGGCCAAAAGGCCGGAGAACCAAGGGGCGACAGGAACATCCTCACTGCCCCCCCAGGTTCGGAACCCCTTCTGGGGGAGCCCAGAGGCACTCTCTGACACGGGCCGCGGTTTACAGACAGAGACACTGGAAGAACGACCGCCAGCAATCAGCACGGGCTGCGATTTACCACTGACGCTGCCGAGCTGGTGGGGAGGCCACGGGAGGGAAGAGTGGGAGGCACCCCGGACTGTGAACAGTAAATGGGATGCTCGCAGCCCCATCCCGGCTTCAGCACCAGGTGTAAGGTTTGCCACACAAGAAACAAAACACACAGAGAGTGCAGGCGATTGGAAGGGGATCCCGGGTTTCGGCACCAGATGAAAGGTTCGAGGCACAGGAAATTGGAGCTGGAGACCAAGACATTTTAAAGGAGAGGTTTATTATGGAGAAGGTAGAGGAACCAGGACTAGAAGAGGTGGAGGAAAAGAGGGAGGAACCCAGATGGACTGCCTCCTCGCAGGCTGGAGAGAGCAGCAGCGGGGCAGCAGTGAAGATGCCTTTTGAGGGGAGGAACAGGAAGGGGTGGGGTCCAGGGCAGAAAGGGAAGGGGTGGGACCCAGGGCACTCGGCACATGCTGATTGGTGGTTCAATGTCTCTGGGATGTCTCAGTGGCAGATGCCAGTTATGTCATAGCTCTGCCCACCAGTTGGGGGTAGGGAGGATCTATCAGTATGGTGGTTTTGATTTGCATTTTGCTTATAGCAATGAAGTTAAGTATCTTTTCATATATCTGTTGGCCATCTACACAGTTTCCTGGGTAAAGTATTCAGTTCCTCTGCCAATTTTTAAATTGAAATGTTTAGGGGGTTTTGGGTTGAAGTATGGATTCTTTATATATTTTATATAGTAGTATTAGGCCCTTATCAAAGGTATCATTTGAAAATATCTTGGTTGTCTTTTTTGGTTTGTTGATGGTTTTTTTTGCTGTATAGAAGTTCTTTAGCTTGATATAGTCCCATTAATTTATTCATGCTTTCACCTCCTTTGCCTTTAGGATCAAGTTAAAAATAACCCTTTGAGACCAAGGTTTATAAGTTTAATATCTATGTTTTCTCCTATGTATTTTATTGTTTCGGTATTTTGTTCAAGTCTTTAATGCACTTTTTGAGTTCATTTTTGTGTATGTGTCAGATAGCAGTTTAGTTTTACTCTTTTGCATGTGGCTTTCCAATTTTCCCAACACCACATATTCAAGAGACTTTCTACATTTTTGGCTCCTTTGTTGAAATTTAGATGATCATATACATGTGGGGTTTTTTCCTGGATTCTCAGTTCTGTTCCATTGATCTGTGTGTCAATTTTTCTGCCAGTATAATACTATTGCAATGGTTGTAGCTTTGTCTACACTAATAAAAGAAACATGCAAATTGATCATCCCTCCGCTATGCCTACCAGCCAGTCAGGAGCAGATATGCAAATTAACCCAACAAAGATAGTGGTGGCCATGGAGTTGGAGCAAGCAGGATGCTTGGGTTACCCTCAGCGATGGAGGAAGCTAAGCTTCCAGCCAGCCCTTACCACTGCTCAAGGAGTGGCTGGGGGGGGGGGGGGGGGGAGGAGGTGCTGGGAACCTGGGTCGCCCCTGCCAGCCCTGGCCTCTGCTCAAGGAGTGGCTGTAGAAAAAAGAAAAAAGGAGTGGCGGGGGGGCCTCTATCGATGGGGGCAACCCCAGGCTTCCAGCCCGGCCTGGCCTTCACTCAAGGAGAGGCTGGGGGCTGAGGTCACAGGGAGGGGGGTGGGGGGAAGGCCAGCCTGAAAATGGCCCTCAGCCCCTTACCCAGGCTGGCCTCACCCTCATGGGGCAAGATCTCCACTGGGAGGCTTGGCCAGCCTGAAAACAGCCATCAGCCCCTCACCCAGGTGGCCATGCCCCCATGGGGTGAGGGTCCCCGCTGGGGGGCATGGCTAGCTTGAAAACAGCCCTCAGCCCCTCACCCAGGCTAACCATGCTCCCCCAGTGGGGATCCTCACCCCATGGGGTTGTGGCCAGCCTGCAAACCACCACAGGTCCCTTGCCCAGGCCACCCCACGCCCCAAGGGAACCCCCATCCTGACCCGGGACACCCTTCAGGGCAAACCAGCTGGCCCCCACCCATGCACCAGGCCTCTGTCTATACTAATGAAAGGGTAATATGCTAATTATACTGGGAGACCTTCCAGGAGACCTTCTGGACGTTCTAGACAAAACCATGGTCGTGAGGTGGAGGTAGAGGCAGTTAGAGGCCAAGAGGGTAGGGCAGTTGTGGGGGATTAGGCCAGGATGGGACGGCAGTTGTGGGTTATCAGGCTGGTGGAGGGGGCATTTGGGGGTGAACAGACCAGTGGTAGGGGGAAGTTAGGAGTGAGCAGGCCAACAGGCAGAGTGGTTAGGGGTAACCAGGCAGGCAGGCAGGTGAGTGGTTAGGAGCCAGCAGTCCTGGATTGCGAGAGGGATGTTCGACTGCCAGTTTAGGCCCGATCTCTGTAAACCGGCAGTAGGACATCCTTCGAGGAGTTCCAGATTGGAGAGAATGCAGGCCGGGATGAGGGACACCCTTCCCCCTGCTGCACAAATTTTGTGCACGGGGCCACTAGTAGTATAATAATTTGAAGTCAAGGAGTGTGATGCCTCTGGCTTTGTTCCTTTTTTTCTCAGGATTGCTTTGGCTATTTGGGGATTTTGTGATTCCATACAAATTTGATGAATTTTTTTGTTCTACTTCTTTAAAAAAAATGCCATTGGGAATTGATACGGATTGAGTTAAATCTATTGAGTTATATTGCTTTAGGTAATAAGGTCATTTTAACTATGTTGATTCTTCCAAACCATGAAAATAAAATATCTTTCCATTTTCTCATGGGTTTTTGGTTTGCTTTTGTTTTGTTGTGTTTTTTTTTTTCCAAATTCTTTTAACAATGTCCTGCAGGTTTCAGTGTGTAGGGTCTTTATGCCCTTTAAGTTTAATCCTAGCTATTTTATCCTTTTTTTTCTTTCAATTGCGAATGTGATTGTTTTCTTATTTTCTTTTCTAATATATCATTGTAATATAGGAATGTGACAGATTTTGTACATTGATGCTATATCCTGCAATTTTACTGTATTTGTTTATGGTTTCTAATAGTTTCTTGATGGTGAAGTCTTTAGGGTTTTCTATATACAGAATCATGTTTTTTCCAATTCGTTTTACTTCTTCATTTCCAGTGTGTGTGTGTGTGTGTGTGTGTGTGTGTGTGTGTGTGTTTAAATTGATCTTGAAAGAGAGAGAAACATCAATTTTGTTGTTCCACTTATTTATGCATTCACTGGTTAATTCTTGTATGTGCCGGGGATCAAATCTGCAACCTTGGCATATCAGGACAATACTGTAACCAACTGAGCTACCTGGCCAAGGCCTTCATTCTCAATTTTGATGCTTTTAATTTCTTTCTCTTGCCTGAATGCTCTAAAACTTCCAGTACCATTTATACTAATGAAAGGATAATATGCTAATTAGACCGGAAGATCTTCCAGACATACTTCTGGACAAAGCCATGGTGGTGGGGCTGAGGCAGAGGTAGTTAGGGGCAATCAGGCCAGGAGGGGAGGGCAGTTGGGGGTGATCAGGCTGGCAGGGGAGCAGTTAGGGGAGAGCAAGCCGGCAGGGGGGCAGTTGGGGTGATCAAATGGACAGCTCTGGCATTTGGGGTGAGCAGGCAGGCAGGGGTGGCATTTGGGGACGATCAGGCCAGCGTGGGGGGTAATTGGGAGTGAGCAGACCAGGAGGGGGGCAGTTGGTGGGGGGAAATTGAGGGTGAGCATGCTGCTTTGGGGGGTAATTGGGGGCAAACAGGCCAGCAAGCAGAGGCAGTTGGGGGCATGAAGGCTGGTGGGGAGGGGCAATTGGGGACAAGAAGGCCAGCAGGCAGAGTGGTTAGGGGCGATCAGACAGGCAGGCAGGTGAGTGGTTAGGAGCCAGTGGTCCCAGATTGCGAGAGGGATGTCTGACTGCCATTTGGGATCAGGCCTAAACCGGCAGTCAGACATCACCCAAGGGGTCCCAGGTTGGAGAGGATGCAGGCCAGGCTGAGAGACACTCCCTCTCCCTGCACCCCCTCTGCCCCCGCATGAATTTCATGCACCAGGCCACTAGTGTTGAATAACAGTGTCAAGTGGGAATTCTTGTTTTCCTGATCTTAGAAAACAAGTTTTCAGTTTTTTACCATTCTGTATGATATTAGCTGAGGGTTCTTCACATAGACTTTATTATGTTGAAGTATTTCCTTTCTACCTCAGTTTTATTGAACGCTTTAATCACAAGTCAATATTGTATCTTGTGAAATTCTTTTTCTGCATCTATTGATATATGGTTTTTATCTTTTATTTTGTTAATTGGTGTGTCACATTGATTAATTTGCATAAGTTGAACCATCCTAGCATTCCTGGACTGAACCCCAGTTGACTGTGATGTGTATCGTTGTATTTGACTCTGTAGTATTTTGTTTAGGATGTTTGCATCTATATTCATCAGAAATACTGGCCTGTAGTTTTCATTCTTTTGTCAGGTTTTGGTATCAGAGTAATGTTGGCCTCAGAAAATGAGTTAGGAAGTATTCCCTTTTCTTCACTCGTTTGGAAGAGTTTAAAAGGATGGCTGTTAAATCTTTTTTGAATATTTGATGGAATTCACTAGTGAAGCCATCTGCTCCTGGACTTTTGATTTGGGGGGGGAATTTTTTTATTACTGTTTCAATATTCTTTCTGTTGATTGGTCTATTTTCGTTTTCCAATTCTTGGTTCAGTCTAGCAAAGATGTATTTCTAAGATTTTGTCCATTTCTTCTGGGTTATCAAATTTGGTGGCATATAGACTTTCATAGTAATCTTAATAATCCCTTGTATTTCTAGGGTGTTCATTGTAACTTCTCATTTCTGATTTTCTTTAGTTGAATCTTTTCTATTTCCTTAGTGAGGTTTGTCAACTTTATCTTTCTAAAGAAGCATTTATGTTGCATTTGTTTATATGTTGTCTTTTTGCTAATTTGTTTAATTTTGCTCTAAAACTTTACGACTTCCTTCTGCTGACTTTGGGCTTTGTCCTTTTTCTAGTTTTTTAAAGTGAAATATTCGGGTTTTTTGTGGTTTTTCTTGTTTCTTGAGGTAAGCCTGTAATACTATAAACTTCCCTATTAGTACTGCTTTCTTTGCTGCATCCCAAAAGTTTTGGTATATTGTATTATTGTTATTTGTCCCTATATATTTTTTATCTTTCTTTGAACCAGTAGTTATTTAGTACCATGTTATTTCATCTCCACATATTTATGGGTTTTCCAGCTCTTTGTTGTTGTTTTTCTTTTTGCATTTAATTTCCAGTTTCAAACCTTTGTGTTTAGAAATTATGATTCAGTTTTCTTATATTTGTTGAGATTATTTTAATGACCAACATCTGGTCTATCTTTGACACTGTTCCACATGCACTAGAGAAGAATATATATTCTGGTATGAAAGTCTTGTAAATATTGATTATGTCTATTTGATATAATGTGCCACTTAAGGCTGATATTTCCTTACTGATTTTCTGAGTAATCTATCCATTGCTGTCAGTGGAATATTTAGATTTCCTACCATAATTATATTTTTATCAGTTTCTCCTTTTAGTTCTCCCAGTTTGGGTGCATATATTTTGATAAATGTTATACCTTCTTAATATATTGTCCACTTTATCATTATATGTCCATCTTTATCTCTTTTTACCTTTATTTTTTTCAATCGTCACCTTAGAATATATATATATATTGATTTGAGAGAGAGAGAGGGAGAGAGAGAAACATTGATGTGAGAGAAAAGCATCCACTGGTTACTTCCTATACATGCCCTGATCAGGGATCAAACCCACAACCTAGATACGTGCCCTGAGTGGGAATTGAACCCGCAACTTTTTGGTGTGCAGGATGATGCTTTAAGCAACTGAGCCACTGGCTGTGGCATCTCTTACCTTTTTTATCCTGAAATCTGTTTAGTTTGGTGTAAGTACAGCTATACCGGCTTTTCTCTGGATGCCAGTAGCTTGGAGTATCATCTTCCACCCCTTCACTTTGAGTCTTTGTAGCTGAGAAGTGTTTTCAGAAGTCAAGTATAAGGCTGGATCTTGTTTTTAATATGTCCTGCTGCTCTGTGCCTTTTAATTGGTGAGTTCAGTCCGTTCACACTGAGGGAGATTATTGATATGTGAGGGTCTCCTGTAGCCATTTTAACCTTCATTTTCCGGTAGCTCCATGTCTTTACTGTTTCCTTTCCCGTGTTCCTGTTGGACATTTTAGTTTGGTGGCATTCTCTGACTTCCCCTCCATTTCTTCCCTTTTTATGTAATGTGTCTCAATTCTAGAGTTTTGTTTGTGATTTACCACTAGGTATTTGCAAAACAAAAAAGTTTCATGTATATAATATGATTTTTCCTGAATGTATCCTATCTTCATTCACCTGTGCAAATTCTGTCCTTTCCCCCTCCCCCTTGATGCTTTTGTTGTCACAGATTTCCCTTTTTATGCTGTACATTGATTCCCAAATTGCTATAGCTATTGGTTTTTTTTTTTGTTTTTTTAATGCTTTTACCCCCTTTGCCTTTATATTATACTAAAGGCCCGGCACATGAAATTTGTGCATGAATAGGGTCCCTAGGCTTGGCCTGCAAGCAGGGCCAATCTTCCCCAGCTGCTGGCAGCCACCCCCCCGTCTGCTGCCACCCACCTCCGGTTCCCCATTCCCCATCAGGTGATTGGAGCCTGCCAGCCACGGGGAGGGACCAAGAGGGCCTGTGGCCTGGAGGGCAGCTACTGCGTTGAGTGTCTGCCCCCTGGTGCTCATCATAGTGAACAGTCATTCCACCGTCAGGTTGATTTGCATATTATATTAGATAGATAGATAGATAGATAGATAGATAGATAGATAGATAGATAGTATTTATGGCTGCATGTCATCTTACTTAGTTCTATGTACTTTTGTCTTTTTATTTTGGGGAGAACAGCTCCTCTCAGTGTTTCTAGTAATGCAGGTCTTATGGTGATAAATTCTTTCAGTTTCTCTTTGTCTGGAAAAGCCTTTATTTTTTACTTCATATCTAAAGGATATTTTTGCAGGATATTTTATTCTTGGCGTTTGCTCTCTCTCTTCAATATTTTTAATATTTGATTCTGCTCTGTCTTAGCTTAAAGGGCTTTTGCTGAAAAATATGATAATCTAATGGGATTTCCTTTATGCGTTATCATCTTATTTTTCCAGGCTGATAATTCTTGATAATTCTTTCTTTGTCATTAAGTTTTGAGAGTTTTAATATAATGTGCCTTGGAGAAGATTTTTTTGCATTGATAAAATTAGGTGTTCTGCTAGCTTCTTGGAGTCAAGGGTCCAGCTTTTTCCATTGTTCTGTAAAGTTCTCATCAATTATTTCTTTGAATAGGCTCTCTGTTCCTTACTTCCTCTCTTCTTCTTTTGGTATTATCTATTACTCTTCTATTACCTGTTCAAATGGATTCAGTATTCTTCCCTTTAGTTCATTGAGCATTCTTATAACCAGTGTTTTGAACTCTGCATCTGGTATATTGCTTGTCTCCTTTCGTTTAATTGTTGTTGTTTTTTGGGGGGGGAGGGTTGTTTTTTCATTTGGGACATGTTCCTTTGTCTCTTCATTTTGGCTGACTCCCTTTGTTAGTTTCTGTGTATTAGGTAGATGTGCTACATCGTTCAGTCTTGACAAAGTAACATTATGTAGTAGGTGTTCTGTGAAGCCTATTGGCACAGTCTCCCTGGTCACCGGAGCCAGTACTCATGAGGGTTGTGTGGACCCTCCTTCTGTAATTGAGCCTTTATTGCTATTGTCACATCAGCGGGTGGGGTTAACTTTCACTGGCCCTGCCCAGTCCGCCATTTGTGTGTAGTGTTTGTGATGCTGGTTGGGTAGCGCTCTGAAGTTGGTCACTGGGTTCGTTGGTTCCGGAGCCACTTGGGAGGGACCCTGGTCAGGCCAAGATCAGCCACCATTTGTGCTCCGATTGGGACTACCTGTTAGGAGCAGCAGAGTCATCTACAGTTGGTTGCTGCTTGTTCTGGGCTTGGAGGTCCTTGGAAAAGACTATGCTGTGAGTTGAGACCAGCCACCTCTTCTGCCAGACTTGTGGCTGCTTAATTGAAGAATCTGCATTCCAGGCCAGCACTGGCTCCTGCTTATGCCAGGCTTGGAGCCCACCTGACGGGGAGTTTCGGTGAAAGTTGAGACCAGTTGCAACTTGTGCCGGGCTTCAGGTCGCTTAACAAGAGGTTCAGGGCATGCTAAGGTCAGCTGCTGCTTGTTTGGGATTTGTGGATCTTTGAGATTTTAGGAAATTCTGTAGTGAGAGTAGAGGAAGGTCACCTGTGTGGAAAAGCTGCTGAAAGTGGCTCAGGCTGGACCTGAGTTGGGTGGGATCTCAGGGATCCACCAAAGCCAAGCTAACAGTGTTAGCCAGGTTAATGGAGATCACAGATTTGGTACCTACAGGCTGGGTAGGAGGAGAGTTCAACAAAGGAACAATGGTGCCTCCACAGCACTTTCATCCCCTGAGAGAGCTGCCCTGACCCCTGCTCCGCCAGTCCTTGCTCTGAAGCTAGTCAGTTCATTTCTTCCCTGTAGACCCCTGGTGCTCTTCAAGTTGCCTCCCAGCTCTGAAGCCCACAGCAGGTGAGTTTGCCAGTGCATGCATGCAGGACCTCTACAGGAGTGCCAGGGACTCTAGCAACCCTCTGTCTTTCTCAAATGCAATTCCCGTTGATTTTCACAGCCAGATGTTACAGGATTCCTCACCTGGGCATTTGTGCCTGGGTTGGAGAGTCAGGTGTGGGACTTAGATTTCTCACTCCTAGGGGGAGTGAGGAGACTATGTAGCCGAAATATTCCTCCCAATTCATAACCACCATATCCATGAGTGTGGGACCTGCCTATTCCACTCTCTACCCCTCCTACCAGTCTCATCATGGCTTCTTCTTTGATCCTAAGTTATAGGACTTCTGTTCAGCTAGTCCTCAGGTGCTTCTCAATGATGGTTGCTCTATAATTTAGTTGTAAATTTTATGTGGTGGGAGGAGGCAAGTACAGTGTTTACCAACTCCACCTTCTTGATTGGAAGTCCAGATTAGATCTTTTAAAATACCATCACATTGGGAGTCACTCTTTCCTAAAGTATTGTCAAGGTCTTTCCTTTATCTGATTTTATAGCACTACTTCATTTATGCTTATACTTGGGTATATAGTGCCTTGCTCGTATTTGTTGTTTGTAAGACTTTTTTCAATTAAAAAAAAAAACAACTTGCCAATTGCCTGCTATATGGAAAAAAGTGTTTCTAGGTGATACAATTGTAAATAAGATATACCCAATTTTGTCCTATATACTTGCTGACATTTAGTGGCTATTATGTGTCTGGTACTGTTCTGTGCACTTTGTATATAACTCATTTAATCCTCACAGCAGCCTTGTGTTATACGGTATTATTTTCTCATTTTACGCAGGAGAAAACTGAAGTACAGAGAGGTAAAATAACTTTTTCCAAATTAGTTAGCTAATAAATGACATAGCAATGATTCATATCTACTTCACTAGTTTCAGAATCCATGCTCTTAGCCACCACCACTATATCATCTAGCTGAAAGGTAAGACAGAGACTTACATAAGCATATTTTGAAATATACTGAAAGATCTTTGTGAGAGGTTTAAAGTACTTTTGCAATTCAGCAGATGGCAAGATTACTTCCACCTAGGAAACACAGCAAAAGCTTTATGAAGTATTTGGAAGTGGCTGGGGAGAAACATTCCAGAAAGAGGAACTTGCATTACATAAAATACTCTTGAGACAAGACTATTCAGAGCATATTACTAAAACAATGAGTAGTGTAGTTAGCTGGGACAATGATACTTGAAATGATAAAGCAAAATAAGTAAAAGGAAATTGCAGTCAAATCATAGACTTACACTATGACATTAAGGTATTTAAATCATATTTTATAGGTAGTACAGTGATTTTTTTTAAAAAAAAGCAAAACCTCATTCCTACAGATTTTATTAGAAGCCAGTCTATTCTTTTTTTTATATATATAGATTTTATTGATTTTTTACACAGCGGAAGGGATAGGGCTAGAAAGCCAGAAACATCGATGAGAGAGAAACATCGATCAGTTGCCTCCTGCACACCCCCTACTGGGGATGTGCCGGCAACCAAGGTACATGCTCTTGACTGGAATCCAACCTGGGACCTTTCAGTCCGCAGGCTAACGCTCTGTCCACTGAACCAAACCGGTTTCTGCCAGTGATATTATTAAGTCTGCATTTTAGAAATGTTTATATGCCTTGATGTATAAGGTCAAAAGGTTGAGAAGGTCCAATTAGAAAGAGTTTGCAATAGTTTGAGTGAGAGATATGGAAGTCCTGAGTTAGGAAAGTAGAAACCAGAGGAGAGATTGTATGAATCTTTAAGATTTATGAACTGATTGGCTATACAACAAGAGTGCAAGTGGGACTAGAAATGGCTACCAGATGATTGGAAGAGGCTAGCACTATTAATGAAGATAAGGGAGCACAGTTAAGAAGTGATTGTTTGGGAGAAAGGAAGATATAATCAGTTTGAGACATGCCAAGTTTATGATGCCAGTGGAAGGAAATATTCAACAGATAATTAGTAATGTAGAATTTAAAAAATCTGAATTAGAAACTTTG
Source organism: Antrozous pallidus (assembly GCA_027563665.1). NCBI lineage: Eukaryota > Metazoa > Chordata > Mammalia > Chiroptera > Vespertilionidae > Antrozous > Antrozous pallidus. The sequence continues at coordinate 22,294,340 of CM050511.1, forward strand.
GTATGGCCCTAACCGGTTTGGCTCAGTGGATAGAGTGTCGACCTGCGGACTCAAGGGTCCCGGGTTTGATTCTGGTCAAGGACATGTACCTTGGTTGCAGGCACATCCCCAGTGGGGGATGTGCAGGAGGCAGCTGATTGATGTTTCTCTCTCACCGATGTTTCTGGCTCTTTATCGCTCTCCCTTCCTCTCTGTAAAAAAATCAATAAAAACATTTTTTTTTAAAGAAACTTTGGTGTGCATGGTGTGCATTTAGAAACATGTAGAGGAAAAACATTTAGGGGACAGATGGAGGAATCAGAACCACCAAAGGAATATTCCCAAAGTAAGGAAAAAATCTGAAGGATTAAAATAGGGAGAGACTGGAATATTGCAGATAGATAAAACAAATGTGGCAAATTTAACAGCCACATTTATGAAATCTAGATTGTGAGAACATGAGTACTTATGCTTATACTGTTAGATAAATGTCTTATATATGCCATATTATTCCTTCCCTTAGATTATTTTTCTTTGCTTCCTGTCATTGGCTGTTCTACTTTAAATTATTTTCTATTCCTTATATCATAAATCAAATTTAGATTTTTTATAACACCTGGAAATAACAGATTAACTAGGATATCTACATATGTTATGTAGATAAAGATAAAGTGAATATTACATGGTACACATAAGAGTGAACGTGGATTAGTCCTTGAGAAGTTTCCATCAGGAGATTTATAGCACATAAAAACAAGGCTAATATGAATGAGGCCTGCCCTTCCAATGTAGGATTAAGTTTTAAGAACAAAAAAAAAATGTATTCATATGTTACTGATTTTTAGAGAGAGGAAGGGAGAATGATAGAGAGATAGAAACACTGATAAGAGAGAAGCATCATCGATTGGCTGCCTCCTGCATGTCCATTGCGTGGGCATCAATCCCACAACCCAGGCACATGTTCCCTGACTGGAAATCAAACCAGTGACCTCCTGGTTCATGGGCCGATGTTCAACCATTGAGCCACACTGGTCAGTTTGTATTCATAGTCGTGATTAAAAAGGGAAATTTAGTTTTGTTTTAGTGACAATAACAACTGCTCAAAGCCATAGTCAGAAGCAGGAACTGACCCTGCAAAATGTAGAAGCCTTGGTGCTGGGAGTTTTACTGCCCACTTGAGGCAAAAATTGTGCCTTTGGGTCCAGAGGAAACTGGAATTGAATCTCTTATAAAAAGCTTAGTTTCAAACGGCTACTGTTCTATGAAAAGAGAATGAGAAAAATTCAGTAGTCCAGAATCATTAAAACCTCCAGGGCCCTGAGAGAAGCCAATGCAAAACCCATTCTCTGCCACAAAACTTAGGGCTTTTGGAACTCCTGTGGAAAAAATTAAAAAAAAAAAAAAGGTGGGGGGTGGGGGGGAGATGTACTCACAATAAAAATAAACACCACAAAGAAAATTGTCATTCTAAGAAAAGGAGGTAAGAAAGCAACCCTGACAGAGACCATAAAATTAATTATCCTATATAATAAAAGCCTAATATGTTAAGTGTCCTGTCATCCAGTCAACCAATCAAAGCGGAATTTGCTGATGAATGCTAAGGTCACTCAACTGCTCTCTATGACATGCACTGACCACCGGGGCAGTCAGTCCGTCGCTATGATATGCACTGACCACCAGGTGACAGACTGTCAACCACTTGCTATGATGTGCACTGACCACCAGGGGGGCAGAAGCTCAGACCAATAGGTTAGCTTGCTGCTGGGGTCCGGCTGATTCAGACTGAGTGAGACGAGCCAGACACGCCCTGGAGCCCTCCCGGTCCTCCCCAGCTGGTCAACCTCCTACATCTCTGCCTGGCCCCAATCATGCACTGGTGGTGTTCCTTGGCCTGGCCTGCACCCTCTTGCAATCCGGGACTCCTCAGGTGATGTCAGAAAGCCAGTTTCAGCGATCCCACAGGCCAGGCTGAGGGACCTCACTGGTGCACAAATTCATGCACCGGGCCTCTAGTCCATTAATAAAAAATGAGGATGTAACTTTCAAACCAACAGATGGTGGGAAAAGAGTAAGAAAACTTGATCAATAGAATGTAGGAAAAGAGAAAGAATAAAAGAAAGCACATGGTAAATAAAAAGCATAAATTAAGATAAAAAACAAATCCAAATATTTCAGTAATTACAATAATGAAAATAAACCTTTCAAAATAAAAAACTAATATAAAATGTAGCTGACTGTTAAAAGTGAGATATCTAAAACACAAAGTCACTGTAAGATTGAAGTAAAGGCAGAGAAAAAAATAAGAATCCTAACCTTAATATTTATGCATCTAACAATATAACCAAATTTTACAGATGGCAAAAAATATATGTATTACAATAATCACACCTTCAAGGACGAGATAACCTCTATCCTCCATAGATTATTCTAATATATGTAGAGAGGAAAAACTCTCAAATTTTTTGATGCTAATATAAATCTTAATTTTAAAATTAAATGTGTATTATGAAAAAGGAAAAGTACAGGTCAGTGATGCATATGAACATAGATATAACAATCTTATCAAAAATGTTAGATACTGAATTATCAAAAGTTGTTTTCTAAAATCTTAGATATGCATTCAGATAATACAGGAGAAGGGAAGTGGATGGTAAATCCATGAAACAAGGTTGATCATGTATTCTTTTTTTTAATATATATATATATTTTTTAATATATTTTATTGATTTTTTACAGAGAGGAAGGGAGAGGGATAGAAAGTCAGAAACATCAATGAGAGAGAAACATCGATCAGCCACCTCCTGCACGCCCCCTACTGGGGATGTGCCCGCAGCCAAGGTACATGCCCTTGACCAGAATCGAACCTGGGACCCTTCAGTCCTCAGTCCGACGCTCTCTCTACTGAGCCAGACCAGTCTTGACTGATCATGTATTCTTTATTTTTTTTTAGTGTCCAGTTTATTAATTTCATTGTTCCCCTATAGCTCTCTTCCACCCAGTAACCATCCCACCCTCCGCCCTCACCCCCCTCCACTGTCCTCTCCCATTGTTGCATGATTTTTGTCCAGTCTCTTGCTGCACTTCTCACACCTCTTTTATCCCCAAGAATTGACAGTCCATTAACTCTCTATGTCTGTGATTCCGTTATATTCACCAGTTTATCCTGTTCATCAGACTATTAATTCCCTTGATTTTTAGATTCATTTGTTGATAGATGTGTATTTGTTTTTCATAATTTATGTTTTTACCTTTTTCTTCTTCCTCTTAAAGAATATCTTTCAGCATTTCATATAATATTGGTTTGGTGGTGATGAACTCCTTTAGCTTTTTCTTATCTGCGAAGCACTTTATCTGATCTTCAACTCTGAATGATAGCTTTGCTGGGTAGATTAATCTTGGTTGTAGATTCTTGCTATTCATCACTTTGAATATTTCTTGCCACTCCCGTCTGTCCTGCATTGTTTCTGTTGAGAAATCTGATGACAATCGTATGGATGCTCCCTTATAGGTAACTAACTGTTTTTCTCTTGCTGCTTTTAATATTCTCTCTTTGTCTTTTGCTCTTGGCATTTTAATTATGATGTATCTTGTTGTAGTCCTCTTTAGATTCCTATGTTTTGGGGTTCTGTGCACTTCTTGGGTTTTTAAGTCAGTTTCTTTCACCAGGTGGGGGAAGTTTTCAGTCACTATTTCTTCACCCTCTCTCTTTTTCTGGCACCCCAAAAATTCTGATGTTGCTTTGCTTGAGATTGTCCCAGAGGCCCCTTACACTACCTTCAATTATTTGGATTCTTTTTGCTTCTTGCTTTTTTGGCTGAGTGGATTTTGCTTCTTTGTATTTCATATCTTTGACTTGGTTCTTGCGGTCGTCTGGACTGCTTTTAGGTCTTTGTATAATATTTTTTGTTTCAGTCAGTGTATGCTTAATTTCTAGTTGGTCCTTTTTCATATCCTCGTAGGTCTTGTTCATTTCCTTGTAGTTCTCATTAAGTTTATTGGCCTTTTCTAGGAGTCTCTTCAAAAACCTTATTACTGTGGTTTTGAACTCTATGTCTAGTCGTCTTTTTTCCTCCATTTCTTTCACACCTGATTTCTTTCCATTTCTCTGCATTGTGGCTGCTTTCCTGAGTTGTTCCATTAGTTTTGTGTGGTAGATGTCCTCTAAGGGACAGTGGCTCAGCCTCCCCAGTTACCTGAGGTGGATACTCTTACTGCAATCCTTTATGGGTTGTACAGTGTTGTTGAAGTTACGCCCAGCTTGTTGTTGTTAGCCCTAGGAGGGTTTGACCTCCAGGCCAATTGGCTGTGAAGGGAGACTGTGTTCAGGTTGGATGGGCAGAGTCTCTGAGCTGAGCAGGCAGCCTCAGCGTCAGCTACGCCCTATGCGGCGCTCGGGTCTCTGAGTTGGGTGGTAATGGCTGCAGGCACCTCCAAGAGAAAGCTGCCACTGGTCTCCATCCATTGCCAGACAACTCTGCCTCTCCACAAATGATCTGCACACCCAAAGTCTCACCCAGGATTATAAAACAAAGCAGTCTGGTGGTCTCCTGAACAAGGGAGCAAGTCACATGTCCCCTCTTGCATGGTCACGCACTTTACGTGCAAACTGCTGTTCCAAGTTATGCACACTCTCCTCAAACTTGCAGACCTCAGCCGTGCCTGGGTTTTAGCTTGCTTTTGCCAGATCTGGGACCTCGCGTGGAACTGGGAAATCAGTGCAGTGGGACGCCTCTGCCCTCCCTGTTGTAGAAAACCAGCCGGGTTTTCTGCCACCCGAACCTCACCACTTGCACAAGGCTCCGAACCTCCCTCCGTGCATATCTTCAAGGCTGCGCTCTGCTGCTCCTGAGTCACCGTGTCCTGTCTTTACTTTTATCTGTGGAAGTTTCACTCAGCCAGTTTTCCGGTGATTCTGGATGATGTTTGTTTTGTTGTTAAGTTGTAGTTTTGGAATTGTTGTGTGGGGCAGCAAAATAGGTATTTACCTATGGTGCCATCTTGGTATTTTTAAAAGATGAGGTCATAGTGCATTAGGGCAGGTCCGATGACTGGTATCTTCATAAGAGGAAGGAAATCTTGGCTGTGTTGATTCATTGGCCTCTGGGGCGGCCAGTCCCTGGGTGAGGTGGCCGTATCCCGGAGCCCTTCCTGGACCCACAGTGGATGTCTTGGACAATCTCCTTGTGCATGCACTCCATCGGCTTGTGCATCTGATGGATGTCTTCCTGTGGGAAGTCGGCAGACCCCATCGTAGGCATAGGGTATGAGACACTTGGAGGTTCAGGACTTGGCCCTATCATACTGTGGACAGAACCTTGGGATGGCCCAGGTCCCAGGATGGGTGTGGGAGGCAACTGATCAAAGTTTCACTCTCTCTCTAAAAATCATATATATATCCATATCCATATCCATATCCTCAGGTGAGGATTTAAAAAGATAGTGTGTGTGAAAATGGAACAATGGGAGACCATATTTGCATATCAGATATATCTTATAACTCAACAGCAGCAACAAAATACCCAATTTGTGGTAATATCTTATGACAGCCCTAGGAACTAATAGATAGTGAATACTAACTACATAGCAGTTAAAATGAATGAATTAGAATTATATGTATCAATATGGATATAGCTTAATGCAAAAGAGGTATATAGCATGCTAAAGTTTATGTAGCCCCAGGGCAGACAGGAGGACAGGGGAGAGACTGTGACCTCCAGTAAGCAGGTGGCACTAACTGGACAAAGTGACTTTGTCTAGTGAACGAGGCACACTAAGAACTATAAATCATTGCTGAAGTAAATTAAAGAAGGCATAAATATATGGGAAAGCATCTCATATTCATGGGTTGGACGATTTCATGGTGTTAGATGTGAATACTACCCAAGTCTAAAAATTCATTGCATCAAAAATCCTCTGGTCTTAAGTTGGGTCTGTCATTTACTGCCCAGTGAACCTGAAGGAGCTTTTTCAACTTCTGTAGGGCTCAGTTTCTTCTATCATAAAAGAAGAGTGTTGGAGTAAATTATCTCTTGTGATCCTTGAAATTCTAAAATCTCATTTAATATCATTGTTTAAAAGTAAACTATTGAAATGAGGTTGTTCCAAGAGAATATAATCACTAAATATGTTGCATTTTATACTTGATGAAAGCCAATTGCATTCCAGTGTACATATATGATACTAGTTACCAAACTAAGAATTAAGTGTCATCTGTTGAATAATATGACCTTTGGCTAATTCTGGGTGCATGGCTGAATAGAATGGAAATAATAACTGCAAATTTCTAATTTGGCCCATATGATTTTTTTTAATTCCTTCAATTTCTTACGGTTTCAGTCATTTTTCCTCAAGTATGATAATACAGTAAATTTTCTCCCTGAAGATAGAATATTTTTTCCCTTGAGGTCACATATAACTTTAAGAGCTATTTATAATAATAAAGACATAATATGCAAATCAACTGAACAACTGAATGACTGAACAGCAGATCAACCATCCAGACAACCACACTGTGACAGCCATTGGTTGGGGTCCCAGCCATCATCCCATGATCACCCTGCAGAGGGAGGCTCAGACCACGGATTGACAGGCTGCAGCAGATGGGCGGGGCCTACTTCTGTCGGGAGGCGGGGCGGGGGGAGGGTGGTACGGGGATTCATTGCTGAGTCCTGGCCAGGTAGGCGGGGCCTACCTCCTTGGGGTGATTGATTGTGGGGCTCATGGACTGTGAAAGGGCACAGGCCAGGCTGAGGGACCCCGCCCACCCCCCAGTGCACGAATTATGTGCACCAGGCCTCTAGTAAGTCTATAAATAAAAATGTACATTGAGACGTGAAAATGTCTCTTTGGTAGATATCTAACTTTACTCAGTAAGAGATATGCAATTTGAGCATCACCTACCCTGGGAGAGCTCTCTGAAAGAATGAAAGCAGCTAAGACCCACTTCCAATACCTCAGAAACCTTTTATTGTCATTTCCAAATATACTTGAGGTTGGCAAGACAGACTACAGAAAAGGCTGAGTGGTGTAGTCCTACTATTTAGTCTGCAACCTCCTCTAGAGTTCATCCTCATTAATAGGCAATAAAGGAAGGGCCATTTGCTACCTAATTGATTATATAATTTGGCCAATATGTTCACCACAGGTTCACATGGACTTCCCTCTAATCCCTGTAAGCCCTTGTCCTTCCTCTTTCAGAAAGTCATATTTCTGTCAGAATTCTATTCTTGTCACCAAAGCTGTCAAAAGCTATAAAGAGTTGGAGATTTTACTTGCAAGCAAATAAGTTAGCCCGCCACATTTTATGGATGCTGTTAGAAGATCGGAGACAAAGGACATTTTATTACTCTAGCAATTGCAGTAGCATTTTTATTTGGGGTCCATCGTCCAATTCCCACAGAACAATACAAAGAGGGTCAGTTAACCTATATAATCAATGAGTTATGTCACAGAAGAAGGAATGCTGAGCTTAGCAAATTCAAGTCTTATAACAGGCTAGTATGCATGGCTGCCCTTTCCTCCAGAGGGAGGCATTATCTTCACTTACTAGACAGTAAGAATGTTTGACCCTTAACTTGAGGGCGACACTATCCTTACTATCACTGCTTATGTGCTGGGGTCCTTGAATGCCCTCACAACTGGACAGTTGGTTTTCTCCAGAGAAACGTAATCCAGAAGAGAACAAGGCAGAAGTTGCTGTCTTTTATAACTGATCCTTGGATGCCACACTGTTGTTCCACAACATCCTGTAGATTTAACAGGTCGGCTCTAGCCACTGTGGGAGGGGACTGCACAAGGGTGTTAATACTAGAAAATGGGAATCGTGGGACCACCTTGGAGGCTTGAGCATATGGTCATTAAGATATATCATAAAGGCCGCAATGGAAGTCTTAATAAATTTAAGAAGATTCAAATCATATCAACCACAATATGAAACTAAAATCCATTTACAATAAGAAAACTGGAAAATTGACTGCAAATCATATATCTGATAAGGGGATGATATCTAAAAGAACTCATAAAACTCAACAGGAAAAAAAATCTCATTTTAAAATGGACAGAAGGCCCTGGCTGAATACATAAGTAAGTAGAACAACAAATCCATGTTTCTCTCTCCCACCCCCCCTCCCTTCCTCTCTCTAAAATTAATTTTTTTAATGTTAATGGCTAGCAGGAGGACAGGCAACCATATTTCTCTCACACGCCTGACTGGTGCCGAGCCCTCCCTTCATGCAGCCAAATCTTGGTTCCTTTTAGCCTGATAAACCATTCTTGCTTCCCCCGACACTCCTGAGACCCCACCCAAACGCAAAGGTCTGTGGGCAACCAGTGGGGGCAGCTAGAGTTGGTATACCTGGGCCATTTGCTGAGTGGCCTCAGACCCAGCACTGGCATTAGGTTTGAGCCCATATCAGTCTGGCAAGAACCACTCACCCCTACCCTGCGACTCACTGTGAACCTACCTCCTACAAACCAAGTACTGCCAAAAGCTCTTTCAGTCACTGACCCTGTCAGGCAGGCAGCAGGCGAAAGCAGATCCCAGGGTGCCCTGGGCCTGGTGCTGGTAAAAGCTGGCCTTGGTGCATAGCTTGGTCCTTCTCGTGTACATCCAGGCCCAACAGAGGCAGCCACAAACCGGGTCACTTTACAACTCCAAACAGGGGGCCGATGCCATTCACAGCAGATCTGACATTGGCCTGCACCAGAGTCCCTGCCAAGAGGCCCCAGAACCAGTACGTGTGGTGGTCAGCTTCAGGCATCAGAGCAGGACCTAGTAGCTTCCCAAGTGTCACACCCAAAGGGAGATCTTGGCAGAAACCAACCCCTGCTGAGGCCAATTCTGCTTCATGTGGTCAGCAACTGCACAGCAGCTCATACATTGTGGTCGAGGTCAGCCAGCCTGAGGATTGACCCAACACACAAATGAACCAATAGCAATCAAGAGTCAATTACAACAGGAGAGCCCACATAACCTATGCAAAGGACACCCCTGTAACACCACTGTCAGGTGATCAAGGAGACTGTGCACTGGCTCTCACAGGACTACATAAGGCCACCCTCCAAGACTGGGAGTCATAGCAAATGTAAGTAACACATAGAAACACAAAGAGGCCACCAAATTAGAAGACAAACATGACCCAAATGGAAAAAAAAACAGAACTCCAGAATTCCACCAGTAGATATTTATCCAAAAGAAATTAAAACATATGATCACTAAGACAGTTATAAACAAACTAGAGGCCCGGTGCATGAAAATTCATGCACTGGGGGTGGGTGATCCCTCAACCCAACCTGCCCCCTCTCACATACTGGGAGCCCTCAGGGGATGTCCAAGTGATGGCTCACCCCCAGCCTGCCCAAGGCCTAAAGCCTGTGGTGAGGCTTTAGGCCTTGGGCACCCAGCCATCGCCCTGCTCAGCTCAGCCCCAACTGCCTGCCACCACCCGGCCCCGGGGGCTGGGCGCTCGCCGCCACTTCCGCTCACAGTGCCCGGGGCCAGGCGCTCCCTGTGCCGCCACCACCACTGCTGCTGCTGCTGCCGTTTCCCCGCACAGCCCCCAGGGGCTGGGTGCTTGTTGCCACCACCGTTTCATCTCCACCCCTAGGCCTGGCACTCCATGCCACTTGGCCCCACCCCCGCTCCTGATTGGCTGGTAGCATAGCCAATCAGGAGCCAAGGTACGGTCAAATTTGCATGTTTCTCTTTTATTATAAACAAATGCCTGTAGCAGCTGAATTTATATACATTAGAACCAAGAGCTGGCAGCTACCCACATGTCCATCAGCAGAAGAATGGGTAAACAGATTGTGATACGAATCACTTTTCTGATGTGCGCTGTGACTATTTGCTCCCAGTGTGTGGCTTTCCCTTTCATTTTTAAAGTTTCCTTAAAATTTAATTTTAGCAAAGAGCAAATATATATTTGTATTTTTACTATTTTAAAATCATTATTTATACACAACTGCTATTTTGATACTGAGAGAAAGTGACCATTACAGTGAAGGAGTCTTTGGCGGGGGGGTGGGGGGGCTGTTTTGTCTTCTGTTTTGGTTTGGGAATTTTTTTGTTTTGTTTTATTTGTTTTGTTTTGCAATGTGGATGGATTCTAGAGGCTATTGTTAGACGGGGCCCATTCCAGGAGTAATAGTTTGCAAGTAAGAGCATAAAATACAGATTTAAGTACAATTTATACATGAAAAATGTTTCTTCTAGAACCTAAAAATAATCTAAAATAAGTTATAGGTGTTGAGAGACATAGTAGCTGTTTCTTGACAGTGTCATAGGTAGAACGGCCGTCAGTTCACCACATAATTTTCGTGACTTCCACCACGGTAATAGGTAGGGCCTTACACTGTGTTGATACAGTGGTGCCTGCTCTTTTCATGAGCTCCGTTGTATTTGCATAGCCTGAACAAGTATCAAATGAATCTCCGCAGAGGAAGGTGTCATTATGTAATATCATACCTGTGTTCCTGAAGAAAGCAGGATGTAGTTAAGATCTTGTTCTTGCCCTGACCTAGTGGCTCAGTTGGTTTCACTATTGTCCTGATGTGCCAAGGTTGCAGGTGTGATCCCCGGTCAGGGCACATACAAGAACCAATCAATGAATGCATTAAGTAAGTGGAACAACAAATCAGTGTTTCTCTTCTCTCTGTCTCTTAAGTCAATAAATGAAACTTTTTTTAAAAATGTAAATAAAGCAAATCATAGCTTGGCTAGTAGAACTCAGTGGTTGAGCATCCACCTATGAACCAGGAGGTCATGGTTTGATTCCTGGTCAGGGGACATGCGCCAGTTATGGGCTTGGACACCCTCGCCCCAGTCTGGGGGAGGGGGTGTAGGAGGCAGCTGATCAATGATTCTCATCATTGATGTTTCTGTCTCTTTCTCCCTCTCTGAAATCAACCAAATATTGTTTAAAAAGCGAGATAAAAAGGTTAAAAACAAACCATATTTTAAAAACTAATAAAAGATCTTACACTAAAAAATTGTATGTGATGACAGGTTGTTGAGGTATTCCATGGTAGCTGGGTGAAAGTTTACCGTGTCTCATTGGAGGAGAGGGCAGATTGCAGTCAAGAGGCTGTTGAAATGGGCACTGAACAAAAGATATTCACCAAATATATAATTGCAAAATATTCACCAGCTGCTGATGGAATGAAGTCAGTAATTGAAACAATATTGGCCAGGGAGCCCTTAATGAGGCCCCAGTGTGAAGGTTCAGATAATCTACTATGAGACACTATTCATTCTTCCCAAGTTTAGAGTAGGCCAAATTGGGATGTTAAATGGCAAATCTGTAGGGATAATCACCCCTTCTCTAAATATGATTTGTATAATGGGTTTCAATCATTAAAGACTCTGCTTAATTTATATTGAGCCATATTAACTCTTTTAAAAGGGAGGAGGAAGTCCCGGAGGTTTCATTTTACCACAGTTCGATTCCTGATCAGGGCACATGCCTGGGTTGTGGGCTCTATCCCCAGCAGTTGATCAATGATTCTCTTTCATCCTTGATGTTTCCATCTCTCTCACCCTAAAATCAATTAAAATGTTTAAGGAGGGAGGGAGGGAGGGAGGGAGGGAAGGAAGGAAGGAAGGAAGGAAGGAAGGAAGGAAGAAGGGAGACCTACCTGTACATGTGCTGCAACAAGAGATGCATTTCACATTGAAAAAAACACAGAAAGTAAAAGGATGGGAAAAGATGTTACATGTGAATGGAGCCAAAAAGAAGTTAGGTTAGCAATACTTATATCAAGCAAAAATAAATTCTTATTACTTTTGTAACAAGAGACAAAGAAGGGCATCGTAATTATAAAGGGATCAATCCAACAAGAGGACATAAAGGTCATAAACATCTATGCACCCAAACATAAGAACAAATATTGATGGACATAATGCAGTCATAGTGGGGTACTTTAACACCCTGTTGACATCAGTGGATAGATTGTCCAGACAGAAAATCAGTAAGGAAACAGTAGCCTTAAATTACACATCTGTTCAGATAGATTTGATTATTTTTCATATATTTTATTGACTTTTTACAGAGAGGAAAGGAGAGGGATAGAGTTAGAAACATCAATAAGAGAGAAATATCAGTTCAGCTGCCTCTTACACATTCCCCACTGGGGATTTGCCTGCAACCAAGGTACGTGCCCTTGATCGGAATTGAACCTGGGACCCTTCAGTCTACAGGCCGACACTCTATCCACTGATCCAAACCAGTTAGGGCTGGATTTGATATTTTTTTAGGACATTTTACCCAAAAGCATGCATTTTTCTCAACTATACATGGATCATGATACAGAATAGACCACAAAGCAAGTCTCAATAAATTTAAGAAGGATGAAATCATATTTAGCATCTCCTTCAGGCAAAATGATAAAGTAGAAATCAATTACAAGAAGAAAACTGGAAAACACACAAATACATGGAGGCTAAATAACATGCTAGTAAAGATCAAAAAAAGAAATCAAAAGACGCCATGAGACAACTGGTAATGAAAACACAATACCCCAAAAATCTATGGCACAGCCAGAGCAGTTTTAAAAGGACAATTTATAGCAATACAGGACTGCTTCAAGAAACAAGAAATATCTCAAGTGAACAATCTAAACTTTCATCTAAAGGAACTAGAAAAAGGACAAACAAGTAGAAAGAGGAAATAAAGATTGTGGCAGAAAGAAACAAAATAGTCTAATAAAATAGAAAAGATGAATGAAATCAAGAGCTGGGACTTTGAAAAGATAAACAAAGTTAATAAACCTTTAGCCAGACTCATCAAGAAAAAAAGAGGGTGCCCAAATGTAATAAATCAGAAATGAAAGAGAATTGACATTTGACATCACAGAATTACAAAAAAATATAAGAAAACACTATGAATAATTATACGCCAGCAAATTGGACAACCTAGAAGAAAAGGCTGAATTCCTAGAAATATACAATGTTCCAAGACTGAATCAGGAAGGAATAGAAAATCTGAATAGACCAAAAACTGCTAAGTCAAATCAGTAATGAAAAAACTTCCACAAACAAAAGTCCTAAACCATTAGTTTCACAGGTAAATTTACCAAACATTAAAGAGAGTTAATATCTATTCTTCACAAACTATTCTAAAATTTGAACAGAGAGTAAGGCTCTCAAATTCTTTTTATGAGACCAGCATTACCTTGATACCAAAACCAGACAGACAAACAAAAAAAACTATAGGCCAATATCCCTAGTGAGCATAGATGCAAAATTTTTCAATAAAATATTAGCAAACTGAATTCAGCAATACATTAAAAAGATCATACACAATGGTCAAGTGGGATTTATCCCCCATGCAAAGGTGGTTCAATATCCACAAATCAATTAATGTGATATACAACATAAACAAAATGAAGGATCAAATCATATGGTCATATAAATAGATACAGAACAGCATTTAACAAAATAAAAAATCCAGTTTTATGATGTAAAAAAGAAAATTTGTGGCAAATTAGGAATACAGAGAACATAACAATAATAAAGGCCATATATGACAAACCCACAGCTGACCTCATAATGGCAAAAAGCTGAAAGCTTTCTTTAAGATCAGGAACAACACGATGTCCATACCACTTTCATTCAGCATAGTATTGGAAACCCTAACCACAACCATCAATCAGACAAGAAAAAGAAATAAAATGCATTCAAATTGGGAAGAAAAAAGTAAAACTCATTATTTTCAGATGACATGATACAATATAGAGAATCCTAAAGAATCCACAAAGAAACTTAAAACTAATGAGTGAATTTAGTAAAGTAGCAGGATACAAAATTAATATTTAGAATTCAGTTGCATTTTTACACACCAACACTGAACTATCAGAAAGGGAAACTAAGAAAGCAATCCCATTTACAATTGTATCAAAAGTAAAATAACTAGGAATGAATTTAACCAAGGAGGTAAAAGATCTGTGTTCAGAAAATTATAAGACACTAGAGAAAAAAAATAGAAGATACAAATAAATAGAAGCAAATATCATACTCATTGATAAGAAAAATTAACATCATTAAAACCCATACTACCCATCATGATCTATAGATTCAGTACAATTCCTATCAAAATACCAATCACAGTTTTCACGGGACTAGAATACTTCAAAATTTTATATGAAACCACAAAAGACCCCAAATAGCCATAGCTGTCTTGACAAAAAGAGAAAGAGATACCACATTACCTGATATCAAACTGTGCTACAAAGCTCTAGCAATCAGACTAGCCTGGTACTAGCATAAAAACAAAGACCAATGGAAGAGAATAGAGAACCTAGAAATAAATCTATACTTACATGGTAAATTAATATAAGACAAGCACATATAATGGAGTAAATAGTTTATTCAATAATTGCTGGGAAAATTGGACAATGAGTGCAAAAAATAAAATCTAGACCATGTTCTTACACCATATACAAGAATTAGTTCAAAATGGATTAAAGATTTAATGTAAAACTTCTAGAAGATAACATAGGGAGTAAAAACTCTTAACATTTCTCTTAGCAATATTTTTCTGACATGTTTCCTTGAGCGAGGCAAACAAAAGAAAAAATAAGCAAATGAGACTACCTCAAATAAAAAATGTTTGCAGGGTAAAGGAAACCATCAACAAAATGAAAAGCCAACCTACTGGATAGGAAAAGATATTCAGCAATGATACATCTAATAAGGGCTTAATATGTAAAATTTATAAAGAACTCATACAACTCAACACCAACAAAACAACCAATTAAAAATGGGCAGAGGACCTGAGTAAGCTACTTCTCCAAAGAGGATGTATGTTACGGATGTCCAAAAGACATATGACAAGATGTTCAGTGTCACCATTCATCAGAGAAACAAAACTACAAATTGTATGTACTGATATTTGTAGTACTTTAAAGAATAAAAAAAAAAAATTTTTTTTAAGCTACAAATTAGTTACTGGTTGGAGCATCATTCCCAAAAGGGTGCAGTTCAGTTCTGATCAGGACACATACCTTGGTTGTGGGCTCGATCTCCAGTTGACAGTACAGGAGGCAACCAGTCATGTTTTTCTCTCAAATCAATAAATCCTCACTTGAGCTATCAACTCACACCTGTCAGAATGGCTAACCTCAATCAACAAACAAGTGTTGGCGATGATGTGGAGAAATGGGAACCTTCATGAACTATTGGTGAGAATGGAGATGGTGCAGCTACTGTGAAAAACAGTATGGCGGTTCCTCAAAAAATTCAAAATGGAACTACCTTATGACCCAGCAATTCCACTTCTGGGTATATATATGAAGAAACCCAAAACACTAATCCAAAAGAATATATGTTCATTGCAGTGTTATTTATAATAGTCAATATATGGAAGCATCCCAAGTGCCTATCAATAGACAAGTGGATAATAAAGTGGTACATAATATAAAATGGAATATTACTTGGCCATAATAAATAATGAAACCTTGCCTTTTGCACCACCATGGATGGACTTAGAGGTCAAACTCAGTGAAATAAGTCAGACAGAAAGATAAATATCAGATGATTCCACTTATATGTGAAATCTAAAGAAAAAAAAATCAATGAAACAAAATAGAAACAGACTCAGATAATAGACTGATGGTTGCCAGAGGGGAAGGGGTTTGGGGGATAGGTGAAAAGGTGAGGGATTAAGAAGTACAAATTGGTAGTTACAAAATGGGATGTAAAGTACAGCATGAGGAATCCTATCTAATAAAAAGAGTGATAATGCAAATTGACCATCACTCCAACACACAAGACGGCTGCCCCCATGTGGTCAAAGATGGCTGCCACAAGATAGCCAGCAGGAGAGGGCAGTTGGGAGGGACCAGGCCTGCAAGGGAGGGCAGTTGTGGGTGATCAGGCCAGCAGGGTAGGGCAGTTAGGGGTGACAAGGCCAGCAGAGGAAGAAAGTTGGGGGTGACTGGGCCTGCAGGGAAGGGCAGTTTGGGGAGATCCAGGCCTGCAGGAGAGAGCAGTCGGGTGGGACCAGGCTTGCAGGGGAGGGCAGTTAGGGGCAAACAGGCTGGCAGAGGACCAGTTAGGTATCAATCAGGCTGTCAGGGGAGTGGTTAGGGGATGATCAGGCTGGCAGGCAGAAGCAGTTAGAGGCAATCAGGAAGGCAGGCAGGCGAGCAGTTGGAAGCCAGCAGTCCTGGATTGTGAGAGGGCTGTCCGACTGTCCATCCCAGATTGGAGAGGGTTCAGGCTGGGCTGAGGGACACACACCCCTACTGACACTTGAAACTAATATATATTGTGTCAACTTACTGAAAAAAAATGTTAAGCCTTAGCCAGTTTTGCTCAGTGGATAGAGTGTCTGCCTGTAGACTATAGGGCCCCCGGGTTCGATTCCAGTCAAGGACACCCACCTCAGTTGCAGGCACTCCTCCCCAGCCCCTGCTCTGGTCAGGGCACATGCAGAAGGCAACCAATCAACGTGTTTCTCTCACATAGATATTTCTGTCTTTTCCCTTTCTCTTCCACGCTCTCTAAAAAAATCAATGGAAAAATATCCTCGGGTGAGGGTTTTAAAAAATTTTTTAAGAAAATGGTGCATACACATACACACAGGAATATTATTCTATTATTCAGGCACTAGAAAAAGAAATTCTGCCACTTGTAACAATACATTCATGCACCCTGAGGGCATGCTGCT